>OX393555.1:67878399-68208399 GCA_947650365.1 Chamaelirium japonicum | reverse complement strand
CCCCCTCCTCTCCCCTCCTGCTGCTGCTGCTACCCACCCGTCCAACCCCGGCCCCCATCCCGAACCCCCTCCCCTCCACTCATCCCCTACCCGACCGATCCCTCCCCCTCCTGCCCTTGCTACCACCCCGATACCCACCCCCCTTGGCACTGCCGGACCGGCCCGACCCCGACCCCCCCTCCTCCTCCTCCTCCCGGTCCTGCCGCCCAACCCGATCCCTGCCCCCTGCCCTTGCTGCCACCCCGATTCCCCCCCCCCCCCTCCTTCCTCCCTCCCTCAGCCGGCCACCACCCCGAGCCTTTCCCTCCACCCCTACCCGACCGGCCTCACCCCACCACCTCCCCTTCCCTCCCTGTAGCCCACCCGAACACCCCATGACCATCTCTCACCTGATTCCCTCACACCCCGTTCGGTATCGCACCTCCGGCGCCCTCGTCATGCGTGCAGGGCCGGGCCTGATGGGGATCATGGGATGATCGAAGACGACGACGGGTGCCTCGACATCAACTCTCCCTTCCTCGACTGTCAATTCTCGGAAGGAGAGAGCGTGGAGGAGTTTGCGCCTGTGCGACCATCAGCACATCATCAGTAAGGGTTTCCCTACTCAATCAGGTATCATCGTGTTTCACCTATCGGATCTCTGGTATATTATCATTGCCAACTGCTGCCCCTGTTGTGAGGTTGAGTGCCCACCTGCCTGTAAAGTTCATTAGTATTTGATATTGCGGGACGGACTCGTGCCGTTTAATTTAAGCATTATTTATTGTAATTCTTAGAACTGAAATCGAATCGCCTGATGCAAGTAGTTTCTGTTAAAACCCATTATTCCCTGCTGATGGACTGAATAAACTTCCTACCTGAGACTTTTAATTCATAGCGAAACATTGCTAGGACAATTAAACTACTGATTTCCTGCCCACCCGCATTTGTTTCGCATCATTTTGGTATCAGAGCATGGTTGTAGGTAGGAACTGTCATGCATTAGTTGTACTGCATCTAGAAGAATTTTCTTTTAACTTTTGCATTTGATTGCCATATTTAACAAAAAAAAAAAAAAATTCAGCATGCATCATGTTGTGAGTTTGTCTTTGCATGCCAACCCCTGAGGTAGGTCCTATCTGTTAGGAGAGTCGAGTGAGTCGGACAATATGGATCCTGATGTCTTAACTAGGGCACTAGCCGAGTTAGCCCAAGGAATAGCAACTATGAACCAGAACCTCACCGCTTGTCAGCGTGACACCAATGCCCATTTTGACCGTCTGGACCACGCTCCACCTCTAGCTCCACCACCCCTAGACCCTCAAGATTTTCGGCCACCTTGGCAGAACAATCAAGACCCGGATGAACAGTATCTTCGGAGCATCAGGTTAGAGGTGCCCTCTTTCGATGGCAGGCACGATCCCCAATTCTTTTTGGACTGGCTCCAGTCCATGGACCGATACTTTGCCTGGTACCCTTTAACCGAACCGCGAAAAGTACAATTCGCTGCCATGAAGCTTAGTGGACCCGCCAGCCAATACTGGACTAATTTAGAAGCCTTGAGAGCCGCCAAAACTCAGGACCCCATTGATACTTGGGTCGCCATGAAGAATGAGCTAAAAGGCAGGTATGTGCCCCCATCATATCGAGCCCACCTATTGGACCAGTGGCACCAATTCACCCAAGGCAACAAATCAGCCAGGGACTATGTCACCAAATTCGACGAGTTCCTAACTCGCTGCAATGCCCTCAGAACAGAAACCCCTGCCCAGGTCCTGGCACGTTTTCGATCAGGTTTGAGAGAACACCTGAGAAGTGAGCTCCTTGCCCGAGATGTTACAGAGTTGGAAAGAGCCTATGCCCTAGTTCAGAACCTCGATAGCATTAGGTCCAACCATTTCCATCGGGATCAAGATTTCCGAAGCAAAGTCCCTCGGCCTTTCTCGGATCGCTACCTAAGTCGGCCCTACCCCAACAAATCCCAACCAAGAGCCGACTCCACCAGTAGAAGCAATGAGAGAGACAACCATGACAAGGTCCCTGAGAAAGACTTCTCCAAAGTTAGTCCCCTCATCACGTGTTGTAAATGCCAAGGCTACGGACATGTGGCCGCAAACTGTGCAAGCCATGTCAAAGTCAACATCAATGATGGCAATCTCATTGAAGTGATAGAGGCTAAAGAGGCAGAATTCGTCTATCAAGTTGAAGAAGAAGATGGAGACTTTGATGATGATGACGAAGCCATCTTGACTTCCCTTAAACCAATGTCATCTCCCTCCATGTCAGTTGTTAGGTGCGCCCTGTCTCAACCCAAGGACAAGAAGGTCAAACTGGGTCCATGCCAACCTAAGAGTAGTCAGGCCGAACAGCAATCAACTCTAGCTAAAAAGATTTTCAAGGAGCATGATTCGGTCCTAATCTTTGTAGACCGATTTTCTGAGGTGACCCATTTCCTCCCTTGTTTTAAGACGTCCGATGGCGTCATAAAGTTACACGGATTGCCTGAAATCATGCCCAACAAGGATGTCAAGATCACCAGTTTTTGTTGGAAAATCCCATGGCCCAAGCTGGGCACTAGGCTCCAGTTCTCCACTACCTTCCACTCCCAGACCAATGACCAGACTGAAGTTGTCAATAGGAGTCCGGGAAACCATGTACGTACCTTGATGGGTGAACACGTTAAGACTTGGGATCTGAAACTGTCAGTAGCCGAGTTTGCATGTAGGTCCACAGGTATGAGTCCTCATGAAGTCGTGCATGGGTTCAAACCTAGGCAACCAGTCGATCTTATTCCCATATTTGAGCATCATAGAATTTCCGAGTCGGCATCTGCTTTTACATCTCATGTGCATGAACTACATAAGGAAATCAGTAAAAAAATTGAACAGAGCAATGCGAGCTATAAATTAAGGGCCGACGCCCGGAAGCGAGTTCAGACTTTCAGAATGGGAGTTTATGTGATGGTCCGGGTTCGTCCGGAACGACTTCCTTCGGGAGCCGTTAAGAAACTACATGCACACAGTGCAGGTCCTTTTCGGGTTCTAAAAGATATAAATGATAATGCTTATCTTATTGTACTACCCGAGGGTTTTGGCGTCAGTCCCACCTTCAATATTAAAGATCTAGTGGCTTATAATGGCCCATATTTTAACCCTGAAAATCCACTGATAGTTGAGCCTACCCTGGACCCTGCCCCTGAGTGCCCCCCCTACCCCCACTCCCAGAAATATCCCCACCATATACAGCAAAAGGCATTGATAATATTCTGGATGACGAGATTGTCTCGGCAAGACGACAGTGGAATCCGGCGGTACCTGGTTTGCTTGAAAGGAAGGCCCCATTCTGAGGACGCGTGGATTGAGCATCAGGGACCCCAGCAGATGGACCCAGACCTGCTGGAGCTGAACGAGAGCCGCACCGAGCCTTACTCGACGGAGTCGAGTTCTCTCCCACCCCGGGAGAATGATGGGGGCATCGAGCAGCGGCCATGGCGCGTGTACGAGCGCAGGAGGCGCCACCTGAGCCTATGGCTCTGATCAGACAGCTGGCACCATCGTGGATGTTTGCATTTGTTTTATTTTCTGCATTATGTTATTTAGTCCCACCTCAACTTTCAGGGGTTTTCATTTGTTATCGCAGGCCTTTATATAGGTCTGCCCATGGAACCTGTAATGGCATTGATTGAATGAAATAAAAATTTTGTTTCTCCACTATTGTGTTGAGTGACAACAGGGTGAGGTGTGTGAAACCCCAATCCCAAACCCTAGGCGTGTGAAACCCTAGGTGGGTACTAGGCGTGTGAAACCCTAGCCCAACCCCTACCCCATCCTCTCCCTCTCTCTCTCCTCCCGCGACCACCTCCTCTCCCCTGCACCCGGCCGGCCTACCCAGGCACCGAAACCCCTCCCTCCTCTCCCCTCCTCCGACTGCCTACCCGACCCCAGTCTTCCCCACCCGACCCCCCTCCTCTCCCCTCCTGCTGCTGCTGCTACCCACCCGTCCAACCCCGGCCCCCATCCCGAACCCCCTCCCCTCCACTCATCCCCTACCCGACCGATCCCTCCCCCTCCTGCCCTTGCTACCACCCCGATACCCACCCCCCTTGGCACTGCCGGACCGGCCCGACCCCGACCCCCCCTCCTCCTCCTCCTCCCGGTCCTGCCGCCCAACCCGATCCCTGCCCCCTGCCCTTGCTGCCACCCCGATTCCCCCCCCCCCTCCTTCCTCCCTCCCTCAGCCGGCCACCACCCCGAGCCTTTCCCTCCACCCCTACCCGACCGGCCTCACCCCACCACCTCCCCTTCCCTCCCTGTAGCCCACCCGAACACCCCATGACCATCTCTCACCTGATTCCCTCACACCCCGTTCGGTATCGCACCTCCGGCGCCCTCGTCATGCGTGCAGGGCCGGGCCTGATGGGGATCATGGGATGATCGAAGACGACGACGGGTGCCTCGACATCAACTCTCCCTTCCTCGACTGTCAATTCTCGGAAGGAGAGAGCGTGGAGGAGTTTGCGCCTGTGCCACCATCAGCACATCATCAGTAAGGGTTTCCCTACTCAATCAGGTATCATCGTGTTTCACCTATCGGATCTCTGGTATATTATCATTGCCAACTGCTGCCCCTGTTGTGAGGTTGAGTGTCCACCTGCCTGTAAAGTTCATTAGTATTTGATATTGCGGGACGGACTCATGCCGTTTAATTTAAGCATTATTTATTGTAATTCTTAGAACTGAAATCGAATCGCCTGATGCAAGTAGTTTCTGTTAAAACCCATTATTCCCTGCTGATGGACTGAATAAACTTCCTACCTGAGACTTTTAATTCATAGCGAAACATTGCTAGGACAATTAAACTACTGATTTCCTGCCCACCCGCATTTGTTTCGCATCAGACCATCTTTATAACTCTGCTCCCTCCTAGATAATAGCCTTAAATTGCTATGAATGAAAACAAGATCTTCAACAAGATTTGATTTTGTTCGATTCCGCTTCACATTCAAGATATATGAGAACGTGCTCCAATTTCTCTCACAAGAAGAAGAAGCTGGTTGATTAAGCAACCTACAATGCACAATGACAATAAATATATATTATCATATCAAATTCAGAACATAGAAGATTCAATTAAACAATATTTAAAAGGACTTGTATACCTATCAGCTAATGCTGCAATCTTTGGAGCACCAGCCCCATAATTTGCCCACCATGTTTGTGGTTCCATAGAGTATTTGTCACGATTAGATTGCCAACTTGAAAATTTATTGCAAGCCATTGAAAAATCTCCATATTGTTGTCGTACTTCTGCAACGTCTCCTAAAAATAACCTCTCTAGACATTTATTGCGTCCTTCTGATATTTCTTCGTCACGATGTGGAGCAACGTGCTTCAAACCCTCAGCTCCTTCTATCAACCATCTATCATTGTAAAATTTGGGAACCAATGAATATGCGAGACAGTGCAATGGGGTGTTGCTATGATTCCATCTTTTAACCAAGACATCATATAGCTTGGTATAAAAATCACTGCTATCTGCAAGGAGACTTTTCTTTTCGTGAGTAAAGACAATAGCACGAACTTTTTCAATTATAGTATCCCATATATCATAAATCAGGTGTAAACATGGTTTGCCAGAATCTGCTTCTTTCAACATATTGACAATTGGTGCAGTAAATGATAAAAAATACTCAACTTGATCCCACCAGCTATCATACAAAATAATATTCTTTATATAATCAATTTTCTTTCTATCATCTGGCCTATAAGATGTTTTCCAATCTTCATCAAGGACCATTTTCTCTAATGATTTCTTGACTTTTTGCACTCGTTGTATCATAATAATGTTTGAAGCAAATCGAGTTTCTGCAACATTAAGAAGCCGAATATGAGAGTATTTGTTGAATATTTTCAGTGCATGCGAGTGATTTGTAAACAAAGTTTTCAACGTTCTTGCATCAAAAACAATATTTTGAATCCATTCAAACTGCTGAAATCTACTTTGATCAGCCCTCTTGAGCGCACATATGTCTTTTAAAGCTAAGTTCAACGTATGAACTGCACAAGGAGTCCAAAATATGTGTGGATATGTCTCTTCAACTCACAAACCAGCAGCTTTACAAACTGCAGCGTTATCAGTGATAATCTAGACTATATTTAAGGCCCCCACTTCAATAATAACTTCAAGAAATAATTTAGCAATATATGTAGCATCCTTATACTCCCCAGACGAGTCAATTTGCCTTTAAAAACATTGGACCACAAGAAGACGATGCTAAGAAGTTGATGTGGGGACGACTGTTATTATCTGTCCATCCATCACTAACAATTGAAACACCAGTATGTGGCCATCCAGCTTTTATTGAAGAAAAAATTTGATTTATATTGGTTTTCTCTTGTGCCATCAATATTGTTTGTACTTTATCATAACTTGGAACTTCATATCCAGGCAAATTATTGTTGCATCCATGCTTGATTATCTATTGAAAAACTGGATTCATAACTCTTGAAAGTGCAATACTAGCTGCATAAAAATAATGAGTAATTAAATAATCCAGCTCCTTCCGTGCTCCTACATTGTAAAAGTCGCCCAATGTTTTGTTTCCTTTTCACTTTTTTGAACCTTCATCAGTAATAGGTAAAGGAATACTAGCATAACCGCCGGTACTAGCAGAAAGTAATTTCTTTTTATTTTCTGCATCATTTTGTAATTTGTTTAATTTTTGAATGCTTTCAAAGTCAATACCACTGCACTTTCGAATCCTTTGATTGCCGATTTGAAGTAAATGCGCCTTCACCCTTGTATATGATCCTTTATATACCTCCTTATAAAACATGCAATGAAATTTTCAATTACCACCACCGCCAGTTATCTTTTCAATCCTATCAACATAATGCCATAAAGGAAACTTCCAATCCGGATCTTCAGAGTTTGGATTTTGCTCCCATGATTATTTTCTTGGTTGGAACTCATATTAATATAATCACCAGAAAATCAAAGAACACTCGACTGCATGTCAAAAGAGCACAATAAATAAATATTGAGTACCAAAAAAATTTAATCTACGAGTCTATGAGAAAATTTCACATATCACAATATAGAGATAGTAATCTAAACTTATATTAAACAAATAGTATTCTAATAAATAGAGAAGGAAGGCTAAACAAAGAATTAAGGTACTGTTTCTAAAAAATAGTATTCGGCATGCATTCTAATAAGCAAATAATAAACACAACAAACTAAACCGAGAGGACTAAGCAAGTCTCTTTTTCGGTGGATGCCAACAAGACACCACCATATTGGCTGTGTCGTCAAAAAGAAAAAAAGAAAAAAAGAAAGAAAGAAAGAAAATATAATCATGTAAACAGTGGCTGCCACATATCCACCAAAAAGGCCAACAAAGAATGAGAGAAGACAACAAGGTCTTGGGTGTGTCATCAAAACAAACAAAAACAGAAGTAAATAGTGGATGCCAGTTATCCACCATAAGGTCAACAAAGAAGACAAACAATAAACAGTATGCAAATACTATACATTGAAACCTTTCTTTAAGGTATTGTTTATAAAAAATATCTTTGTGTTTCTCTATAGCTCTGTAGAACTTCCATGGAAGGACCGCAACGCCTCTTTGTGTTTCTCTCTCCCGCTGAAACCTGCCACCTACCGGCTGAAACCAGCTTTGGGGACAACGCCTCTTTGCCAGCTGAAACCACTGTGGAGGACCCTCGATAACACTGCGAAGAGGGGAACGTCGGCTGAAAACCAGCTCGGAGGAGCCTTAAATAGAGTTGCGGAGGAAAATCGTAGAACCTTTGAGATATCATATCTTTGTGTTCCTATCTATACCCATCGAATCTGCATCGATTTACCCGTATCCGCTCGATATCCTTTTTTTTCCTCCTCTATCTCTTCCGCGCCAAAATTGTCGGATGATTCCCGCTCTTCGATCGATCTCGTCCTTGTATCATCTGTCGTGTCGACACAGGTGATCGTGTCGACACGGGTTGACACGTCTACAAGATGTCATTTTCCCATGTCCCCCAAATCATAGTAGCAGAGCCCTTCCAAAGAAAAAAAGGTGGCAGAGAAAACAAATCAAGCTCCAATAAAACAAAGAAAATCAACAAGAAAATTATAACATGCACTCCTTCTATAAATAAGTGAGCAACCACATCAAACAGGCAGTTGATTAGGAGCTAATGTTTTCCATGCACCAAATATTTAGACATCTCTTCTGAAAGACCTTTCTGTTTTCTCTTTCATCTTCCGCCAAATCGCATGTGGAACTAAACACCACAAAGTGTACATTAGTGGAGGGGCTTGAGCTAATAGCAAAGCCTTCAAATCTGCAGCAATAGGGAACGGAAGCTCCGACATCTCAAGTAGCCTGAGTCCAAATGGACCCAAAAAAAAAAAAACGATATGTACAAACATTCTGCCCTCTTCAACAACTTCAACACACTAAGGACTTGGTGAAGAAGACTCGAGACACCGCAACTCTGCTTTAGCAACTTCAACAGATGAAGGACTGGGAGAAGAAGACTCTAAACATCAGACTCTACTTCAATGACTTCAATACATGAAGACTTCGAAGAAAGTACTCGGACTTCAAACCTCTTCAAATCGGAGCATGACGTAGAAAGCCGCGAAGAGAATATTCCAATTCCAGACTGCGAGTCAAAGCCAAAAAATCAAAGACGAAGGTACCAAGCATCGCTACATCCTAGTTGATTAAGTGTGAAGCCTGGAAAAACCACGCACCGCAAGCCTCCTCCATCTTTACTCTAGAAACTTGTAAATTCAAGTTGAATGCATCGACCCTTGACGAAATTCCAACACATGATATAGGATCAGCGGGTTCAAGACGAAACTCTCACAATCTCCTGATTCATAGATTGTACTTCACTTCACCATATGAGCAAGTCCATTGTAATTTGTTGGAAATTATTTGCAAAGGCTATTGCACAAATTTTTACTCATACAGCTCACACCCTACATAAAGGTTGCTTTTGAAACAAATACCAACTGTTTCTAAGTGGGCCTCTTCGCGAAAGACATTGCTTAGGACCCTCCTCTTCCCTATATACCACAGTATTAAGATGCCAATGGATCGGGATTCCAAGCCTTAAAGAATAAACTAGAGAATATAAAGGCGAAAAAACTTTCACTATAAAGCGAACCAACCTGCCTTTGTTACCTTCCTATCCTCGCACCTAAAACCAAGCTCAATCCTTGAAATTGTAATAATAAAACTCAGTGACCCTTCCAAAACTTTCCTCCATAACATCCATCCTCATTACTTGCTTTGCACAACCACTCCCCACGAATTCTATTCATGTGCAATAAGTCCACAACATCAATAACCAATAATTCTTAACTAGATACAAATTGTAAGTTTGTAGCTGATATAACCCCATTTTTAGGGCCTAATACTCTTTCCCTTCCAACGGATAAGGAAAAATCACGGTTGTTAATAATGTGTATTGATACAATATGGGTTTCACACCATCACCGTAACAAAATTAATCTGACACCATAAGGAAGCAGTTAATGGTTGTATAAAAGCAGTACATGCATGCCGGTTTCTAATTTGGACTCAGGATTTGTATATTGTCTAGATCCAACATTTATAGGACAATATGATTAAATAACTACATATCATTTGTGAAATTATTGAGTAACTGTCTTGGAACAAGTTAGCATTATGTGGTATATTCTTCCAAAGATGAGTTCTACTTTACCTATATTGAATTACGGACACTAATCCATCAGAGAAAAACTACAGATTATCATAGGAAACAGTGAAAGATGTGAACTATCATGTAATATCACGATTGAGGCACATACCTGATAAACAACAACAAAATTATCCTTTATTAGGTCTTCATTCAATCCTCCTAGATAGTCTGACAATACATCTGCAACTCTACAAAGGAACTGCAAAAAAAAACATTAAATTTGCATTCACAGGCTTTGTACTTGGATTATAACATTTCATTTTCCTAAAATTAAAATTGGAAGTTCATATTTGTAGGGAGGTGTTAGGTGGTTACAAAAACAAACTTGAAATGAGAGTGCAGATTCGAATTTCATGGTTTTAGGAATCTCATGGATTTTCAAAGCACACCCAAACAAGCACTTGTGAAATCATAACTTGTAAATACAAGAAACATGCAAAATCACATAATGGGATGATTTCGTTGACTCTAAGGCCCAAGTTCACTCCCATAGTGTCTCGTATGGTTAAATGAAGTATCAAAGATAACCTAGATGGCTATATGATACAAGACTCTGGTGCGCACATGTCGGAGTAGGCTAATTGTGTGAGACATGTGTGCGACACCTATTACCAAATGAGGCCTGAGTTGCAAGGAGCTGAAGAGTGGCTCGTTCTGTTGTAAATACTAATGGATATATCATATATGAATAAACTCTAGCAATTGAATCCTATTAGAATTGGGAGGACAGTATCTGCAGTCATTCAGTCAGCCACTCAAAACCAATGAATACAGTAAAATAGCTAACTTGGCTGATGATGGCATGATGCCACTTTGAATCAAAGGATGATCAACATATGATGCCAGCTATGAGAATGTGAATCTTTTATCATAATACAACTGAACGTCCAACAAAGGACAGTTCTGCAATGAATAATTGACAGTGGGCCAAGCCTTTGAAGTTTCTTTTAGAGGGAGAACAAGCTCCATGCTTCACATGACTAAAACAAAAGTTCTTATAGTCTCAAAATTAAGGGCATCCTTAAACTAGATTGCAAGCCTCATGGGTTGACGCTTGAGGCTCCAAATCCATCCAACTACTAGAAACATAACCATCAAGATTTATTCCATCTACTTGGAATCGGATTAACGAATTCTTCCTCACCAATCTTGTTAAGGGCTATCTATGTTGTCATTGCAATAATTTCACTCCAAAACCAACCAACCTAATTTTAAATTAAGGCCAAACAATATCCTTGTGATATAGCCCCCGAATACTCAACAGTAGTCTAACATACTCTTCAAGCTACTACCAATCTCATAGCTATTGCCAGAAAAAAGTCCTCAAAACCCAAATCAGAAGTAATGAAATTCCAAAACGTCGACTACCCATTAACAACTATTCTCTAGCTTGTTCTGACCTCTTGCAAGGATACAAAACAAAACAATGCAATCTATAGATGGAGGAGCCGCGAAGACCTCACCTCGATACCCATCAGAGGCGGCATTTCGACCTGCGTGCACGCCAAGAACGTGATCCCCTCACGAAAGATTTGGAAGAGATAATGCGTCGGAGAAGCAATCACGGGCAGAATCTGAAATTTCCCCCGAAAAACATACAAACAGAAAGATCAGATTCAATCCCCCCCCCCCCTACAAAGCAATCTAACCTACCTCCGACCATTAATACCATAAATTGCGATAATGGGTTGCTGAAAAGAGGGTTTTTTTCCCTTCCTTTTCTCCTCCCAAATTTCTTTACCTTGGAGGGATCTCCTCCTTGGGAGACGACGTAGTCCCAGAACCACGAGCAGATGGACCGATCCACCCGGTGCCCGGACATCTGTTTCTCCAGCATTACCTCCCTGTTTCACCACACACGACGCGATCTAAGTCTCCGGTCGCAGCAGACGAAGGGATTTTCCGAGAAATTTCTGGGTTTTGAGCAAACGAAGGTGTAGAGGCGTGGAGTGAAGGGATTGAGCTTACCCGGATTCGGATAGGAGAAAGATGCACTGCAGCATCGCTCGCCCCTCCTTCACTCCGTGTCCTGCTCGGTTTGATTGAGAGAGAGAGAGAGAGAGAGAGTGATCACAGAGCTACTCGGCTCCTCCCTCCGCCGGTCGGGATCGACTCCACCGCTCCGTCGGCGTTGTCAAAAGGCTCCGTTTCACGTGCTTCGCAGGGACATGTAATACTACACGCCCATTGGCCCGCAAACGAGCTGGGCTTGGATCCAATGCACCGAGTGATGGCACCCAGTTTATTTTATTCCTATAATACCCCCATCCCTAACCTCAGTCCCTTTCCAGACGAGAACGATTTTGTTGGAACATCTGCTCTCTCATTGGTCCATTTCAAGGGCATGCTTGTCATTTTATGCTTTTAATTTTGGTTAAATGACCAAAAGCCTTTGAAACGGTGCAATGAGAGAGCAAAGGATGGTATTAAGGAGGTTGGAATAAATTCGTTCTCCTGTCAGACGCCTCCCGGACTATCCTCTGCACCTGTTTTTGAGTGATGGCACCCACTTTTTTTATTCCTGTAATACCCCCATCCCTAACCTCAGTCCCTTTCAGACGAGAACGATTTTGTTCCAACCCCTTAAAAGAGGTAGGAACATTCGTTGCTTTCTCATTGGTCCATTTCAAGGGCATGCTTGTCATTTCATACTTTTAATCATGGTGAAATGACCAAAAGCCCTTAAAATGAGGCAATGAGAGAGCAAAGGATGTTCCAACCTTTTTAAGGAGGTTGGAACAAAATCGTTCTCCTTTCGGACACCTCCCTGACTATCCTCTGCCACCCTCCTCCTTCCTCCATCTTTCTCCTTCCTCCTCCTCCATCTTTTGGAGTGTCGTCATGGACCCACCCGCCAAGCTTGGCTCGTTTATTAAATATAAACCAAAACTCCATTCATGGGTTTGGCTCAACTATTAGTCGAGCAACCTCAAACGAGCTCTTATCAAGATTGTTCGAAAACTCCCAAATCGGTCAAAAAGCATATTCAAGATATCATGACCCTAAAATCTTCATACAAGAGATAGTGAAGTTTTACAGGGAACTTCTTTTCCCAATAGACATATGTTTCTTGCTTTAGAGTGTGTTTGGTTACCGGTAAAACACATAAAAGAAAAAAAAAACATAAGGTTTTTTCGCAAAACCGTGTGTTTGGTTGAAAGAAAAGTGTGATCCCCACAAAAAAATAATTTTCTTATGGAAACCAATATTCTGTCAAAAGGTTACTAAAATTTTATTGCAAAAGCATAGAAAAAAAAGACAGAAAAAAAAAAAGTTTTTTTTTTTTTTTAGACAACCAAATAGTAGCAAGAAAAGTCACTTTCTTTTCATTTTCGATGAATTTCTTTCTAGCAAAATCTTTTCCAACGAAACACTCCCTCAGGTTCTTGTGCATCCATTGGCTATCCCATCACACCTTGTAACGCTAACATGATTCCTACAAGGCGCTTTAGGATTTACAAATCTTCCCCATCTAGTTTTGTATACAACCACAAACAAATTTTAGGATGATTGAGAAATGAAATCCCATAAAAAATAAGCTTTCATTTTCAAGAGAAAAGAATATGGAAATGATCCCATTACCAATGAGTTCTAATCCCCTATTCTCCACCTTATAAAAATACATGTATCAATGTTGTTTACGGCTATACTACTAAGCCAAGAGGAGAGAGAGAGAGAGTGGAAAATTCATCCATATCCACATATAAATCCGCACTTTTGGTTTCTTACATCCTTCCATCCTTTTGCATGAGTTTCCATTTTAACCTTCACCTTTTATATATACTAATCCTATTTTGATTCCTATGTCATGGAAACAAACCCAAGGGCTAGGACCATAATATGTCATTTTGTGATATAGCTCCCGAATGCTCAACAGTAATCAAACATACTCTTCAAGCTACTACCAATCTCATAGCTATTGCCAGAAAAAAAACGTCCTCAAAACCCAAATCAGAAGTAATGAAATTCCGAAACGACGACTACCCATTAACAACTATTCTCTAGCTGTTCTGACCTCTTGCAAGGATACAAAACAAAACAATGCAATATATAGATGGAGTAGTCACGAAGTCCTCACCTCGATACCCATCAGAGGCGGCATTTCGACCTGCGTGCACGCCAAGAACGTGATCCCCTCACGAAAGATTTGGAAGAGATAATGCGTCGGAGAAGCAATCACGGGCAGAATCTGAAATTTCCCCCGTAAAACATACAAACAGAAAGATCAGATTCAATCCCCCCCCCCCCCCCCCCCCCCCCCCCCCCTACAAAGCAATCTAACCTACCTCCGACCATTAATACCATAAATTGCGATAATGGGTTGCTGAAAAGAGAGTTTTTTTTCCTTCCTTTTCTCCTCCCAAATTTCTTTACCTTGGAGGGATCTCCTCCTTGGGAGACGACGTAGTCCCAGAACCACGAGCAGATGGACCGATCCACCCGGTGCCCGGACATCTGTTTCTCCAGCATTACCTCCCTGTTTCACCACACACGACGCGATCTAAGTCTCCGGTTCGCAGCAGACGAAGGGATTCAAGGGATTTTACGTGAATTTTCTGGGTTTTGAGCAAACGAAGGTGTAGAGGCGTGGAGTGAAGGGATTGAGCTTACCCGGATTCGGATAGGAGAAAGATGCACTGCAGCATCGCTCGCCCCTCCTTCACTCCGTGTCCTGCTCGGTTCATCGAGAGAGAGAGAGAGAGAGAGAGAGAGAGAGAGAGAGAGAGAGAGAGAGAGAGAGAGAGAGAGAGAGAGAGAGAGTGATCACAGAGCTACTCGGCTCCTCCCTCCGCCGGTCGGGATCAAGTCCACCGTTCGGTCGGCGTTGTCAAAAGGCTTCGTTTCACGTGCTTCGCAGGGACATGTAATACTACACGTCCATTGGGCCGCAAACGAGCTGGGCTTGGATCCAATGCACCTGTTTTTGAGTGATGACACCCACTTTTTTTATTCCTATAATACCCCCATCCCTAACCTCAGTCCCTTTCAGACGAGAACGATTTTGTTCCAACCCCTTAAAAGAGGTAAACACGCGATCTAGTGTATTTCATACTTTTAATCACGGTGAAATGACCAAAAGCCCTTAAAATGCGGCAATGAGAGAGCAAAGGATGTTCCAACCTCTTTAAGGAGGTTGGAACAAAATCGTTCTTCTTTCGGACACCTCCCTGACTATCCTCTGCCACCCTCCTCCTTCCTCCATCTTTCTCCTTCCTCCTCCTCCATCTTTTGGAGTGTCGTCATGGACCCACCCGCCAAGCTTGGCTCGTTTATTAAATATAAACCAAAACTCCATTCTTGGGTTTGGCTCAACTATTAGTCGAGCAAACTCAAACGAGCTCTTACCAAGATTGTTCGAAAACTCCCAAATCGGTCAAAAGCATATTCATGATATCATGATCCTAAAATCTTCATACAATAGATAGCGAAGTTCTACAGGGAATTCCTTTTCCCTATAGACATATGTTTCTTGCTTTAGAGTGTGTTTGGTTACCGGTAAAACACATAAAAGAAAAAGAAAAAAAAAACAAGTTTTTTTCGCAAAACCGTGTGTTTGGTTGAAAGAAAAGTGTGATCCCCACAAAAAAATAATTTTCTTATGGAAACCAATATTCTGTCAAAAGGTTACAAAAATTTTATTGCAAAAGCATAGAAAAACAAGACAAAGAAAAAAAAAACTTTTTTTTTTAGACAACCAAATAGTAGCAACAAAAGTCGCTTTCTTTTCATTTCTGATGAATTTCTTTCCAGCAAAATCGTTTCCAATGAAACACTCCCTCAGGGTTCTTGTGCATCCATTGGCTATCCCATCACACCTTGTAACGCTAACATGATTCTTACAAGGCGCTTTAGGATTTACAAATCTTCCCCATCTGGTTTTGTATGCAACCACAAACAAATTTTAGGATGATTGAGAAATGAAATCCCATAAAAAATAAGCTTTCATTTTCAAGAGAAAAGAATAGGGAAATGATCCCATTTCCAATGAGTTCTAATCCCCAACCGTGAGAAAGGTATTCTCCACCTTATAAAAATACATGTATCAATGTAGTTTACGGCTATACTACTAAGCCAAGAGGAGAGAGAGAGTGGAAAATTCATCCATATCCACATATAAATCCGCACTTTTGGTTTCTTACATCCTTCCATCCTTTTGCATGAGTTTCCATTTTAACCTTCACCTTATATACTAATCCTATTTTGATTCCTATGTCATGGAAACAAACCCAAGGGCTAGGACCATAATATGCCATTTTTTTCTTCCCGTTTTACCCCTACACAAATCACAAATACCATCCAAGAGATATTATCTTTTTGCCACTAATCAATTGAGTCTTATTTATCCATTTAAAAAACCAAGGACTATTATGGGAATAAATCCCACTAACCCATTCTTATCATACTATTTATTTTCCATTTTGACTTTCTCTTCTTTGCCACTAATTAATTGAATATTATTTTTTTATTAAAAAAACAAGGGCTATAATGGGAAGGGTAATCCTACTACTCCATTAACCAATTCTTCATTCCATCCTACATTTTTTTTTCCATTTTACCCTTCTCAATTCTATGTTATAAAACATCCAAGGAAATGTTTGGGTAGGGTATGGGCATCAGATACCCCAATATCCATATCCGAAACCCAACTGCCCCTCTAACTTGTGACTCGACCCCGACCCGAAACATCTGGTACAATAATGGGTACAAATGTACTTTCAAGTATCGGTATGGGTATAGGTTGTACAGGGTTTTTACAAGGTTTGGGTATGGATATGGGTTGCATAAGGTTTGGTAGGATATGGGTATAGGAACTCTATCTGGTAGGGTAGTATGGGTATAGGAACTCTATCCTAATAACTTTTGGATATGGTACCTTAATATTTTTTACAAGGCTTGGGTAAGGTCTAGGTATAGGAACTCTACCCGATTAACTGTCAGGTATGGGTATGGGTATCTCAATGCCCATATTCGACACCCGAAACCCGATTGTCTCTCTCTAATCTCTAACTTGTGTAGAAAATACAATTTGACATATATATAGTGTACATAAATCCCGTATTTGGATCCTATGCCATTAAAACAAAAGCAAGGAAGTGTTGCATTCTTGCACTTCGCATTGTGGCCATACAAAAATTACCAATATACCCTTTGCCCCTATCATTATTTCATGTGTCTATATCCTATACTAAAATAATTATTAAATATGTGTACATGTAAAAGGGTCCATAGATCAGCCAATCAAGAATTAACAAAAAAACAATTCTTTCGATGAGACTACCATGGTAGTCAGTACATCACCTGTTTGTACACCAGCACAAGATAGACCAAGGATCGAAACTCCCCACAGAAGCGAGAGAAATACCCTAGGAAAGCTCCCAACAAATACAAAAGCGACGCCCACTCACTACCACATGGCGGGAGGAACTATGCCACAGCTCGTATTCGAACCCTTGACCAAGGCCAGGGGTAGCATTGCATATGTCCTACCAACTGAGCTCTCAGTTGGAGACAGAATTCACAAGACTGAGCAACCACAGATTCTCTTGCCAGGCCTGCTTATCACAGAGGCCATTTTCTTGTTATTAATTAGGATAATGGTACAGAAAATTCTAATGTAAATTTGAATAAGCCCCAAAAAATTTATAAATTATAATACAATTTGTCTAAACAATAATTTTGCACCGCATCCCAACCTCCCTCATACCTGTTCCATCCCTTTGCCCTTTGCTCATCAACGGCCATTTTCAAGATTAATTCTCTTAAAAACTACTAAAAAATGTTTTTTAATTCCTGAAAAATAATGATATTCATTGCCGACACATTGTTCATGGAATTCACCTCGCTTTAGAATTCGCAATATTACTCGATCATCACAAAAGAAATCAAATCCAACAAATTTGGAAGAAAAATACCAAAATCAAACATAAGGCTCTTGATATCTGACATACATGGCCGTCCTTCATCTCCCTGGATCTCAGACGACGCTGAATGCCGACTGTATCGTCGATGTAACACGCGATGCAATCGTCTGCGAAGCAAATTGTTGGATCTGTTTCTTTGCATCTGGATCACACATGGATCACAAGAAATTATGTCGGTTAAACCATTCGAATATGCTGCACTGGGAAATAGTACAACAATATATTTCAAGTTTATATTAATAATCATAATAAACAAAAGGGCTTTTTTGATTTAGACCCCCCCCCCCCCCCCCCCCCCCCCAAACACACACATTCACACTTTTATGTCGAATTTTGAGTTACAGCCCCACTTTTCTAAAAATTAGACTTTACCCCCACTTTGACATAAAAGTTAAAAAAGAGTGTGTGTGTGTGTGTGTGTGTGTGTGTGTGTGGGGGGGGGGGGGGGGGGGGGGGGGGGGGGGGTAACTAAAATTTTGACATAAAAGTGAAAGGGTAAGTCAAAAAAAAAAAAAAAACTGCTAAGCCTTGAACCTTTGAAATTCTCGTGATCAATGAAATTTTACCTTTCAAAAGTTTAAAAAAAAAACCTAAACAAAATGCTAATATGCTTCTAACAAAATAATATTAATCAAGAAGCTAATCACATATAGAAGTATGTCACATAGATTATCGATCTCCCATGATACGAGTCCATATGAACCCTAAGCACAAGCCATTTGTCTCAGAACGACGTTCTTGTTGTCCACTGTACATGCTTATTGTTCCCCTATGAATATAAAATTATGGATTATTCGTGTAGAAGAGTTTTACAAGAATTAAGTGTGGACATTATTGTGTTAAGCAGCAGTTCATGCAACAATATTTTAAATCAGCAGTAACATGAGGAAAGAGCTTAAGAAAATGTATGATAACTTATCATCGTTTTTAAGATTGAATTTAAGAGTCAAAATTCAATAAAAAATACTATCACTAAATAAAACCTTATCATCTTTTTCAATATTGAATTTAAGTGTCTCAAACTGCAAATTTTGAAAATACTATCACTAAAAAAACCCTTCAACTAACATTTGGTGAGATATTTTGAAAAGTTAGATACTTGGTTGTATGATCGTCATAGACCTTGACGAGTGTTAGGAAATAGGTAGTGTAATGGTTTACGAAACACATTATGAGTGCATATTGTTATTTTTTAATGGGTATAGGCCCCTTGTGGCCTTGTGTGTGTGTATGTGGTAACTCGTTACGATGCAAGTCTTGTAGTGGTTGATAACCAGCCCCAAGTCCTAACAGGTCATTTGTATCCTTGAGCTTCCGTTTTGTCTTAAAGTCGGCCTTTTCTTCCAAGCTGTTCATTTCCCCTATTTTTGTGACACTTCATCCCAATCCAAGCCTCCCATATCTCTGATCCATCAGTCTTCCCTCTCGCACATGGGCTGAGCTCTATATGGCACTGATCCCTTATTTCCCACCTCCATTTACTTTATATGATATGGCTTTTTGGCCATTTTTCTATTTTATAAGCATCAGATTATACAATTCATGAACTGCAGTATGGAACTCTAATTAGTCTCATGCAAAGCCACTATTTCCTACAATAGACCTCTATATATATTCAATTCAGTGTCCTTTGTTGCTTCTATTTTCCGTATTTGGGTATTTTTACTATGTATTTTATTTTAATTTTGATGCCTATATCATGTTTTTTGCTTTGATTTGTTCTAATTCAAATGAGCCTTCTACGTACTCTATCCTACATGATTTTGTTAAAATGGTCCCATTTGGACTGGTTTCTCCTTCTGTGTCTCGGTTATGTTTGCTTGAGACCTCCATTGTGTGTCTCCTACTTTCCCCTCTGTAGGGGCCTGTATTGAGCTAGCACATCGCATATTTTCTTGTAGTTTGATGCAACATTTCTTTGAACTAGCCTTTAATTCCTTTCTTTTTCAACCTTTTTGTTTGTTTTATAGGTTTGCACCCTCACTTCCAGCTTTGTCATTCTCCTGCATTGACATCCTTGTCTCCCTTGGTAATTTTGTGGTCCTCTTGGCTTGTGTAAGTAATCATTTCTCATTTTATTCCATCGTTTTTGGTTCTTGGTGACACTTCCTCAATACTTGTTTGACCATATTTAAGGCCATTTGTCCTATTGCTTGAGTTCTGTTTTGACAATCGTTCGTCTTGACTAGCTTGGATGCCCACCTCATGCAGATCATCCAGGCCATATTGACTGTTTTCCCTCCGATTTTTTTTAACCCTGCTCTATTTATGTTTTTTCTGCCCAGGACATTAGTATCTTTTTTCAATATCTTTGATCTGACTTATCTTGGGACCTCGATTGGATCGTTGAGGACAATTCTAACAAATTCTTTATGGTAAATGGAGCAACTTTTGTGCGACAATAATGCCAGTGGATGTGTTTGAATCTAAAGTCGATATCGCTTGATAATTTCCCTTTCTCCTTTGTATTATGCAAAAAGGTACAAAACCTTGTTGATATTGTCGTTTGATAGTTAATATTACCACCTTTGCCCCCCCCACAAGAAAATCCTGTTCCCCCCCCCCCCCCCCCCCTTCCATGATAAAGATTTACATAAAACTTACTTCGACTAAGCCCAAATTCTTGGTCCAATCATTTGGACTCGATCAACTGGGCTAATTTGAGCCGGACCTGAATCTCTGGTCTCCATCACTGAGTTTCCTATTTGACTAAGTTCACATGCTAGTCTCCTTAAGCAAGGCAGTAGGCCTTCAAAACAAAAAAAACAAGGCTATTTGTCCACTTATTTAAGGTGTAATAACTCATTGGGAAGTGGATAACTACTCCGTATTGACAAGTAACATGAGAAATTGGAGTAGGAACCTAATCATCCAACCAACTCATCTATCTAGTCGGTCAAACACCATATGGGAGAGAAATATTACCAGTTATTGGAGGGAGGAATACCACAAGAAGTTGGAAGGTACACCTCATCTAGCCAGGTACTCCTCTTCCTATTCAAGCTAGTCGGCCACTTGATTGGAAAGGATTACATTATATAATGAAGAGGAATACCAACATTGATGAGGGAGAAATACTAAAGAAGGATTAGAAGAATTTTTGTATCAATAAATTGGCCATATGGCCTGCATAATAAAATCAATCAAATCTATCTAGTATCATCTCTTATTGATGCGTCTTGTTGTAATTGCCTTGGTGAGAATCGTGAGATGCCTTGGTCCCATGATATGATGCCATGGAAACATCTAAATGAGGCGCCTGGATTCCCCTAGAGGTAAGAGTCTTTTAACACTCCCATCATTTTTATTATTTTGTTGTACAATCTTTAATTCCTGCATAATTTGTTTAATTAATATATTCATCTAGTTTATGTTATATCTCTTGTTCCAAAACCTAGATTCCATCAAAAGCCTTCAACAACCCTCCTAGAAGGCTAGAACCCAAGGTACTAAATCTCAAAATATATCGCGATATTATATCTCGGTTTTCTCCTCTACCAAAACGGGAAATTTCACAAATATTCCCGGTATATTTGAAAATTTTGCGAAATCATGAAATCTCTCATTTTTTCGGCTATCGATATACTGCATGATATCGAGAATTAAACGTTGTTAGAACCCTAAAATTCTATACAGAAATTTCAGCACAATAAATCCTTGTTCATCAAACTTCCTCAGTCAATCTTCGCCTGATCTAAAAACCTTTTTAAACCAGCATCCCCACCACTACTAGACATCCGATCAAGTTCAATTGATTTTTCACCCTCCTTTGCAAAATCAGACTAAACTCATATCTGATTTCTGTTTAACAATTATGGGAACAATTCACAATTCTCATAAAAACTCAACTCTCCAAAGTTCTCTCTGTCTCCTGCATAGAATGCCTCTCTTTTCTGATTACCACGGTACTAAACAAGCATTAAATAATGCATTCAGGGATCTCTTTTATTCGTTTTCCAAATCATATTAGATCACCAACATAATATGGAGAGTCAATAGTTGTAGATAAGCAGGATCAACCAAATTAGCACATTACTATCATAAAATGAAACAAGCAGATATAATAAATATTAACAACGTGCTTAAAGCAATAGCGAAGGTTTCCTCAAAAATTAAGTTAACTTCTAAAACAATTAAGTGGAACCTCAGAACAGAGCAGAGTGAAAGGACATCTCCTAAAGAAAAATCTGTAAATTTAATCGATCCTCAAATTTGAATATCAAGTGGAGACGATATACCATATACATTCAAACAAAACAAGAGTGTATGCATTCCTTAATGATTTGGTCAAGAAAATCTGCTGTTTTGGCTAAAAAGAAGCAGCCTGGACTCATCAAAAGTAAAAATGCCTAAATCACATAATAAGATAAATAGAACACAGCCACTTGAAACGTCAACTAAACTATTTTAAGTAACATAACACTCCCTAAATTTATAGCTGGCAAAAAAGGCATGTACCTTTGCGGCATTTAGTGAAGCCAACAATATTAGCAATGCTTAAGCTCAAGCAAACTCCAACAACTAGTAGATAATCTGCTTGGAACCTTATGAGTGAAAATATCCCAAGGAATATCCATGCGACAGCCTGCATAAAAAAATTACAGGCCCGTAATTAATCATGCAACACATGATAAAGCAAAACTCTATTTAAGCAAATATGTCATATGTATCTTCTTAATAAGGTGGCATTTAGGATCAAATAGGACGAATCATGATTTTCTAGCTAATGAGAATGAAGATAAAAAAGGAATACTAAAGAACTAAGTGCGAAACATATGCTTCGCTAGGTTGATAAAAATGATTATGGAGAAAGGAATAAAAACCATTAGTGTGGCAATCTTCATGAAAATTGAGTGTGGATGCTTAGTGCCCGTGAGGGTAAGCGACCAAAAAAAAAGGTGCTAAATGGCTCCTCAAAATAAGGAGTTTGACAGAGGTGCATCATAATGGAGATAGGTACTTTAGCGGAATCAAGGCTTAGTGAATGCGTAACCATCCCGAATAAAATGTGCTTTGAGGTAAAAGTGCAAAAGAATGGACTATTCAAAATAGAAATACAATGCATGACTGTTTCTTTAATTAAGTTAAGCAAAAAAAAAAATCTAACTTAAGCTTTCTTGGATTGCAGACAAGCATGGAAGTGGAGGTTGATTTCACCTAATGATCTAAACAATGAAGGTGGTAGAAAATGGGCTCATACATGTTCTTAGATTGCTCTTCCAGATCTTGCCTTGCTCTTCCAGATCTTGCCTGTTTAAGCTAGTGGGTTGGGGCCCAACTTATAGATCTAGCCTGCTTAAAAAAGGCAAAGGAGGGCTTTGTCCATCAAGCAATAGAGTAGAACAGAACTTGGTACAACTTTCAATGGCAAAACTCTAGAGAGGATGTCGAGACTAGTGATCGACTTCTTTGGAAGGTCAGCATGCATATTGACTTTACTGGTTGTGTAGATTGGTCGGCACACGTTGACAAACTGACTAAGAACTTGGATGACATGTACAATGTTTGGCCGAGTGATCGTCAGATAGACAAGAGCACTAGCAAGTTGGCGGTAGTGCGAGAGATCCGAAAGCGGCACGCCATCATTGGGACAAAGCTTCACATTAAGTTCCATCAGTGTGTCCACAATCCGAGAGTCAATAAGTGAAGCATAACTTAGTATATCAGAAGTAAACTTCTGTTGAGAGACCACGTATCCCCGAGGAGACAAGACAACCTCAAGGCCACAGACGGACCAAGGTCTTTCACCTCAAACTATTGTTGGAGGTGCCTCTTCAAATAATCAATGGTAACAATATATCAACAATGATGATCATGCAATTAACATACAAAAGTAAGATCGCATGACTCTGAGCAGAAGTATGAATAAACATAGCATAACCATTCATACTCTCTATAAAGCCGGCTGCAAGCATCGAGGACCTGAAGTGTTCAAACCAAGCTCGTGGAGCTTGCTCGAATCCATAAATAGCTCGATGAAGGCGGCATAAATGCTTGGGAGGAATCAAAAGACCAGGAGGGGGCTTGGATATAGACTTTCTCAGAAAGATCTTCGTGAGAAAAATCATTTTTCACATCCATCTGTAAGAGTGGCAAGTGACGAATAGAAGCAACTGCTAACAGAGTTCGGATAGTAGTCATCTTCGCAACATGGGTGAAGGTCTCCACATAGTCAATGCCATATTCCTGAGTGAAACCACGAGCAACCAGGTAGGCCTTAGACCTCTCAATCGACCCATCTGCACGAGTCTTGATTCGATAGACCCAGCGACAACTGATCATAGTTGTCAAGGCGAGCGCCTAGGCGCCCAGAGGCAATTAAGGCGCAGTACACCTAAGTTGAAAACATTAAGCAATTGCCTAGGCACGCCTAGTGTCGCCCAGACGCACACAACTAAGCATGCGCCTAACTCTTGTGCGTGTATGTATATGGATTTTTGGCTTTCTTTAATTATAAATCTGACCCATCAAGCTATATTAAACCCTAAAAACCAAAGCATTATTCATATGCATGAGGTATAGTTTAAATTATTTAGATTATGGTGACTTTCTTAAGGTATTAGTAATCGTTATTCATTAATTTCTTCAAGACTTTTAACATTTGTTGCATAAATGCTTGTAGTGCTTAACTTTACTTTACTAGTGAAAAGTGAAAACAAACATATTTTTGTAAAATAAACCAAAATTGTGGTTTACTTTACCGATGAATACAAAAAACTAAATGAGATCAGGTGTTACTTGTAGTTACTGTTATTGTTACATCACTTTATAGATTTACTTTACTAGATCTTATTTCTTTTGAATACAAACATGCCCTTATTGGCTTAAAATTGACCAAAAAATACAAGAATAATACCTTAGAAGAACTTAGGTAATTAGATTCTTAACCTTAATTAGTTCAAGGAAAAGGCTTCCACCCTATGTAATTAACTCATTATTAAACAACACTTTAGATTGTTGAATTGTGTTTCAAAAGAACCAAATTGGTCGTGTACCTCTCTTTTTCATCTCTGCTGTGTATACCGGATGGACCCCTATTAGCTGGGTCTTTTTTGCCTACGTCAATTCTTACACAAATTGTGAGTGTTGAGTGGTGTATTCTATATTCATGATAACATAAATTGAGTTCATTTCTCTCTCTCCTCTTTTTCTTGCTATGGAAAAATGACTCAGCTTATCTTGCTCTTTTGTGCCAATTTGCAGATATTTGCCTTCTCTTCGTTTTCTTTTCTGTGAAACTTACTTAGAAAAGTTTTACTAGTCCACATGCCTTTAGAATATTTTTTCATTTTCACATGGGTTGGGTGCCTCCTAACTCTATTAATCTTTCAGTGGAAAAGTGGTTCTCCTTAGCTAAAGGAGGTATACTATGGTTGCTTAGACTTCCAGCCATTATTTATGATACTTGAAGAGGACAGACAAGGCTTTTTACTGAAAGGAAAAAGACAAGCATTTAACAATATCTCTACCCGGTAGGAGGTTTAAAACAACAGATATCAAATGTTGTCGATAAGCTCATAAGGTGATTAGGGAAGACTCTCTTTCTGAAAGATATAAAAGATGCAAACATGTATGTTGTGGATCTATGCTTAGGGATTTGGAGGTTGATAGATTCCTCCTAAGGATGAATGTTGTTGTTCTCTTCTTGATGAAAGACTAAACCTAACTATCAAGGTGGGCCACGACTCTTCTTCTAAATGTGTCAACAGACACCAGCTAGACTTCAAACTTCTTATTGAGTGCACCAGTGCATCTAAGCAAGTTGAGGAGTTAGGAGTGATTCAATCGGTCCGTATACATAGAGATATTAGGTTCAAGAGAAATCCATCTAGGCAATTTTTTGGGTGGCTTTCATACATGCATTGAGATGTACTGGTAAAAGATCATAATAATCATATATATATTGGAGATGATATTTGATATATTGGTTGACTTTCAGATGCCTAGATTGCTTACCATTTTTGTTTTATCCTAGCTTAATTTTGTTACGATTTTCTAATTTTAACATTTATTTTACTCATTCTGCTTTTAAAATTTTAACATTTATTTTCAAATTCTCTCCTAACAAAAAGATTACAGTCATGCATGTAAGCATTACATATATGAAATCTCTGTCTTTTGTGCATGTAAACATGCATGAATGCAAGTATGCATCAGCAAACAAGTTCACACAAGCATTCAAGATACTTACAAATCCAAGAGATGAATATAAGCTCATGAAATCCAGCCTTTAGAATGATTACGTACAATGTTCTAATATCAAGATGTACGAAAGAAAGAATCCAAGAGACTCACAATGGTGCAAAGGATGTACGAAAAGGAGCATGAGTCATTTGTCAAGAGGGTGTGAAAGTATTACAGAGACATAAGTCACATAATGCGATAGAGTAAGGTACACTATCAAGATTGGTTGTAGCTTCAATGTTCTTCTTGTCGGCAGGCAGGTTCTTGATAGTGTCCCTTACTCTATCGCATAAGTCTCCGTAATGCTTTCACACCCTCTTGACAAACACCTTCGTACATCCTTTGCACCATTTTTCACAATTCAACTAACAAAGGAACAATATTCAACGCAATGACTACTATCATGACCGCATGACCATTAATTATCAAGAATTCTCAACAACTTACGGTGAGATAAAGCGTCCACCAGAAGAGCCATGAATCCTTCTTATTCATGCGAGCAAGAGACTGAGCACAGAAAAACCAGCACACGAGATTCACGGATTTCCAAGTCAAAAGGCAGTGGCCTTAAGAATGTAGGCCTACATAGCAACTAGTGATTGAATTTAAAAAAAAAAAAACCTGTTGATCCAAGCTTTCGAACTTCCATACACTCTCCCCTTGCTCGTCTATCTCATTCCACCACCTCAGCCCAACCAATATCCGACCACTGACATTCTTGACGACCCAGAAGTCAAGGGCGGCAAGCAGCACGGTGGCCACAAAGATGATCACGAAGCTATTGAAGAAGAGGGCCGAGAGGACGTAGAACGCCAGTGCCGCCGCCTGCCAATGCCAGAAAATGACAAACATGCGAGCCGGGATCGACCCAGAAGCAAACGAGGCCAAACAAGTCCGATCCAAACCTTGAAGAGAACGTGAAAGAAGCACGTCTTTGGGTTGGCATAGTTCTCCACTGTAGCCTGCACCGTTTGCAGAAGAAATCAAGATCTCCATCGACAAAACCACACCCCGATCAGGATCGAGAACCAGGATTTCAACGAAAGATCTGGGGATTTACGAGGGCGCGAGAAGGAGAATCGATGTTGCACTAACCCTAGAGATCTGATTCATGAACGGAATTAGTTCCGTGGATCGGGGAGGAGGGATTACCTGGATCGGATCCATGTCGGGCTGAGGTCTACCGCAATCTCTCGCCGGCGATCATGCGAGGACGCTCCTCCTCCTTTGTCCGAGATGGGAGATGACTGGGTTCCTCCTCCTCGGCTTCATTTGTGTAGCGTCTGATTACCGTGGCGAGGTCAAGGGTTCGAAGTTCGAAGCGGCGAGAATATTCAATTGACTCAAGGCCATGATGTTCATATTTTCTTATATGGAAAATTAAGTGAGCCATCCCTGAAAAAGAGACCAGTTAAGCTAAAGGACGATGAAAATCTGTGGACGAAAATATCATTTACTGTGTTTTTAATTTTCTTTACAATGCCACTGAATTAGTGAACACCAAAATGACCAGATTTGCTCGTCGCCGTCAAACTCCACCTCCTCCCTTTTCACCGACGGTGGCTGCCGTCGGGCTGGGGTGCGATACACCGGTCGACGATAGCTGTCGTCAGGGTCGGGTGCGATGCACCAGCCAGATCCCTACATCTTCCCTTATCACCGGTGGTGGCCGCGTCATGAGAGAGATAGGAGAAGAGAACATAGAAAGGGTAATTTTTGGTTTATTAAAAAAGTCAAGGACCATAGGCTAAAAGAAACTTCAGCGGGTCATGTTCATGTGATGGATCTGTTGTCAGGGACCTCTCACACATTAACCCCCTTTTTTTTTTGAGAAACCCCTCATAGCACGAGGGTGGGCTAGGTGACCCCCTACTAAAATTATAAAAATATATTAAACCAGTAGCCCTCAAACAATGAGCGCCACATGTCAATCTTCTCATCCTTCTCTAGGTGCCACGTGGCAACCTCAAGAGACGTTCCTCTCTGAAACGCTCACACCCGAACAACGGGACGCTCTATTCGCACACATGGAATTAGTGTTGGCACCCGGATCTTTTATTTTTTATTTTTTATATCTTGTTTACCATCATCCCCAACCTCCAGCCGGTAGCATTGTTGTCAGCCCCATCGCCCTCCGCCTCGACCACCGCCCCAGCCTCATCTGCCGCCTCCTTTTCCAATGACACCACCCCCCACCCCCCTCCCTCTCCCTCCTCCTCCTTCCTCCTTCCTTCTTTCCTCCTCCTCCTTCTTCTTCCTCCATCCTCCCCGTGCCAGAACGCTAATCCAATGGCCCGCCTCACCCTTCCACCTCCTTCCTCCATCTTCCCGTTTGAAGCCAACGGATTAGGGTTCAAGCGAGAAAGATGAAGGATGGGGGAGGAGGAAGATGAAAGAGGAGGAAGAAGAAGGCCCATTGGATTAGGGTTCCAGCATGGAGAAGATGGAGGAATAAGAAGAAGGAGGAATGAGGAGGATAGGAGGGAGGCCAGCCGCTTAGGACTCTAACGTGAGAGGAAGGAGGACGAAAAAGAAGGGGAAGGGGGAGGAAGAAGGAGGATGACAGAGGGGGACGGCGAGGTGGGAGGAGGAGGAGGGGTTTACATGGGATGCATTTTGGGGTTTTAAGGGTGTTTGGGGGACAAGACAAATATGAAATGAGATCTATAGTTAAGGGGAGGTTTTCCTAATTTGGCCTATAAAAAATATAAGAGACTATAAGGTTATAAAAGTCTCTAGCTTCTAGAGGCTAGCCATCACACAATGGGGATATCCAGTTCCTAAAAATAGGCATCATACCTCTGATTAGAGTCTAATAAGGGATCTATAGATTTTTATCGAAAATGATGTGGCATCCCTTTGCCTGCCGGTCCGGTCTGAGGCAATTCACCAATCGTGGTAGGATAAAAGGGACAGTTGTGATTGCTGCAGTCATTCTATGTGAAAGAATCGGTAAGAGCTATCGAGGTAAATATCATTTTTTTCATCCAATAAATGCATTATCAATATTAGCCTTCATGCTCATGTCCATATGGCACTAATTGAATTTTGCAAAATTCCTGAACAATCAAATGAACTGGATCAACAAAACTCATCCTCGATTTTACCCGCACACAAGAGAGAGATGTTATAAAAACTTGGTTTTTTGTTTTGAGAATTAAAACTTGTGTTTTTAAGTTTAATCCTATATTACCCGGAGGGGAGAACTAGAGTTGTATATTCAATATAACTCCCCCCTTAGGACCTTGTAGTTTCACACATGTAGTACTGCAACTGCATACATGCAGTACTGCACCTGTGTACATGAGGGAGGGTTATGTTATTATTGAAAAGTTAGGGAGGTTTTGATAATTAGGCTATTGGTTTGGGAGGAATTTGCAAATATTCCTTTAGTATGTGAAGTTCAACTCTCCTTGGGCATCCTTGCATCCCTTTTCTTTTTCGTCCTCTCTATGCTGCTAAGACTGCGACTCAAGCCCAACCCAAGAGAGGTTGAATCCTCTGCACAAGCCCAACCCAACCCAAAGTTCGGTTGAACTTCCCTAACCAAGCCCAACCCGTCAGATTGTGTGGGGTGGGTTGGCTGGTTTCAACATGATAGCGGGTAAATAATCAACATATGACGGTTCCTTCACGATAGTACAGTACATAAAACAACTATTTGCATTCTTGTATGGGTGATGGTTTGGATGGATAAATGCAACGATGACATTGGAAGCGGCCGCCTAGTGGGCGGTTTTGTTTCCGCCGGTGGTGGCGATGTCTTTCTTGCTCCGCCGGTGGTTGTCTCCGCCGGATAATGGGCTTAGTTGTGTTTGCACTGGCCTGTGGCGTCTCCTAGAGATCGAATTGTGATCTCCCCTTTGCTTAATACAAAAAAAAGAGACATTGGAAGTGAGATAAATACCTATCAAAGTTCCACCACTGTGAAATTTCAACTCGTATTCAACTGATGATCTAACAGATAGATTCGATTGGACATATTCAATATTATATTATATTAGGGTTTTTGGTTGGGTCGGGTTGCTTGAAGTCTTTGCCCAAGCTCAAACCGAATTTAGATCGGGTTGGGACTTTCCAACTCAAGCCCAACCCGAATTGAGATCGGGTTGGAACTTTCCAACTCAAGCCCAAGCAAAACAAAGTAAACTCCCAGCCCAAGCCCACCCAAGTTGCAGCCTTAGCTGCCATTGAATGCTAGGACTGTTTACTGAGACCGGCCCCACTACGCACACGCACGTCGAACCCGGGCCAAGTCACGGGCCGCGTGGACGCGAATGGGCTTTGGACTTTGGAATACGTTTTGGGCCTTTATTTTTTCTCTCCAGAATTTTCTTATCCGAGCAGAGGAGTAAAGTCGGTAACGTACGAGGTTGAATGCAGCCATTATCAAAAATTACAGGAGAGTTATAATATGTAACATCTGTCATTAACTCGTGCGAGTCAATGTGTCCGTTAATGAACGTTGCAGGGGAGCTGTAGGGGTCGTTTGGTTGCCGTGCAAATGATGTGCGAACATCTGCTTGCACATGCGACATGTGCAATTAAAATTTAATATGTTTATGTGAAATTTTATTTGCACAGTTTTATGTGCAAAAGCTGGACAAATTAAATAAGTGTGCATATATTTACATACGTCACGCCCCATTAACCAAATAACCCTAAACTGTTTGCACATGTGTTTTCAGAATCACATGCTAAAAACATGAAACAAATGACCCCGTAACGTATAACGTCTAACATTAACTCACTCGTAATCGTTCGTTGGGGACGCATATATAAGAGGGTCCATGGATACCACACATAAAACAACATTATTCTTTCTTATTCTTTTTTGTTTTTATGGTTTCTTCTGTAGTATACCGAGGGCATGTTTGTACTCAGTAAAAGTAAGATCTAATAAAGCAACTCTCCAGTAAATTTTACTTCAACTTGTTTGTGTTCATCTTTAAAAGTAGTAGAGTAAGTCCATAATTGTTTCTTGTCATTTACTAGTAATAGTTTTGAGTTACTTAGAAGTAACCCAAAACTGTTTCAAGTAACAGCAACGTTGATTTTATCACGTGGGATGCTCCGTTGATCGATGCTCTTGTCGCGACTTCGTCAAAGAAAACGAAGAAAGAGACTCAACAGAGATCGAAGAGCCTCAACGGCTAAGATCATCTTCAATGGTGAACTCCGTTTTGGAGGCCACATGACCTCCAAAATGGAGATAAAATTAATTTGCAGGCACATACACTCCAACCTCAAGTCTCCATTTTTTTTTTCTCTCTCTCAACTTTATATTAAAAAACTCTATTTTATATCTCTATTATGTATAAAAAAAATTATTTATATACATGATCTAAAGGAAATAAGACAAAGGGTGTTTTTGACATTAACTACGATAAACACTGCTATACATGTTGGCCTCCAAATCCTTCCAAACCTTAAGCCAAAAATGCATCTCTCCAAAATGGAGATGGAAATGGAGGACGGTTGCAGGGGTATCCACCTCTATTTTGGAGTTATTGGAGAATGATTGAAGATGCTTCAGTAGGAGAGAGTCTCTGATCAGATTGTCCCCAGTGTCGTTCTCACCCTAGATCGGATCGTCCCTAGTGTCGTTGCCATCGCAGCAGCATCCCCATCTCCGATCCCCCAAATCGACCGATTGAAAACTCAACAATCCAACCCTTTTTTTCTCTCTTTGATACCTTAGAACAACGCCAATCTTCAGATCTGGCCATCTCCTGATCGCCGACTATATGCTGCCTCTTCCGTTAGAGCATCTCCAACCATGGCCTCTATTTTGCTATTGCCAAATAAGCATATTCCCCAAATATTCTTAAATGGAGGCCTTCCATCTCCAACCATGGCCCCTATAATTTAGCATCTTCAAGGAATATACCTTTTTTATTTTACTTTTAAATATTAGAATAAAAATTCATTAACAAGAATAAACATTAACAAAAATAATTATAAAATAAGTAATTAAATAATAATATAATAACAAATATTAAGATAAAATTTATAAATATTTTAAATATATGCCTCTATTTTAATTTCTTATTTTTTAAATTATTTTAAAAGACACTTAATTATTAAGAATTCATACTTTAAAATTTTAACTTATAATTATAAAAATAAAATAATTATTATAATCATATATGATAGTATATATGTAATATTATTAAATAAATAATAAGATATATTATATTTGGTCATTCAGAATAACATTTGTTTTTGCAAACTAACATGGGGATCTATTTAACCCGCCCCAGGGGAAACCACAACATTAATATTACGGTACAGAAAATCACTAATATTACGGTACAGAAAATTATAAAGTACATAAAGACAAGTACACGGAAACACTAATATTACGGTACATGAAAGTAAATGACATAATAAGAAAAACAAGTAGATAAAACCACTAATATTCCGGTAGGTCATCGCCGATTTCACTTCCTCCTCCGTATCCTCCTCCGTATCCACTCCCTCCGTGCTGACCTCCACGGTATCCCCTTCCTTCGTGCTGACCACCTCCGTGCTGACCTCCTCGATATCCCCCTCCTCCATGCTGACCTCCTCCGTACCCGCCTCCTCCATAACCATCTCTTCCAAAGGTATCACCTTCTTGTTGAGTGCCACCCTCGTACCCCCTTTCCCCGTATCCTCCCGATGAACCTGAATAATATCCAACCCTCCTCGCAATTTCATCTTTTTTATTTTGCATTATTGCACGTGTAATCGGATCAGCAATGGTATTCAAATCAATCATAAGGATCTCTCTATCCTCGCGTTCACGATCAAGCTGGAGTTGTTTTTCTCTTTGATCTAATTTTCTCCTTTCGTTCTCTAATTTATGCATCATCATTTGTGACATGCTTTCCCTATCACTATATTGTTTATCAAAGACATGATTAATTTTGGAAAATACTTCATCATTCTTACGTGACATGTCTTTAACGTACTCCTCTATATCGAAGTCTCCCGATTTCGCCCTCTTTGCTTTTTCTTGTTTTCTTCCGGTAGGGCGACGCGATGAGTTATCGATCGGGGACCGATCTTCATCCATGATATGGATTTCATCCCCATCCGTGTTGAGATCGATATAGGCGGACGAGTTTGATGCCGATCCTTGAGATATCGTTGACTTTTGAGGTGTGGGGTCGGCCCACTTCTCTGCATCTTTCAAGATCAACCAAACATGGTCGAACTGGAATACTTTCTTTGCGCCGGAATTCAGATAGAGTTCTTTAGCTTTCGTAATCTATAATAAGCAAATAGTAAAACACAAGTTAGCTAGATATATTAAAAATATTAGAATAATATATAAATAAAAAAAGATTGAAATATGCTTACAAAGATCGAGTAAAATCAAATCATATCATCTTGGGAAGAGGATAAAGTTGTGTCGCATCAACTTTATCAAAGATCGAGTAAAATCAAATCATATCATCTTGGGAAGAGGACAAAGTTATGTCGGGTCAAATTTCCCGAAGACCGAGTAAAATCGAATCATATCGCCTTGGGAAGAGAAAAAAGCTGTGTCAGGTCAAATTTCCCGAAGACCAAGTAAAATCGAATCATATCGTCTTGGGAAGAGGATAAAGATGTGTCATATCAACTTTCTCAAAGAGTGAGTAAAATCAAATCATATCTTCTTGGGAAGAGGATAAAGTTGTGTCGGGTCTAATTTTCCGAAGACCGAGTAAAATCGAATCATATCGCCTTGGGAAGAGGAAAAAGCTGTGTCAGGTCAAATTTCCCGAAGATCGAGTAAAATCGAATCATATCATCTTGGGGAAAGGACAAAGCTATGTCGGGTCAAAATTTTTGAAGACCGACTAAAATTGAATCGTATTGTCTTGGGAAGAGGACAAAGCTGTGTCTGGTCAAATTTCTCGAAGACCGAGTAAAATCGAATTATATCATCTTGGAAAGAGGATAAAGCTATTTCGGGTCAAATTTCTAGAAGACCGAGTAAAATCGAATCATATTGTTTTGGGAAAAGGACAAAGCTATGTCGGGTCAAATTCCTCGAAGACTGAGAAAAATCGAATCATATCATCTTGGGAAGATGATAAAGTTTTGTCGGGTTAAATTTTTCGAAGACTGAGAAAACCCTTATAAATACATCTAACTCTTCGATATCCCACAACTCATACACTCATACCACTTTACTGTTTCAAAAATGAACTTTGGAGCTGGACCATCACGTTTCTCTTCTTCTTCTTCTGACGAATTTGAGAGCTACATCCAAGATTGGAAGGAAGAGTTAGATGGGATGGATCAAACCATATCTCAACTAGCTCAAGTGTATACCACCAACAATGTTATCATTGCTCAATGCATTGCGAAGAAGAAGAAGGAAAAACGTAGAGGCTCGATTCCTGGCCATGTGGTGATCAATCGAGGAAGAGAAGAAGGTAATGCTCGACTTTACCAGGATTACTTTTCTGATAATCCCACATATCCCGAAAACATATTTCGTAGAAGGTTTCGTTGCAGTAAGAGTCTATTTCTTCGCATAGTTAATGGGGTAAAAGAGCACGATGACTACTTCGTGCAGAGGAGAGATGCATGTGGTAAATTAGGTTTGTCTACTTTACAAAAAATTACTGCTGCCCATCGCATGTTAGCGTATGGAACATCAGCAGACATTAATGATGAATATATTAGGATAGCTGAGTCAACCGCGCAAGAATGTTTGAAGTACTTTTGTCGATCTATGATAGAAATTTTCGGAGAAGAATATTTGAGGTATCCAAATGCAGATGATATTGCACGAATCCTATGGAAATATGAAAAGAGAGGGTTTCCGGGAATGTTGGGTAGTTTAGACTGTATGCACTGGGCATGGAAAAACTGCCCAACAGCTTGGGCGGGACAATACTCTGGACGCCATGGAGGCCCAACGATTATTCTCGAGGCAGTAGCATCATACGACTTGTGGATATGGCATGCATATTTTGGTTTACCAGGATCAAATAAGGATATCAATGTGCTGAATTCCTCAAATTTGTTTGATAAACTATCACAAGGTATCGCCCCTCCTGCTCATTACAATATTCTAGAAAATACTTATGATACTGGTTATTATTTGGCCGATGGGATATATCCCAAATGGTCCACCATTGTACAATCTATATCCCATCCCCAGGGTCCAAAGAAACAGCACTTCAAAACAGAGCACGAAAGATTTCGAAAAGATGTAGAGCGGGCATTTGGAGTTCTTCAAGCACGATTTGCGATCATCAAGGGACCAGCACGTATCTGGGATAAACGATTTATACACGACATCATGATAGCTTGTGTGATACTACACAACATGACCGTGGAGGATGAGCGCATCGACGATCCTGATTTTGATGACTTTACTCCAACAACGACGATTTCTGAAGTTCCGACGATTCCTCGTGAACAGATGGAAGCCGACGACGCCGAACGATTCCGACGATTTATCACTCGACATAAGAAAATACAAAATCGAGAGGCACATTTTGCACTTCGGGATGCACTCATTGAACACTTATGGCAAAGGCTCGGCAATGGAGAAAATTAAGACAAATTTTTTTCTTCTAATTTTGATGTATTTCTAGGTTAAAATGTATTACAAGTTTGATGTATTTCGGTTATTGGTGTGTAGAATAAATTCTATGTCAAGTTTCCTTTGGGGTGGATTAAATAGATCCCCATATGCTTATTAGTTCACAAAATTATATTATTTATATAATTAATATAATATTTAATAATTTAAAAATAACTCCAAATATATTAGATATTAGTCTCTTTTCGAAGGCGTCGATGAGAGCTTTCCAACGGTACCAAATTTGTTAAAAACAGATTAATAAATTAATACATATACTTAGTTTAAAATATTTATGTATAAATTTAACAACGGATATAGATGTCATTTGAATTTTTATATAAAGGCTTTGAAGGGTCTTTTGGGTATTAATCAGAAAATTAATAAAATAAGGGGGGCTGCCATTTTGGTGAGAAGTCCGGCATATATGCCGGCCAAACAGCCCCCCGGCATATATGCCGGCTGATATGCAGGTGGGTTGGGCGATCCCGTCCGCCATATTTGCATATATGGCGGACGGTTGGAGATGCTCTTAGATCGTCATCTTCATCAAGGGTGGGTTGTTTTTATTATGTGTCTTTGCTTTGTAATGCTGAAAAGCCTTCTTGTCTTGGCCGTTTTCTGGTGGATTTCGTCATGGGTTCTGTTAATCATGGAGGAAGGGGATATGGGTTTTTAATTTTTGCTTGAAAGCTAAGGCCTTGGATGGAAAATTAATGAACAAATGTGCTTCTGAGGGATGATAAAAGTAGGGGTGGCAATTAGGACTGTCAATTGGGCCGGGCTAGCTCGATACCCGCCCGTCCGATCCAAAAAAATTTGGGCTGAGCCTTAAATGGGTTTGGGCTGGGCCGAGTTCGGACATAATTTTATGCCCGAAAATTAATTCGGGCCGGGCTCGGGCCAGGTTCAGCCCAGCCCATATTCAGCCCGAACCCGAATGCTTATATATTCAATTTAAAAACCCATGAAGTATTGAATCCCCTGTACAGTCTGTACTACCCGAGCATATTGAGTAATCAAGAGTCGCTCCGACCCTCAGACATCTTCTTTCCATAGTTGACTGACAGTCAGCACTAATTCAATGGTCAATATATCCTTTCCCAATTTGGGAGTCCCACTAATACTATCCCAGATTCCCAATCTTCTGTTTCACTTCCTTCCAAACAAAAAAAAAAGTCTCTTTTTTACACTAAAGCGCCTAACCGATCGAAGTCGGACGCCCTCCATGGCTCCATCCCAGATTCCCAATCTTCTGTTACATCTATGCTTGTAGTACTAGATGTCTAATCTTTTTTGCATTTTGATTCACTGCAAATCTTAATTGGGCTGGCCCGAACTTGGCCCGAAGCCCGAAAAACAAATTGGGCTGAGTTTGGGTTGAATAAAGTGAAAAAATTTTGGGCTGAGTTTGGGCTTGGAAAAGCCGATTCATATACGGGCCGAGTTCGGGCAAGGCTTGGCCCGACCCGACCCGGCCCGATTGACAGGCCTAGTGGCAATGGGTTGTGTCGGGTCGGGTTCGTTTCGTTTCCAAAACCCCTAGACCCGGACCCGACTCATTTAACTAATCGTGTCTAGATCCTAAACCTGTACCCAACCCACTTATAGAACGGGTAGACCGATAAGACCCATTTACCACACGGGTTTATACAGTTGACCTGATCCAACCTAATCTGACCTAACCTGATAGACCCGCTGATACTATATATTACAGTATCGGATTGCGGGTAGACCCGGCCCGACACGACCCGTTGAATATTAAACGGGTCTTCCCGGGTCTATCGTGTCGACCCGTTTACGACCCAAACCCGTTTAGCTCTGACCCAGACCCGCTAACTTCGTGTCGGGTCTGCTGTGTCGGGTCCGAAATTGCCAGACCTAGATAAAAGACTGGATAACTCAATCCATCCCTTCCAATTGATGGAGAGAATGGCCTTGGAGGAAGAAGCGAAGTAACTACTCGTTGTTTGTCTTTCACACCTTAGGGATTTGATAGCAGGTGATCAAAGAATTTTTGTCTTTGCAATTCCGATTCCGTTGCCATGGTTAGAATATAAATGTCGAGGACTTCAAGGCGGATTTGGGTGACAAAAGGGATGCTGAGAACCTTGATAATTGACAATAATTTATTGGTGAAAACAAACACTTTTTTCATAAGTAAAATAAAAATTTTATTTACTTCACTTTTGAATAGGGGTGTAAAACGGGCCGGGTCGGGTCAATAATACTTCGGGCCGGGTCGTGCCTAGCGATGTCAAACCCGGATAGACTCGTCAGGCCAGGTTTGGACTAAAAATAAGATATTTTAATTAAAAAAATATGTATACAATGGGGTTTGAAGGCTCAACCTCTAAGTGGGTTAGAGAAACTATAATCACTGCACTATAATATTTTTGTCTTATAATAAGTATATAGTAATTATATTGGGCTTTCAGGTTTTCTTTCGGGCCGGGTCGGGTTGCTGACCGGGTCGGGTCAGGTTCGGGCCAATGGGCTTATTTTACACCCCTACTTTTGAATATAAACAGCTGCAACAAATCAAGAGTTAATTTGTTCTTATAGTTACTGTTACTGTACTTTATCCATTAACTTTACTAGATCTTACTTCTTTTAAATACAAACATACGTACCCTGAGAGTTATACATTTCTTCTTAATGGCTCTGAATCTAAGTTTATAGATTTAACCTCTAACTTGAATTGTTGTTCTCTCCACTGCATGTTACTTTAATAGAACCAAACAAAAGAAATAATGCATAAATGTTTTTTTTTCAGTCAATCCACCAAACCAGGTTGGCAGATTACATCCACCTGTGCTCCTTCTGCCCTTTTATAAAATACAATTGCTACAATGATTTAACTGTAGTAGTAATTATTCTTGAGTATAAATTCGGTTGCTACAGTGGTTTCATTGTTGTAGCTCGAATGGAATATAAATTCAGGTTAGTAGAATAAAAATTCGGTTGCTACAGTGATTTCATTGTAGCAGCTCGAATGGAATATCAATTCGGAACAACAGAATCAATTCGGTTGCTAAACTGAAATCACTATAGCAGCTATCGTGATTTGGGGGTGGCAACCGAATTGATACTCTATTTTCTAAATTGATAGTACTCCAGAATCACACTAGTAGATTCTGGAGTATCAATTCAGGTTAGTAGAATATAAATTCCTTTGCCACTTGGGTGAAATGGAAGGGGGTATTTTAGTCATTTGATAGGGATTGAATAGATCAACAAAGGTTTAATGTAAAAGTGTGATTTCAGTTTAGATTTGCGCTTAAAAAAAAGCTTTATCGGGATTGGAGCTTAAAATCATCTTCTGAGAAGGGCTTTTTACCATGTGACCCTTTTTTTTTAATCGAAAACATTCCAAATCTATGATGCCGAACCTTTGTGTATTTTTTTTTCGGGTCCCACTTCTATTAAGGGCAGGGCTGGCAATGGGTCGGGTAGTGTCTGGTTTTGGGTCGTGTCTAGAACCCCTAAACCTGTATCCGACCTGTTTAACTACTCATGTCTAGACCCTAAACCCATACCCGGCCCGTTTATAAACGAGTTGACCCGCTAAGACCTTTTTAAATATCCATTATTTATTTATTTTTATTTAATATTTTGCTACAACTCATCCATGGCTGTCCAGATCATAGCCTTCCTTTAAACCCAACACAGCCAAGTGAATCATATTGACCCCGGACAATAAGCTAATTGACTATGTGACACTTATGGGATACCAGGTAGGGGTGGCAATGGATCGGGTCGGGTTGAGACATATGTATAAAGGCAAAACACCCAGCCCAAACCCGACCCGTTTAATAAACGGGTCAAAAACTTAAACCCAAACCCGATCCGACCTGACCCGTTTAACCTGTTTACTAAATGGGTCGGGTCGGGTTGGCTCAGGTTGGGTCAACAGAACCCATGTAAACATGTCGGGTTGGGTCAAGACAAGTCGGATTGGGCCGGATTTGATCAGGTTGAGTCGGGTTGGCTCGGGTCGGGTTGACACGACCCATTTGGTAAACGGGTCAAGTCGGGTCAATCGGGTTATAAGTACAAACCCGAACCCGACCCATTAAATAAACAGGTCAATCGGGTCGACCCATTTTTGACCCGAACCCGTTTAGGCCAAACCCAAACCCGCTAACTTCGGGTCGGGTCAAGGATTGCCACCCCTAATACCAGGTAGACCCGACCCGACCAATTGAATATTAAAAAGGTCGTAACAGGTCTTTAACAGGTCGGAGACAAAACACGGACCCGGCCCATTTAGTGAACGGGATAGTCGTGTCCACCCTTTTACCGACCTGAACCTGTTTAACCTAGACACATATCTGCTAATTTTGTGTTGGGCCGTGGTCGGGTCCAAAATTGCCAGCCCTAACTTTAAGTGTACCCGTCCGGCTGTCACTCACACGGGTGCCCCCAGCTGAGCCGGCGCCCACCGCCGTATCCCGCCACCTATTAAAAAGGTTTCCGAACACCACCAACAGAGGCAGTTGCCGGTAGCGTGATAGGTGTCCGCCCGCTGCGGCCATGCGTTACGCACTGCAAACAGGTAGCTGAAAGCAAACAAATCACGCACCCATGTAGGCGCGCAGGCACCACCGCCCTCCCCTTACAAATACCCCGGATGGCGCGATCCAGGCCCCGCCACCATGGAGCTCGGCTGCATCACCACCCCCACCGGGGCCGTCAGCTCCGCTCTCATGTGGACGGCGAGCACGGCGTCCAGGATGCTCGTGGCCGTCGCGTCGGCCGCGATGGCTGCGGGGGAGGGGGAGAGGTGGAGGATCGGGGACCACGTCCGGTACCTGGTCGTGCTGACGGTGTGGCTCAACGTCTGGTTCCTCCGGGTGGTGATGGATTTCTTCTCGTGGTCTCCGGCCGCTACCTCGCCGGACGTCGCCGTCTACGGCCTTGTCGACAGGGAGGGGTCCACATCGGCGCTGGTCCTGCATGGTGGGGCCGGTGGGGCCGCGGGGTCCTCTGCCGCGGCCATTGGGAGAACTCTCTCGCATGTAAGCCATGTATTGTTCACAGATCAATTGATGCAATTCCTTCACAATGCCTTCGTTATCAAATTAATTCTAGCAGGACTTAGCCTAAGTCCTTCTAGCAGATGATATATTAGCTAAAGGACAGGAGAGGTTTCAATATTGTATCAAGTTCCTCCTGAACATTGCATACTACAACAAGTACCTCGTCCTTATTTATCCCCTCATGTGCTATAGAAAGAGTATCCATTCGTCTCCATAAAAAATATCCATTCGCTGATTAATATTGTGCATATCGCGGTTGCTACAATATTTCACTATAGTTAGATACTACAGTGATTTCACTGTAGCTGCTACAGTATTTCACTATAGTTAGCTACTACAGTGATTTCACTGTAGCTGCTATAGTGAAATTACTGTAGCAAGAGTATCAATTTGATTTGATAAGAGTATATATCAATTTAGCGAATTGTCTGTTGCTACAGTGATTTCACTGTATCAAGAGTATCAATTAGTCGAATGGATACTCTTGCTACAGTGAAATCACTGTAGCAACCACAACATGCACAGTGCCACCCGGTGAATAAATACACTTGTTGATGACGAATGGATACTTTTTTCGGAGATGAATGTATACTCTTGCTACAGTGTTTTCGTTGAAGTACCTACAATGATTGTAGCAATCGCTACATGTATATTGTTAATTGGCGAATGGATACTCATGCCAAAGACGAATGGATACTCTTATTGGAAACGAATGGACACACTTGTTGGAGGATCAGTTTTGTAATTTAAAGGATAAAAAAGGTCAACATTTTTTGTTAAGGACTTGTTGTACAAACGTGTCCTTCGGCGGGGACTTTAGCTAATATCCTAACAACTTGTATTCTTTAGCTTAAATAAAGACTTATGGAGGGATTTAGGACTAATCAATCCAAAAAAATATTAGCAAATTAAGTTCTAGTTTTGTTTACAAGTATTGATCAAATTGGTTTCACTTGCTGTTGCTCTAGATGTTCAGCGATGTATCTAGGACCGTTCACTAAAGAATAAAGAACCATCGGACCTTTACCTTACACCCAATCACCATCCGTGCATCTCACCTGTACCATTTTTTTTAGCATAATAAACCTTACTCTCTATCATTAAATAAACCCACCTCCCCACGGGCCACTTTTAACATTGAGATATAATTTTCGGCAAGGTAGGTATAGGTCCTTAACTATTTTATAATATTAGTAACAACAGACTATTAGCTAAGGGCCCTATAAGTATATATTCGTCTTGAGAAAGAGTATACATTCGTTTTCAAGAAGAGCATATATTCGCTTGAGCTATATTTTGAAATTAACATGTCCTGTTATTAAAAGTCAACTCTCAAAAATGATTTATGTCAAACTTTTTCTATAATTTTTTAGGGTAATGTGTGAGAGGCTCCTGACAACAGATTCAACCTATGAACAAGACATTGAATAGTTTGATTTAGCCTAAGATCCATGTTTTCATTGGTAAACCCGAAACTACCACCCTCCGATTTCTTCTCCCCTCTCTCCCAATCAGCTACGACGGTGGCGGCAGCTACAACAGAGGCGGTGGGGTAAGCGGACAGCAACTCCGGCGGCGTCGACGGCTGCAACAGAGGTGGCAAGGCAAGCGGCCAGCACCTTCAGCGACGTCGACGACTGCAACAGAGGCGGTGGGGCAATCGATTAGCAGCTTCGACGATGTTGACGACTGTAGCTCGGTGGTTCAGCGGCGGATCTCAGATCTAGGGTTCATCCCATGGCCTGTAGATCTCAGGGTTAGGGTTAGGTTAGGTTCAGTTTTGCGGCGGCGGCGAGCAGCGCCGACGTTCGGTGACGGAGGCGGTGAGTGATGGAGGCGGCGTTCGGTGACAGCGAGCGGCGGCGTTCTGTGTTTGGTGGCTCACTGGTTCAATGTCATCCCAAAAGAAAATTTGAAATGTTATAGAGGGTAATTTTGTCCAAAGCATTTCAAAATCCCTATGCTCAAAAGCATCTTCTTAAAAGGAGATTTCACCAACTCCCCCTAATTTTTTTGCGTTAGTTATACTTGTAAATATAAAAGTAGCCAATGGTGAGGTGAGTATTGTACACCCATGCTAAAAGTGGGTGAATAGAGTGGAAATTTTTGGATGCATATCCTAGTGCCAGACGTGCTAGGCGCGCAGGGCCAGGGGTCGGACAATGAGAGGGCTGCAGAACAGTTTGAGCAAGGCCCAGATATCCGGCCCGCTGACAGGCAGCACCGAGCACATCAAAAATTTTCCACTGCCTCTTTTTTTTTTTTGCAATTAATTTTCCATTGCTTGTTGCAGTCGTGGTTTGACTGACATCAGACATGGTGTTTTTCATTTGAGATGCTATTCAGCCCGAAGGGGTTTCCAATTTTGGCGGCCCGATTGATATGGCAGCGACATTTAAGTCTTTTACACCACTAGTTGCACGCTGCCACGTCAAGTGGGCTTAGTGGAATCAGAAAAACTTTCGGGCTGAATAGCATTGCTCTTTTCATTTACTTCCACACCACAGGGAATGGTATGTTACAAAAATTGGTTTTGATAGAATAATGAAAAAACCGGTTTTTGGTTTAGTCCCATATTGCCCGTGGGGAGATCTTTTAATGCGTTTTTAATGGAACTCCTTTCATTGGGCTTTGTAGCTTCCCAAGAGCCAGGCCATAGCCCACCCGGGCACGGGCACGGGCACGGGCTCGGGCCGAGGCCGCGGCTCGCGAGCCGCGTGGACGCGAATGGTCTTCGGGCTTCGGGCCTTGTTTTACACTGGGTTTTAATTTTTTAATGTTTAATGGAGATTTATTTCTTCCGTTACACTATTCACGAGGCTGAGCTAGGTTCATTGAACCTGGACCTCTGCACTGTCACATGCAACCGTTTCACTTGACAGAGCAGTGAATGCTCATCAGTGCGTTGCATGCAATGGCTGAGAGTGTGGGGACGTTATGGCTAAGGACCTCTATATAAGAGAGGGTCCGGTGAAGCCAGAAACACACCAAGCTAAAAGCTCTCTCCACTTTCTCTTTTCTTTCTCGTTCTCTCTTGTCTGGAGTGTCTGGAGTACGCTGAGAGTCCAAAAGGGGTTCCCTTCAGTGCTGAAGAGGAGTCCAGTCGTTGTACCCTGGGGAGCGTTCGTCAGAGGCCTTGAAGCACCTACCGAGGCGGCGAAATAGCTTTCAGGGCATTGTGCTAGCACAAGCCTCGACAACTGCTAAGTACCTTGTTCTTCTTCCTTCTTCCACCTCTTTGCCATATCTGTAGACAACCTTAGGACGACCTAAACCTTGTTTGATTGTTGTGTTCAACCTTGCATGCTAAACCCCTTTAGATTGTTCAATTTGTTTTGCACTAGATTTGTTTCATCTCTACATTATGTTAGTCATCGTTTGATTGTATTCATAGAGTAGAATACCCAACAACTGAAAGCTATTTTCTTCGTTCTATTCTATTCCGGTTAGATCTAGATCCAATACGAGAGTGTTTAGATCTAGTCTCTTGTTACCTGTTAGAATTCCTTTGATTTTTCATAAGTTTGACGGTGTCGAGGAAAGCTTGACAAACCGGCATTAAATTGCCCTAGGAAGCTTGGTACTTAAGCGAGCCAAGTGCTCCACCTCCTTCCTGGAGCTGACCTGGCCGTCAAATTTTTAAAAATTCAAAAGGAACTCTTCCTAGATGACTACTGAGATGGAGAGGAAACCTAGCAAGTCTAGTGAGAAACCTGAACCATTCGATGGGAAGAACTTTAAGAGATGGCAGATGAAACTTAGGTTCTATCTGACTGTCCTTAAGGTTGTCGACCTTATCTCTTCCGAGAAGCCTACCCTTATCTCTAAGGATGATGGCTCATCTAACCAAACCGACTTAGACTCCTGGGAGAGGCATGATTATCTGTGTAGGAACTATATCCTCAACTGCCTTGTCCCCGACCTATATGATGTTTACTTCACCTGCAAGTCCGCAAAAGACCTGTGGAACTCCTTAGAGAAGAAGTACGCCACAGAGGACGCCGGGTCGAAGAAATTTGTGGTCGGGAAGCTGCTAGAGTTCAAAATGGAAGATGGGAAATCTGTAGTCTCCCAACTTGAGGAGATACAGATTATCATCCATGAGGTCATTGCTGAGGGGTACAAAATCTGCGAGGGATTCCAAGTTGCAACTATCATAGAGAAGTTGCCTCCCTCGTGGAAGGAATATAAGAACAGTTTGAAGCACAAGAGGAAGGAGATGACCCTGGAAGACCTTGTTGTCCGAATCCGTATAGAGGAGGACAATCGAGTGTCTGAGCAAAGGGAGCGAGCCTCTATGATGAAAGGAAAGGCCAACCTCGTGGAGGGGAAGTCTTCCAAAAAGAAGGCTCTTGCTCCTAAGCCCTGGGAGAAGAACAAGCAATCCAAGCCCCAGTTCAAAAAGAAGCCGAGGGGAGACTGCTTCGTTTGTGGCAAGCCAGGTCACCTGGCTAAGGAGTGCCGCTTCAATGCAGCTAATCGGCCGAAGAACAAGTCCGAGGCGAACGTGGCACAGAGCGGCTACTTCTCGGCAGTGGTGACGGAGGTCAACCTAGTCAGCAACCTTGCAGACTGGTGGGTGGATACGGGAGCTACCCGACATATATGTGGGTCGAAGAGCTGCTTCTCCACCTACACACCTGCAGAAGAAGGCGAGTCGCTGTACATGGGGAACTCCTCAGTTGCTCAAGTTGCTGGGAAAGGGAATGTGACTCTGAAGTTCACCTCTGGAAATCTTCTGACTCTGAAGGAGGTGCTTCACGTCCCAGACATCCGGAAGAATCTGGTCTCCGGAGCAATGCTGAGCAAGAAGGGCTACAAGCTTGTATTTGAGTCGTACAAATTTGTCCTGACTAAGGGAGGGTCTTTTGTGGGAAAGGGTTATCTTGATGAAGGCTTATTTAAGCTCCATGTAACCTCTTTCAATAATGATAATAAAATATCTTCTTCTGCTTACTTGTGTGATTCTTTTGATCTGTGGCATGCTAGACTAGGACACGTTAACTCTAAAACCCTTAAAAGGTTAGTTAACTTAGGTAGTGTACCTAAATGTGTTCCATCCTCAAATGGAAAGTGTGGCATATGCGTAGAGGCTAAATATGCCAAGAAACCTTTTAAGAGTGTAGAGCGTAGCCTAGAAACCCTAGACTTGATCCACTCAGACGTGTGCGACCTTAAAGGTTACACTACGAGAGGAGGGAACAAGTACTTCATCACATTTATTGATGATTGTTCCAGACATTGTTCAATCTTTCTCCTTAAGAGTAAGGACGAGAGCTTGTCCAAGTTTAAATCCTATAAGTCTGAGATAGAAAACCAGTTAGGGAAGAGGATCAAAGTCCTTAGGTCGGACAGAGGAGGTGAATATGAGTCCGGAGAATTCACTAAATTTTGTGAAGACAACGGTATAATTCATCAGACCACTGCTCCATATTCCCCTCAGTCTAATGGAGTAGCTGAGAGGAAGAACAGGACCTTAAAGAACATGGTCAATGCCATGATGATCAGTTCAGGGGTACCTACGAACCTGTGGGGGGAAGCTGTGCTCTCAGCAGCACATGTTCTTAATAGAATCCCATTTAAGGAATCTGAGCAGACTCCTTATGAGATTCTGAGAGGTAGGAAGCCATCCTATAAATACCTCAAAGTGTGGGGTTGTTTAGCGAAGGTATCCATACCTAACCCTAAGAGGACCAAGCTAGGTCCTAAAACAGTTGACTCTGTATTCATAGGATATGCCCAGAATAGTAGTGCGTATAGGTTTTTAGTAATCCATTCTGAAAACCCATACATAGATGATAATACCATCATCGAGACTAGGGATGCCGAATTTTTTGAAAATCGGTTTCCTTATAGAGAGAGGTCTGAAAAACCTCAAGAGCCCAGTACGCTTGAGAGGCCTGCTCCTAGACAGAGGGATAACTCTTCAGATAATGAAGAGATCGAACCTAGAAGGAGCAAGCGAGCTAGGACTGGTACTTCATTTGGGCCTGACTTCATTACATATCTAGTGGAAGAGGATCCAACTAGTTATAATGAAGCCATGACCTCAGCTGACTCCATCTTTTGGAAGGAAGCTGTAAACAGTGAACTTGAATCCATAACATCCAACAACACCTGGGAGTTAGTGGAGCTTCCTCCTGGTTGCAAAACTGTTGGGTGTAAATGGATATTCAAGAAGAAGCTTAGGGCAGATGGATCTATAGAGAGATATAAGGCTAGGTTAGTAGCAAAGGGCTATAGGCAACGAGAGGGAGTGGACTTCTTTGACACTTACTCTCCTGTGACCCGGATTACATCCATTAGGGTGCTTATAGCCATAGCCGCTATCCATAGCCTTGTGATTCACCAGATGGATGTAAAGACTGCATTCCTGAATGGTGAATTAGAGGAAGAGATCTATATGGATCAGCCAGAAGGCTTCGTAGTGCAAGGTTTAGAGCAGAAGGTTTGTAGACTAAAGAAATCTCTTTATGGTCTCAAACAGGCTCCAAAACAATGGCACGAGAAGTTTGACCATGTGTTAACTTCAAGTGGTTTCAGAATTAATGAATCAGATAAATGTATCTACACTAAGGTCAATAACTTGACTTGTGTGGTCATATGTCTCTATGTAGATGATATGTTGATCTTTGGAACCAACTTAGAAGTAGTGGTCAAGACCAAGGACTTCCTGAGTAGGCACTTTGATATGAAAGACTTAGGAGCTGCAGATGTCATTCTTGGAATCAAAATTAAGAGAGATTCCAATGGCATAACTCTATCTCAATCTCACTATATCGAGAAAGTGCTTAGGAAGTTCGGTCATATTGATTGTCTACCTGCTAGAACGCCATATGATCCTTCAGTACATCTGAAGAAGAATTTAGGGCCTAGTGTATCACAACTAGAATATTCTAGGGTAATTGGCAGTCTCATGTATATCATGAACTGCACGAGACCCGATATTGCCTATGCGATAGGTAGACTTAGTAGATACACTATTAACCCTAACCAAGAGCATTGGGATGCTCTAATCCGAGTTCTAAGGTACTTAAAACATACATTAGATTATGGCATTTTCTATAGTAGGTATCCAGCTGTCCTAGAAGGATACAGCGATGCTAATTGGATTGCGGATTCCTCAGGAACCAAATCCACTAGTGGGTATGTGTTTACCCTTGGAGGGGGTGCAATTTGTTGGAAATCATCCAAACAAACATGCATTGCCCGATCCACTATGGAGTCGGAGTTCATAGCACTAGATAAAGCTAGTGAAGAGGGTGAATGGCTAAGGAATCTCATTATGGATATTCCTTTTTGGCCAAAGCCTATTCCTGCTGTCCCAATTCATTGTGATAGCCAAGCAGCTATAATGAGGGCCAGGAATAACTCCTATAATGGAAAGTCACGACATATTCGTCGTAGACATAACACTGTTCGACAGATGTTGAAAGATGGGATAATTACTATTGACTATATTAGGTCAAAAGATAATTTAGCAGATCCCTTAACTAAAGGACTAGCTAGAGAGTTAGTTCTAAGTACATCGAGGGGGATGGGGCTGAGGCCTATAAACGAATAAGTCTCCGATAACGGTAACCCAACCTACGTGATTGGAGATCCCAAAATCGAGGTTCAATGGGAAAACAAGTTATTCGAGGGATTTGTGGGGGTGCTATCAAATTCTCCCCTCCCTATGATGTGATAGTACATTCTGTATCGCTGAGAGGCTGAGTTTTAGACTCTTAATGCTAACTATAGCTGGCATACCAGTGGGGTGTATAGATACAGAGCACTCTTGATAGTAAGCACCTATATGAGTGTAGAAGTGTGGCCGCTTCTATGAGAATTGAGGCTAATTCTCTAGAACACTCAAGAAAACTGGGGAAGGCTCATGGCCATAAAGAGCACAACCGCATGGGACTCTATGATGTATATGAAAGTATGGGTGAGACTTGTCGACTAGACTTACAATATATAGCTGTACAGTTCAAGACGTAAGTTCACTGTCAGCTAGTAGGTCCTGCAGTCTACACTAGGCAAAGGTTCAAGTCGAAAGACACCTTATGTCTATACATACTTTTATAAGTACTCCAGACTACTTCTTTCAATTTGGTTTTCGATATTTTCATTATTGTGGGGGATTGTTACAAAAATTGGTTTTGATAGAATAATGAAAAAACCGGTTTTTGGTTTAGTCCCATATTGCCCGTGGGGAGATCTTTTAATGCGTTTTTAATGGAACTCCTTTCATTGGGCTTTGTAGCTTCCCAAGAGCCAGGCCATAGCCCACCACACACGCGCGCGCGCGCGCCGAGCCGAGCCGGGCCGGGCCGGGCACGGGCTCGGGCCGAGGCCGCGGCTCGCGAGCCGCGTGGACGCGAATGGGCTTCGGGCCTTGTTTTACACTGGGTTTTAATTTTTTAATGTTTAATGGAGATTTATTTCTTCCGTTACACTATTCACGAGGCTGAGCTAGGTTCATTGAACCTGGACCTCTGCACTGTCACATGCAACCGTTTCACTTGACAGAGCAGTGAATGCTCATCAGTGCGTTGCATTCAATGGCTGAGAGTGTGGGGACATTATGGCTAAGGACCTCTATATAAGAGAGGGTCCGGTGAAGCCAGAAACACACCAAGCTAAGAGCTCTCTCCACTTTCTCTTTTCTTTCTCGTTCTCTCTTGTCTGGAGTGTCTGGAGTACGCTGAGAGTCCAAAAGGGGTTCCCTTCAGTGCTGAAGAGGAGTCCAGTCGTTGTACCCTGGGGAGCGTTCGTCAGAGGCCTTGAAGCACCTACCGAGGCGGCGAAATAGCTTTCAGGGCATTGTGCTAGCACAAGCCTCGACAACTGCTAAGTACCTTGTTCTTCTTCCTTCTTCCACCTCTTTGCCATATCTGTAGACAACCTTAGGACAACCTAAACCTTGTTTGATTGTTGTGTTCAACCTTGCATGCTAAACCCCTTTAGATTGTTCAATTTGTTTTGCACTAGATTTGTTTCATCTCTACATTATGTTAGTCATCGTTTGATTGTATTCATAGAGTAGAATACCCAACATGGTATGCCCACACGGTCCTCTAACCGCACACGCACGCATTTAATACAATCAAGCGTGCTGATATCATGAGGATGCTCCTCAGCCCAAAGATTTAAAATAGAAAGGAATTTATATCAAAGGTCTTGAGAATCCAAACACAAACTTACAGCGAAAACTCCTCCTTTGATTGATGATGATCATGTTCGTTCGAGATTTCTTGACGACGATAGTATGAGGTTTTCTCTATCCCAAATCCTATGTATTGAGATGAGGTCGCATCATATATTTAAGGATGGTTTCCGTTCTCTACTTTATTGAGGTGAGACTAATCTTTCAACTGGTAGCAATGCCCGAATGAAATGTAGACCTTCTTTTCTAGAAGAAGAAAACCACTAGATAATCGTTCTTGCCATGGCGGAAGAATCTCAGTTTTTGTCGGCTTGTGGGCAGATTCTCGGAATCCTGAACGAGATTCCAGCCACGTCAAGGAAATACGAGTTCGTTCTTGCCATGGCGGACCGGATCATCGCCGAGAACCTCCAGGACGGCCACGTGGCACTCCTGGATGCCAACCGCACGGTCCTCTACTCCGCTTTCTCCCGGACGTGCGAGCTCCTCCGCCGCTCCCTCCAGACGTCGGAGGCCGCCGCGTCTGCAACGTGGCAGTCGCGCGTCCTCCGCCTCCTCCCGCTGGGGCCCCGCCTCGCCGCCTGCTTCGACGCCGCCAGCCTCTGCCTCGGCACCCTCCTCCCCGCCGTCACCGACGTGTGGAGGCCCTCGAAGCCGCCCCGCCACCTCGCGTTGACCGCCCCGGGGGCCGGCTCCGGCGAGTGGATCGAGGCGGAGAAGCTGGCGCACGAGCTGCTCTGGATCACGGGCAAGATGATGGCGTGCTCGGCCACGGCGGAAGCGACCGTGCGGTGGGGATTCGCGTCCAGCCTCGCTTCCCTATCGCTCACCGCACATCCCCGAGTCCAGGGTCCCATCGTCAAGATATCAGGTGATAGAACGGGTCGCCTCTTAATCACCGTCCGATCCTGTCTAATTTTTTTTGGGCTTGATCTTGTAGCATTGTTGCTCCGAGAGCTGGCACGTGGGGAGTGGGAGGTGCCGAGGGAGGTGAGGTTCCGGATACTCGCGGCGTGGATACCGCTCTTCTGCTACGCCAGCGACGGGGTGGCGTGCCCGGTGCTGACGCGGGCGGAGAGGCGGGAGGTGGAGAGGGTGGTGGAGGAGCTGATCTCCGGCCTGCCGTGGGAGGACCAGGAGGTGGTGCTGGGGAACTGGCTGGAGGACTTCACCGCCTCGGACTCCGAGTGGCCGAACCTGCAGCGGTGCTTCGACCGGTGGTGCCGGCACACCAGGAAGCTCCTTTTATGAGCGTGTGGATTGTTATATACGTGTGGTGGCTCTATGTACACTCCTGAGCTTGCGAAATATTTAGCTATATTTAGAGGTATAATTATAAAGTTTGTACATTAAGGTTGCCACAATTCTAATATTTGAGATGATTTGGATGAGCGGCTGAGATGATAGGGATAAGTCTTGCTATCAAACTCGATGATACCATCCACAAAAAAAAGCGCAACTAGTAAGAATTAAGAAATAATGTAATAAATTTAAAAGCAATGAAATTTTAGAAGTTATTAAAAAAAAATATTAGTTAATAGCCTGAGTAGGTACAAAATTTCATGAGAATTTGTATGTTATTATGTTTAGCTCATGTGCCTTTTCATTTTTTTGATGGCCTTGTCAGGCGGTCAGAGGACAGGGTGCTGGAGCATGGGCTCAAAGAGGTCTGGGATCTAAATGAGGGAAAGGCAGCATAATAGCTATTTACTAAATTATATAATCGGTGAATATGGCATCAACGGCTAGGACTCGCAGGTGCAACAAGACATATGCAACTACATTGAAGGAAAGTTCGCTCCACGTACGGTGTCCATATCGGGACTCCAAACAAGGAACCTCTCCAACAAGGCAGAGAGGAACAACCGCTAGCTCAAACAAGGCGCGGCCCGTTGGTCTCATGAGCAATATTTGAAATCTTGACCGATACAGGTGCGTACCGATCGATACGTACCGGTTTTATCCAGTACTACCCCCAATCTTGATACCTGGCTCGTACTAACAGGTACCGGTACATACCGGTCTGTATCGACCAATTCATGCCAGTACCGACTGGTACGTACCGGTCTATATTGCCATGTTCATGCCAGTACCGACTGGTACGTACCGATACATATATGTATGTATAAGCCGGTACCGGTACCGGTACCGGTACGTAACGACTGGTACATACCGGTCCGGGACCGACCTATACCCCGATCAATACCGTGGTTTTCAACCTTGCTCATGAGCCGTTAGTGAAATTTTTATTTACAAGTATTTTCTCTTCATCCCTATTCCTGCAGTCGGCCTCCAAAAAAATCCGCAGCCAACAATATACTATCTCAGTCTGCTCCCTGTGATAAATATACTCATATCTACTCTTATCTAATTAAATTATGTTCACATAAAATAGGCCCATGGTGAGTGAATCGACCAAATAGAAGATTATTCATCTAATCCTCTCTAAATATCTGTTTAAGTAGGAAATGTTAAATACAAAGTAATAAAAACATAGCTTGTGATATAATATATATGACTTATTTTATTATTTTTATCTAAGGCAATTATTAATTTCTTGCTTGTGCACTAATAGAATATGGGATAAGAATGGACTTTCCTTGTAATATGATAAAAGTGATCATGTAGTTCTTTCATTAGTTGATCTGTATGAAGTGTCATTTGGAATTCAATTGGTTGTCCGGGTGAATCCCAACTGTTGGATTCATCCGATCGGACAGTTCAAAACAATTTCATGCTTATTGTAGTTGTTACAGCAACCGCAATTTTTTTTTGAATTGTCCGATCGATAGAATCCAATGGATGGGATTCATACGGACCAAAATGTCGCTGCTACTGTCTGAGATGAATCCCTTCCGTTGGATCCTGACAATCGGACGGCTCAGAATTGTCCTGTAAAAACCCAGTGTGGGACGTCTGTATGCGCGGAAAAAGATTCGGGTTGTCTTTATTTCGAACACATGGAGATTACAAAGCCCGGGACCCAGGGACTCGAGGGTGGTGAGTCGGGTGCGGTGAAGATTTGGTCAGGAGATTATGGGAGAGATCATCTGGAGGGCCCCTTTGATCCGCGTCTCCACGTTACTTCGTGCGAGAGCTCTGGAGGGGTTGCCTACGACAGAGATCTTTAAAGAGTGAGCATTTCTTGAGAGGCTAAGTAGTTGTCACCGTTGCTTTTGTGCCTTCCGTGCTTCGCGCTTTCTCGGCTAAGAGGTTTTTGACTTTGCTCCTTGGTCTTCGTGTCTCCCTAAGCTCTGGTTAGATCTCGGCGTCCTTGATCGTTGGTTCGCGGCGTCAATCATACTTCAGGCATCGGTTTTGGCTTTAACTTTTAGCTTTGACTTTAACTTTCGGCTTTGGAAGTTAATCATATTACGATAACAAATTTGAGATCCGAGAGAATTATCATACATATATTTGTATGTGTGATCTATCTATGGTTCTTCTTACCTCCTTTTGAATGTGCTCTTTAACAAAGATGGCCACTTGACAGTATGTTGACCTTCACGATTGATCATGACTCCATTTCTTGCAGTTTGTTAAAGTCAGAAGCTTCGATTATCTAAGAAGATCAATATTAATACATTCATCAGTGATTTCAGCCGCAAATATTATGATATATCTTAGGGAGATCAAGATAAAACCATAGTCAGTGAAGATGGCGGCTAACCAAAGTGGAATTGAGGGCAATTGGATACCATAGACCTTGAGATTAGGGCCCATCGGCACCGGTCACTGTGCAGTTAGTCGACAATCCCAGCATAGGTGGCTAACGATCAACTACGAGGAGGCTTAGTCAGCAACTTGGCGAGCCATGACTCTCTATAGCGGCCTATTGAAGGGAAAGATATATAAAGGAGGAGCTTCTTCATCTCCATTTTCAAATTGCGCCCCAAAATTGAATCACTTTTGATGCAACAATGTTCACTAAAAAATATTCCAATTTTTTTTTTAATGATGTCATGGATAGGAAGATGAGTCAAAAAATAAAGGGAATTGTTTGTAAGTGAACTGAATTACTCAAACTTCTGACTTTAACAAGGTAGGATTGATGATGCATGCTACGATCCCTCTCTCATCTCTCATCCTGCGGATGTTCTCTCTCTCTTTCCCTTTCTTTTTTTCTTATTTTCCTCCTATAAAAAACTCCAAAACCCTAATGGAATATAGGATTGATGATGATTGAAATCCTGGAACGGAGAAGCTGGTTTGCTTGCTCGGAGCCTCATATGAAGAATACTTTTGCTTCTAATCTTCATCTTCTTTCTGTATGCTTCTTTCTCATCGCTATGCTCCCGTCTATGATTTCACAGAAGATCGACGCGAAGATCATCTCTTCTTTAAAATCTATTCATCTCACCTTCTTTAACCCTATATTCCGGACCATATCTCCTCTTTCGCCCATTCATCTACAACAATGGAGCCCTTGATTGCGTCCAGCATTGACCAAAGGACGGTTTGAATCGTCCCTTGATATTTTCATGTGATAAATATCATCATAATCCGGCTCATTGCTGATTTTAATTTGGGTTTTCAAACTGTTTGGCTTCTAAAGGATTTCATCCATAAGATTATCCATCACTTAGATTCACGTTTTTTTTGAGATCATGGCTTGTGTTTCAGATATTGTCATTCAATGTATTGCTGAAATTTTATTATTAAATCTGGAATTAATTGTTCAAATATTTGTTTTATCATTCTGCTAAAGTAAACTTGTCTGGGCACGATCGGATGATGATTAGTTCTCCTTATCATTACCGAAATTTGAATAAAGTATTGTAGAAATTTATCTTTAATCGTTTCAATTCAGCACTTGCGTTTTTTAGTGAACCATGCATACATCAGGTCGGGCTGGGCAACAGGGTTAGAGGTTGGGTTGTGTTGGGCTAAGGGTTGAGGGTTCTAGTAACTTGTGTTAGTCTTGGGTTGATGTTGACCCAACCCGTCCAAGTTGCAACCCAAATTTTAAGGAAAAAATTTTCAACACATCCACTTTTCGTTTTAGGTCCGTCTACTAGCTGCATGCCAGACAGTTGGCATCTGCCGATCCCACCTAGACTGGTCCTCCTACCCCCCCTCCCCTCCTCTCTCTCTCTCTCTCTCTCTCTCTCTCTCTCTCTCTCTCTCTCCACTATGGTTAATTAATGGTTCTCCCAACTGATTCAACCGAATGAATTTTGGTTCTTCCAACCGAATGAATTTTCGATCAAAGGAGTTAGAAATCGAGAAGCTATGACCATGATGCCTAAAATGTTCCCAATATATAACCAACGTGGTGATGCTTCCCTACCAAAATGCTTGGTGCACAATCCAAATCAACAATCCATTTATATATCATGCTTTATATATTTTAAAACGCAGGTGAACCAAGATTCATTTGGTTGGGAGAACCATTTAACCATAGAGTACAGAGTGAACCAGTTGTTCTCTGATTTCTACCAATGTTTTAGAACTCGGTCCGACTCGACTCTGTCGAGTCGAAGTACTCGATTGAAAATCGAGCCGACTCAATCACCCATCGACTCGGACTGATAACAACTCGGTCAAAACTCGATCGACTCGGCTCAATATTCGGTTCACTCTGTCCGAAACTCAGTTGACTCAGTCCGAAGCGAGGCTAAATTAAGTCGCTTCAAATTCATCAATTTACTTATACAATTTAAAGAAAACTAACACCACAAAAGATCACAAAATTTAAGTGGTTCGGCTCGTCAACCTACTCCACTAGGAAAGAAGGGGAAAGAGTTTCATTCAAAAGAGACTCCAAATCAGGACCTCTCATGTGTCGATAGATGGACTTCGAAAATAACAGGGGTTGATGGCTAGACTTAGAACCACGGAAATCCTATCCCCAAATATTAGGTTTTAAGAAATATCAATGATCCACTCAAGAACTCAAACCGGATGATGGAGTGGTTCAGTCAACAGGTCCGACCGTCTAGGGTTGGTTGAATCTTTGACAGTACGGGACCGAGCCGAAACTATCGTGAACACGAAAGATTAGATAGCTAGATCGCCTTGTCGCCTTTGTCCTCCAAGAAAACCTAATTGGACAACCATGTCCGCCGCCGGCAATCGTGACTGGGCACAGCTCCCGCCGGAGCTCCTGGGATCCATCGCCGAACGGCTGATGGCGGAGGATTACATTCGTTTCGGCGCCGCCTGCACTGCCTGGGCCTCCGCCGCGTCAACACGGGATGGGCGCTACCTCCCGCTGGCCCCGCAGATGCCGTGGCTGCTGCTCATCGGTGACGAGGGGCAGCGCGGCGAGTCCTGCACCCTCGTCAGCCTCCCCGACCGGCGCCGCCGCCTCATCGGCCCCCTACCCGAGATGCGAGGGAAGTCGTGCATCGGGTCCCAGGACGGATGGCTCGCCCTCCTCGACGAATGCTCCGAAGTCAGCTTCCTCAACATCCTCACCGGTTCCCGGATCCACCTCCCCTCCGTCACCACCATTCCCGACGTGAACCCCGTCTACAACTCCGACGGCTCCCTCTCAGAATACCTCTACACAGTAAACAACGAGACCTTCCCTTGCACCATGCCAGACTTCCGTAGTACATCCTTCAAGAAGGCCGTTTTCTCTCCAAGCCCAACCGCCGGTAGCTATGCGGCCATGGCCCTCTTCAGCGTCTATAACGTGCCTGCATTTGCCACGGCCGGTGGAGGGAAGTGGATCCTTTTCACAGCCGGACCGAGTTGCTCCGACATCATCTATCGTGACGGAAAGTTCCTTGCAGTCTCCTATGCCGGCGAGCTCTGGGCTCTCGACGTCGCCGGTCCTCCAGAGATGACCCTCATTGCAAAGGGCTCCGGCATTCAGTGCGCAAGCTATGACATATACCTCGTGGACTCCTCAGGTGATTTGCTGCAGGTATGGAGGAACTTTAGCGAAGCGAATGGCGAAACAAAAACAAAAACCATTAAGGTCATAAAATTCGACTCCGAACGGACCACATGGGTGCCCTTGAGAAGCTTGGGCGACAACTCCCTCTTCTTGGGTCTGTGCTATTCGATCTCCCTTTCATCTCGGGGGATCTCCAAGCTGAAACCGAATTGCGTCTACTTTACTGAGATCCTCTGGGACGGGACCTCAGAGGATGACAAGGATATGCTAGCGACACGCGATGTGGGGGTGTTTAGCTTGGAAGATGAAAGCTTCGACCGCTATGAACCCCCGGATCCTCGGTTTAACTGGCCTCCTCCCCTTTGGATTGCACCTAGTTTGGTGTAGAGTGATGGCAGTAGTAATCTAGCTAGTAGTGTTTTTTATTATGCTTGAACCATAAAGGTTTATGAAATAAGTATTGTCCAACACAACACTAAGTTGAATGTTTGGATATTTTAGGTTAGGATATTTTGCTTATATATCATGGTATGTCATTTGAATAATCTGTTATAAGAATTCTATTATTTATTTGCATCTTGTTTATCAAGTAAAGACATTATCAGATGGTCTAATCATTTGCATGGATAGAAGTTCAACAAAAGTTATATAGTAGTGTCAGTAAAGATAAGTTTTCGTTATATAGCTTTTTTATCTTCAAAGGTCAAAATTTTAATGGGGGATTTAGTGAGCCGCCCCTGACAAAGAGGTCGATTAAGCTCAAGGCCTCTCAGAACCTATGGACGAAAATACCTTTTATAGCGTTTAAATTTTCTTTGCAATGCCACTGGACCAGTGAACACCAACCTGGCCAAATCTGCTCGTCGTAGTTGGACCCCACTTCCTCCTCCCTCACCGATGATGGTTGCCGTCAGGCTGGGGTGCGATGCACCGATTGACGATGGTTGTCGTCGGCGGTGGGGTGCGATGCACCAGTCGGAGTACGTCCAACCTCCTAGCTCCCTCTTCACCGGCGACGACTGCCGTCGGGTTGGGGTGCGATTCACAGTCGGTGATAGTTGCCGTTGAGGTGGAGTGTGATGCACCAGGCGGATCCCCACCTCCCTCCTCACCGGCGGTGGTCATGTCGAGGGAGAGATGAGAGAAGAGAGCAAGGAAATGATATATAATTTCGAGTTTACTAAAAAAGACAGGAACCTTAGGCTAAAAGAAACTTAATGGGGTCCTTTTCACTGGACGGATCTGTTGTTAGGGACCTCTCACACATTAACCCAAATTTAATTTAGGGTTGGAAATAAAAATACTCTGACACGCACAACTCGACTCATCCTACCAACTTGGGCTAACCAAAACTTAAACCGAGCTTGAAAATTTTATTTTTTTTTGGGTTGGGATTGGGATGGGTAACACGGGTTAGAGCTTGGGTTGGGTTGGGCTAAGGGTTGAGGGTTCTAGTAACTTGTGTTGGGCTAGGGTTGACGCCGACCCAACCCGTCCAAGTTGTAGTCCTAATTTTAAAGGAAAATTTTCAGCACATCCAGTTTTTGTTTTAGGCCCACCTACTATCTGCATGCCAGAAGATGGCATCCGCCGATCCCACCTAGATCAGTCGTCCTACTCTCTCTCTCTCTCTCTCTCTCTCTCTCTCTCTCTCTCTCTCTCTCTCTCTCTCTCTCTCTCTCTCTCTCTCTCTCTCTCTCTCTGTGTGTGTGTGTGTGTGTGTGTGTGTGTGTGGTTAATTAATGGTTCTCCCAACCGATTCAACCAATGAATTTTGGTTCTCCCAACCAATTGAATTTTGGGTCAAGGGAGCTAGAAATTGAAAAGCTCTGACCTTGATGCCTAAAATGTTTCCAACGCATTATGCCTAGCTCCCTGCCAAAATACTTGATGCGCAATCCAAATCAACAATCCACTTATACATCATGCTTTATATATTTTAAAACTTAAGTTAACCAAGATTCAATCGGTTGGGAGAACGTTTAACCATAGAGTAGAGTGAACCAGTTGTTCTATGATTTCTACCAGTGTTTTAAAACTCAGTCCGACTAGACTCGACTCAACTCGGTCGATTCGACTTGACTCGACTCAGTCGAGTCGACTCGATCGAAAAGAGAGAGAGAGAGAGAGAGAGAGAGAGAGAGAGAGAGAGAGAGAGAGAGAGAGAGAGAGAGAGAGAGAGAGAGAGAGAGAGAGAGAGAGAGAGAGAGAGAGACAATACCTCCGATTAAAAGGCACCACACCTCCAGACGCTCGACACTGGTCAAAAATCGCAGAGAGATGGAGACAGAGGAGGGAACATAGCAAGAGAGAAAGAGGGAGGATCGGGGGGGGGGGGGGGGATCAGATTTCTAGAAAATTAGGTTGTAGTAAACGACTGTCTTAAACTATCGTTTAATATGCGACAACGAGAATTTGTAAAACTTATTTTACTGATATTATACGATTATTTACAATCGTTGTTAAATAATATAACCGTCGTTATATAACCACGGTTTAAGATCGTCGTTATTTATGTGGTAAATCTCTTAATTTGGTGCAGTGAGGTATGAAGGAACTTTAGCGATGCGAGTGGCAAAACAAAAACAAAAACCATTAATGTCATAAAATTCAACTCCGAACGGGCCACATGGGTGCCCTTGAGAAGCTTGGGTGATAACTCCCTCTTCCTGGCACTATCCTATTCGATGTCCCTATCATCTCGGGAGATCTCCAAGCTGAAACCAAATTGTGCCTACTTTACTAAGATCCTCTGGGATGGGACCTCAGAGGATGACAAAGATAGGTGACTAGTGACATGCGATGTGGGGGTGTTCGATCAGCTTGGAAGATGGAAGCTTCGACCGTTACGAACCTTCGGATCCTCAGTTGAACTGGCCCCCACCTCTACCACGAACCCTCTTTCTATCTCTAAAGCCCCACCCCCACCCCGAACGGTTCCCTCTCTCTCTCTCTCTCTCTCTCTCTCGCGCTGTCTCTCTCTCTCTCTCTCTCTCTCTCTCTCTCTCTCTCTCTCTCTCTCTCCCCCCCCCTCTCTCTCTATCTCTAAACCCCTACCCCGAACCCTCTCTCTCTTTATCTAAACCCCACCCCAAACCTACAACTCTCTATCTAAATCCCCAATTGTTATACGGTTTGAATCTTTCACTTTCTGTGAGTTTGCTTTTCCTTTGAATGTGCCAGCAAATGTCCCAATTGTGACTGCTATTGGTGGTGTCGGGGTCATCGGTCCGTCGGGACGGGGCTGCTGTAGGCCGGTGTTACCGTCAAAAGTGTTTTGTTGCCAAAGGCGATATGTGTGTTGCCGCCGAATACAGTAGTGTGGGTGGGGGTGGTAATGCTCGGTGGGGGTTTTGTCGCCGAAGGCGGCCCAATGCTGTGCCGACAGGTGTGTTGCCGCCGAAGGCGGCCCGCTGCAATGCCGACAGGAACGGGCATGCACTAGTACACACACACACAGAGTTGATAAAATGCAGTGTGCAGTGCGACACCGCAGTCGTCTGATGCACCACTGTGTGCGTGCGATGCACGCAGTGAGTCATATTCTAGGTATTCCAAGGTGGTGAATGCACTTCTTCATAATTATAAGGTGAATGCACTTCTCTATAATTTTAAGGTTTCTGATAGTATTATAGAGAAATCATGGTTACATATATATTATGTACTTACCAGGATTACCCGTCAAGTATTTGATTTAACTACTTGCGTAAAGTGGAATTACAAAAAAAAAACTTGCACTATTTTGAAACATGAGAATGCCTGGCTGAGTAAGGTACCAGAAAATCAGAGATAATGAGAAAAAAGATATAAAGAACTAAAACAAGTGGAAGATTACAAATAGGCACATTACTTTTGAAGGGACTAATAAAAGAACCAGAAGAGCATAGGTAAAAAAAAATCGCAAAGATGGTCATGTCTTTTTTTAATGAAGATGATCTTGTAGATTATAGAGATCTTGTGTTTGTTGACACTTTCGGCCTTTTGGTAATTAGTAGTAAACAATGAGATGTAGTCCTTAATCAAGATTTAGTCCTTAACCAACAATCAAATATGAAGTTTAACAGAACTAGCTGCCTTCAAGAATTTTTTTTTTAAATTGACTCCAAAAAGATACTAGAAAAACTATCCACACTTCCTTTTGACATCAATTTCATACTTAAAACTAACAAATTTTCAATAAGAACGATAGTTAGCAATTTTCTTGCGCCCTCGAGAAGGGCATGAAATTCAATAATGAGCCAAAGATATATTCATAAAACTTTCATCCTTATTAATTTTAGAAGTTGGAGAACCAAAATATTTGGGAAAGGTCATAGAAAAGTCCTCAATGCTCATGATTTTTGGGACAACATATTGATAAATAAGGGAAATGTTTCAAGAATGTTTACGGTAATCAACAAGGCCTATCTATGTTTCAAGAATGTGCAAGAAAATTTCCCCCCTTAAATTTCGAGAGCAATAAGAGAATCTTAATTTGGAATGATGAAATCATGTGATGTCGTTTTGGTACGTGGTCACCAAAAGACCACAGCATGTCATATCCTAAGTATTCCACCTGATTTAATCCATCGGAAAAATGTGTGAGATTGGAGGTGTTCTTAATTGTATGGAATGACAAGCTGAGATGGATTTTACTAAGGTTCCATGTTTTGTTATTTTCCTCTTCTCAAAGTTTTGATTTTGATAGGTTCGGTTCGAGTTTCAAAATTTTAGGTTATAAATTATTAAAAATGTAAAAAAAATGTAATATTTAAAACAAAAACCAAAAAATGTTATAAGCCTAAGAAAAACGTTTTATGCTTTTTTCGTGTGTGGCGGTGTGCATGTTAAAATCACCTAGCATGTTTCCTATATTACTTGTATATGTAGACTTTCAATGTAGAAGGTTCTGTTGTCGCAGTCCATACACGAAAAAGTTAATATATTAAAAACATATTATACTGATGAACCTTTTGCCTTCCGTCAGATCAAATATATATTTTACCGACGGGAACAATATTGACCCTCGGTATACATGTTTTTATTGATGAAATATAAATGATCATCGGCAAAATTAGTTTTTATTGTAGTGATAAAATGCTATGAAAATGGTGAATGAACGGGTGCAAAGTGGACCATTCTTAATTTTAAAAAGGAAAGGATAGGCTCTAGGTCATGATGACATATTAACAGAAGTATGAAGAAATTGAAGAGATGAGAGAGTAATGACAACATTTAAAAGAAGGGTTATTTTGACTTTGCTTTCCAAATTTTGCTTTGAATTAGACTTTACCCCCCATATTTTCATTAATTAGACTTTACCCCCCAAAACTAACTGTTCTGTCAGCTCACCCTCTAAGAGAAAGAGTGAGCTGACGGAAAAGAAATAAAGTTTTGGGGGGTGAACTGACGAAACCGTTAGTTTTGGGGGGTCAAGTCTAATTCAAGGCAAAGTTTGGGGGGTAAAGTCAAAATAACCCTAAAAATAATTGTGATAAGTGAATATCTGGCCGGTATGGTGAGATTTTACCAAGGTTGACACTAAGATCATATCTCTTTCACTTATAAAGCAATTACAACTAATATTCGACGGGAAATACTAGGATGTATGTTATTTGTATGTAATGTAGTGTTAATTGAATAGACGAGGATAGGGTTGAATGCTAAACTGCATGCTTGATGAAAAGTTTGATGGATACAGTTTTAAAATTAAGCATAACTAAGACAAAAGCATATGGAATTCTACTTCAATGGAATTTTAAATGGAATGGAGCCCAAATTAAAATGGTCAAACTAGAGATACCACGTTGTGATCAATCTTCATTATCTTGGATCTAATATATGTTGAAGAATTGAGAGAAAGTGCTAATAGAATTAGACCTCAGTGGATAAAGTGGAGAGGTGCTTTGAAGTAATGCGAGTAGCACGCCTCCAAAAAAATTTTGAAAAAATTTATACGGCAACAATATGGCCCAAAATGTTGTAGGGTTCAAAATCGCAAGTTGTAAAAGAGTTCAAGCACGCTAAATGAGTGTGTCAGAGATGAGTATGGTAAGTGTGATTGATCTGTTGTAAAACTAAAAAGGATATGGTGAGGAATGCATGATCATGAGTTCAATAGAAGAAGTAGGAATTACACAAATTGAGTACAATTTCTCTTGCACTCTTTCTCACTCCTATTCCTAGAATAATATACTAAGTATCTTATCAAAGTAATGTTCAATAAAATAGGCCCATGGTGAGTGAATCTACCAAATTGAAGTGTATTCATCTAATAACCTCTAAATATATTTAAGTAGGAAAATTAAATAGAAAGTAATAAAAACATAATTTATGATAGACTATGGTTTATTTTAAAAAAATTATTTAAGCCAATAATTAATTTTTTTGCTTATGCACTAATAGAATATTGAATAAGAATGGACTTTCCTTGTAATATTATAAAATTTCAACTATGCATATATAACTAAGGGCAATTTACAAAAACCTCTACTCAACTATACACCACATTTCATATTGGTCCCTCAACTTTTTTTTTGAACAACTTGATCCTTGAACTATGCTCCGTTTTCATTTAGCTCCCTTAGTCAACTTGTTAAAAAAAAAAGTTTAGGGACCAAAATGAAATGTGGTGCATAGTTCAGGGGAGGTTTTTGTAATTTGACCTAAAAATAAAGTGATCATATAGTCTTTTCTTTAGTTGATATTAATGAAGTTTCATTTGGTTAAAGTAATATTGTAAACAAAATATTCTCCATGTGTGTTTAAGTTATGTATATGTATCTCTCTGTTGGTCTATTTTGCACACACAAAGAGTTGATGTAGTCTACTATCGATAGTATTTAGGGCCAAAATCCCATTGCTACTCATTCATGGCGTGGTTTCTGAATTGAAATCAACATTGTCATTATGATTCATTGCATGGTGCTGTCCAGTTCGGAGCAAACTTTTCACTGTTATGCTCTTTTGTGTTTGGGAAGATCGCTCGTAGAACTAGATCACTGATGTCGAACCATCTTCGATAGACTTTGCGATCATAGGCTTGCTTGATTTTCTGTTAGTAATTCATGATGCATGACTGCCTGATCTCGCAGTTCATCGGCCAAGTCAAGGTCATTAATTCGAAGTTCCTCATTGAGTCATTGCTCAATGACTGGTGTCTTTAGGATTGAGTAGAGTACCTCTGTTGGAAGAAAGTCTTTTGATCCAAAAGTTAGACGAAAGGATGAGAATCCGATCGATGATCCCGGAGTGGTTTGATAGGCCCACAGTACCTCGGGGATGACTTTCTCCAAAAGTCTCTTCATTTCGCCCTACTTCTTCTTGAGGTTGTCAAGGATAGCTCGATTTGAAGCTTCGACTTTATCGTTGCACTTCGGGTAGCTCGGAGTTGAATATAATAGTTTGATCTCGTAGCTTCTGTAGAATTCTTTGAACTTATCAAAGTTAAATTGAGCATTGTTGTCAGCTACGAGGACTTGAGACCCAAATCTTGAAAAGACGTTCAGCTGATGAACTTGATGACTTCATCATCAGTCTTCCGGATGAGAGGAACGACTTCGACCCTACTTGGTGAAGTAGTCGGTGGCTAGCAAGAGATACTTTTTCTTTTTGGGTGATGGAGGGAATGGACCAAGGAAATCCAACCTACATTGATGAATGGCCAAGAGTTCGTCATTGGATGGAGATTATCTGTAGGGAGATGGATCGTCCTAGCATGGCATTGACATGGCTCATATTTATTGACGAATTCCCAAGCATCATTGGTCATCGTTGGCCAGTAGTTTCCTTGAAGCTTTGCTTTTCCCTCAAGGGATCTGCCTCCTGAATAGTTCCCACCAATGTGGATATTAGCTAGAATGGCCTCCGATTATTCTCGTCTGATGCACTTCAGGTATATGCCGCTATGAGATTGAATATAGAGTTCTCTCTCTCTCTCTCTCTCTCTCTCTCTCTCTCTCTCTCTCTCTCTCTCTCTCTCAATAACTCAAGTCACAAAGACTAGGGTTTTGAGTTTCAGTCGAAACCAATCTGTTTCGACCGTTTCAGATCTGTTTCAGCCAAAACCAGCCACGAAACCCTCCAGGTTTTGGGTTTAGGAACTCAACACTCAGAAGATATAAAACAGAACTGGGTTCACGATAAGATGTATTTCAGCAAGACAGCTTGACAACTATATTTATATTTATAATATTTAAGTAAATGATCTTTATGTCCTCCATTTACTTGAAGTTATTTTATTTGAACGGCAAGGAGCCTAATAAGACTCATTAAAGATATGTTTGTCTTTATTCGACATTGAAAGAATCACGTACAAAACTAGAAAGAGCATGGATTAATCATAAAACATTGATTAAGGATTTGTTTTCGCTTATTCTTCAACCGATGAAAAAAAAGTCTACCAAATAGGCCTAATAAGCGAGTCACTATGACCACATGACACTACAAGAAAGTAGTTTATTGCCGACGGTAATATTAATTACCATCGGTATAAATAAATTAATGCCGACGGATATATATAAATCCGTTGGAATAATATATTTAATATTTTACTAATTTTTTTGGTTTTTTTTATCGACGGTATATATATGTCAGTCAACATAAATAATATACTGATGGTAATATATTTAATCATCGATAAAATATTATATTACCGTCAGTATATATTTATACCGTCGGTAATATTAATATTTAAATTTGTATTTTTTTTTACCGTTTTAATTACCGATAGAAAAATAATGTCCATCGGTATAATATTTATACCGACGGGGTTTAATTAGCCGTCGGTAAAAACTTACTTTGTACCGACGGAATAAATAAAATCCGTCGGTATAAATATTTTACCGACAGCCGTGTAAGTTTCGTCGGTAAAAAACCCTGCGATAAATTACAGACCCGATCCCCTTTCTGTTGTGTCTCTTGATCTAAATTACCCCCGCTCCCCCTCCCCCCCGGCCTCCCTCACCTCTCTCTCGATCTAATTCCCCCCCCTCGGGCCTTCCTCCCCTCCTTCGCGCCTCCAGCCACCCCTCCCCTCCCCTTCCGCGCGCCACCGACCGGTGCCGCTGCTTGACTTCCCCTCCGCCGGCGCCGCTGCTCCTCCTCCTCCTCGAGGCCTCTCTCCCTCTCCGGTGAGCTCCTCCTCCTCCTCCCTCTCCCCCTTAGTTTATTTTGTTCCAAATCGCATCCTAAAGTTCGAAAGAAAACCCTTATTAAAGTTTGAAATTTATACTCAAACCGCATCCTAAAGTTTGAAATTTGGTGATGGTGTTGTCTAGGGTAAGATGATCCTCACCAATTTTCAATCAAATTCCAAAACTTTTAGGTTTATCAAATTCCGAAACTTTCGGTCCCACGCTATCAAAGATCCAGGCAGGCCTGGTCGATCGGACCGGTGGACTGAGTTACTACCTCATCCGGTCCGAGTTCTTGAGCTGATCCATGTCCTTCCGTAAAACTGAGAAAAATTTCAGCACATCTTGCGTACGCTACAACCGCGAGCCCACTCCGATTCTAAGAGCCTTGGGGTAGCAGAGCGTACTACTGATAGGCTGTGGGCCGCGGTATAGGGTTTGCAGGATGGACTGAAAATTTTCCCCATAAAATTAGGGCTGAAACTTAGACGGAATGGGTTGGCGTCAACCCAAGCCCAACACAAGTTACTAGAATCCTCAACCCGTAGCCCAACCCACCCCAACCTCTAACCCGTGTTGCCCACCCAACCCCAACCCACGTAAAAATACTATTTTCAAGCTTGGGTTAATTTTCGGTTAGCCCAAGTTGATAGGATGGGTCGAGCTTTGCGGGTTAGAGTATTCTTATTTCAAACCCTAAATTAAATTTGGGTTAATGTGGGAAAGGTTCTTGACAACAGATCCGTCCATTGAACATGACCCCATAAAGTTTTTTTTTAGTCTAAAGTCCTTAGCCTTTTTGGTAAACCTGAAATTATCCTTTCCCTGTTCTCTTCTACCATCTCTTTTTTGACGCGACCACCGCCGGTGAGGAGGGAGGAGGTGGGGCTCCGGCTGGTGCATCGCACCCCACCTCAATGGCAACTACCTTTGATCGTGCATCGCACCCCACCTCGATGGCAGCCACCGTCGGTGAAGAGGGAGGAGGTGGGGTCCTGTGATGACGAGCAGCGGAGGCGGGCAGGTTTGGTCCGATTGGCATTCACTGGTTCAGTGGCATTGTAAAGAAAATTTAAAACACTATAGAGGTTATTTTCGTCCACAGTTTTTGAGAGGCCTTGAGCTTAATCAGTCTCTTTGTTAGAGACGGCTCTCTAAATCCCCCATTAAATTTTAGACCTTCGACGAGCAAAAAAATATAAAAAAAAACTAATCTTTACTGACACTACTATATAATGGTTGAAATTCTATCCATACAAAGAGAACTCATACAACAGAATTTTCAAATGACATACAATGATATATAAGTAAGATATTCTATCCTAAAATACCCAGACATTCAACTTGCTCGTGTGTTGGACAATACTTATTTCAAAAACCTTTATCAGTCATGTATAATAAAAAAATAACTAGATTACTGGGAATATACTATGAAATGGGTTACCTTCAGGTTAGACATGGAACGGCTATGAGTGAAGTTGTTATCTTTTATTATGAGTACTATTCTTGGGTTCAGTTGTTACATGTATAACATGACATATACATATAAGAGTACTCGGGTACGGATAGGGCCGGGTTGCCCTAGCCCTCCACGTGAGTCCAATCTGAATTCAATTCGGGTTGTACATTTTTCAACCCTAAGCCAACCCATTCTTTAAATACATCAATCTAAACCTGTCCAAAACTCGAGTTGTGCTTGGGTTGGGCCGGATCCAACCTGCCCAAGTTGCAACACTACTTAAAACCTAATATTTGGGGATAGGATTTTCATGGGGGTGTGAAATTAACAAGTTTAATTAATGATTGACTACTATTGTAAACAAGGTACTAAGAGCATCTTCAACGGATTCCTAGGTGACTTTCACTATTCTAGGAGTTTCTAGTTGTCACATAGGTAAAGTAGAGAGTCGGGATTGAAGAGCATTCCAACGGACTCCTAATTCCTTTCCTATTTTATATTTTTCTTACAAGTTTCAAAAAAAATTCATATATTTTTATTTGGATTTTTAAAAGATCCATGATCTACCGAGCAATGTACTTAGGTGCAGTGGGGCAAGAGGAATAGCGAAGAAGTGAAAGTAAGAAAGGCTATGGAGCTATTCTTCTGCAAATTGTGAGCTATTATATCTAAGGAGGGGACATTGAGGAGCGGGTTGGAGATGTTCTAAGAGCGTCTCTAAGGGGCTCCCTACTTGGCTCCGTTTGCTAGAATAGAGAGCAGCACAACCCAAAAGCCTCTCCAACAAAATCCCTATGTGGCTCACCAAAGTAGTGGCTCCTTACTCGGCTCGCTACTTGTACTGAGGGAGGATCCGAAGGAAAGCACCATAGTGTATCGAGCATAAAGTTGTAACAAACTGGCTGACAATGCAGACAACATGTGCAATGTCAGGCTGAGTGATACAGAGATAAACAAGCTGACTCACAAGCTGTCTGTACCTAGTGGGATCGGAGTGGGGCATGCCATCCATAGAATTTAGTTTTAAGTGAAGCTCAAAAAGAGTATCCACTGTGCGGGTATCTTAGAGAGTAGTGCAACTGGAGAAGAACAATCGTATCTTCAAGAACAAGTCATCAGGAGAAGAGGAGCTCCAGAGATCGATCATTTCTTTATTAGAATTGTGTATCATCCCATGGGAGGTGAGTTTTGACGAGAAAGCTCGTAACCTTTGTAATCACATTGTGGCCTGAACTTTTTGTTATAATATAACTGGTTGGGGGCTGCCTAACCCTCCCTCCTAGCCAGAGGGGTTCTCAAAAAAAAATATTATTGCAGCGTTTGGATAGGAGGGAGCAATTCTAGTGTCGCTCGGGTCATTTCAGCAAATGTGGTTCTCCAAGTCAGAGTGAGTTCATGATAGATTTCTCTTAGAACCATTAACCTTTCTAGGTTATCCTTTGTTGCACGCACAAATTGGTCTTGTGGACCACTATAACGGTCTGTTTGGTTTGCTTTAGTTCGAATGTGGGGGTCAACCCTACACGCGGCAGGCTATTTGGTTCGCTTTAATTTTTAAAAACTACAGCAGTTCCAACTCTCGCCTATTCAAAATCCTATACAAAATCGTGTAGTTGGAACACAAAGTAAAAAGCTGCGTGTTTCAATTGTACATGTTGTGTCCCCACGACACCTTGTAGCGCCAACTACATGGAACCAAACAGGCTGTAATCGTTGTTAAGCATGTCTATATATAATTTTGAAGTAGGAACATGATGAATATCTTACCATCATGTGAAAGTAGCTAACTGCTTGTGATAGTGCGGCAGGTACGAAGAGCATGGAGTTTCATACATTTAGAGAAAATGTCTAGGAGTCGTATAATCCTCGAGCGGTTATACCAAGTTGGCGTTGGCGTCTCGAGCCGACTCAATCACCCATCGACTCGGACTGATAACAACTCGGTCAAAACTCGATCGACTCGGTTCAATATTCGGTTCACTCTGTCCGAAACTCAGTTGACTCAGTCCGAAGCGAGGCTAAATTAAGTCGCTTCAAATTCATCAATTTACTTATACAATTTAAAGAAAACTAACACCACAAAAGATCACAAAATTTAAGTGGTTCGGCTCGTCAACCTACTCCACTAGAAAAGAAGGGGAAAGAGTTTCATTCAAAAGAGACTCCAAATCAGGACCTCTCATGTGTCGATAGATGGACTTCGAAAATAACAGGGGTTGATGGCTAGACTTCGAACCACGGAAATCCTATCCCCAAATATTAGGTTTTAAGAAATATCATGGATCCACTCAAGAACTCAAAGCGGATGATGGAGTGGTTCAGTCAACAGGTCCGACCGTCTAGCGTTGGTCGAATCTTTGACAGTACGGGACCGAGCCGAAACTATCGTGAACACGAAAGATTAGATAGATCTTCCCCGCTGCCGCTTTTATACAGCGCCTTGTTGCCTTTGTCCTCCAAGAAAACCTAATTGGACAACCATGTCCGCCGCCGGCAATCGTGACTGGGCACAGCTCCCGCCGGAGCTCCTGGGATCCATCGCCGAACGGCTGATGGCGGAGGATTACATTCGTTTCGGCGCCGCCTGCACTGCCTGGGCCTCCGCCGCGTCAACACGGGATGGGCGCTACCTCCCGCTGGCCCCGCAGATGCCGTGGCTGCTGCTCATCGGTGACGAGGGGCAGCGCGGCGAGTCCTGCACCCTCGTCAGCCTCCCCGACCGGCGCCGCCGCCTCATCGGCCCAATACCCGAGATGCGAGGGAAGTGGTGCATCGGGTCCCAGGACGGATGGCTCGCCCTCCTCGACGAATGCTCCGAAGTCAGCTTCCTCAACATCCTCACCGGTTCCCGGATCCACCTCCCCTCCGTCACCACCATTCCCGACGTGAACCCCGTCTACAACTCCGACGGCTCCCTCTCAGAATACCTCTACAGAGCAACCAACGAGACCTTCCCTTGGACCATGGCAGACTTCCGTAGTACATCCTTCAAGAAGGCCGTCTTCGCTCCAAGCCCATCCGCCGGTAGCTATGCGGCCATGGCCCTCTTCAGCGTCTATAACGTGCCTGCATTTGCCACGGCCGGTGGAGGGAAGTGGATCCTTTTCACAGCCGGACCGAGTTGCTCCGACATCATCTATCGTGACGGAAAGTTCCTTGCAGTCTCCTACGCCGGTGAGCTCTGGGCTCTCGACATCGCCGGTCCTCCAGAGATGACCTTCATTGCAAAGGGTTCTGGCATTCAGTGCGCAATCTATGACATATACCTCGTGGACTCCTCAGGTGATTTGCTACAGGTATGGAGGGAAACAGAAACCATTAAAGTTATGAAATTCAACTCCGAACGGACCACATGGGTGCCCTTGAGAAGCTTGGGCGACAACTCCCTCTTCTTGGGGCTGTGCTATTCGATCTCCCTATCGTCTCGGGGGATCTCCAAGCTGAAACCGAATTGCGTCTACTTTACTGAGATGCTCTGGGACTGGATCTCAGAGGATGACAAGGATATGCGACTAGCGACACGTGATGTGGGGGTGTTTAGCTTAGAAGATGAAAGCTTCGACCGCTATGAACCCCCGGATCCTCGGTTCAACTGGCCTCCACCTCTTTGGATTGCACCTAGTTTGGTGTAGAGTGATGGCAGTAGTAATCTAGCTAGTAGTTGTTTTTTATTATGCTTGAACCATAAAGGTTTATGAAATAAGTATTGTCCAACACAACACTAAGTTGAATGTTTGGATATTTTAGGTTAATTAGGATATTTTGCTTATATATCATGGTATGTCATTTGAATAATCTGTTATAAGAATTCTATTATTTATTTGCATCTTGTTTATCAAGTAAAGGCATTATCAGATGGTCTAGTCATTTGCATGGATAGAAGTTCAACAAAAGTTCTATAGTAGTGTCAGTAAAGATAAGTTTTCTTTATATAGCTTTTTTATCTTCAAAGGTCAAAAATTTAATGGGGGATTTAGTGAGCTGCCCCTGACAAAGAGATCGATTAAGCTCAAGGCCTCTCAAAACCTGTGGACGAAAATACCCTCTATAGCGTTTTAAATTTTCTTTGCAATGCCATTGAACCAGTGAACACCAACCTGGCCAGATCTGCTCATTATCGCCGGACCCCACCTCCTCCCTCCTCACCGACGATGGTTGTCGTCAAACTGGGGTGCGATGCACCGATCGGCAATGGCTGTCGTCGGCGGTGGGGTGCGATGCACCAGTCGGAGTCCAACCTCTTCCCTCTTCACCGGCGACGACTGCCGTCGGGGTGGGGTGTGATTCACGGTCGGCGATAGTTGTCGTCGAGGTGGAGTGCGATGCACCAACCGAAGCCCCACCTCCTCTCTCCTCACTGGCGGTGGTCATGTCGAGGGAGAGATGGGAGAAGTGATCCGACAAGGAGGGATGGCTGCTCTGTTTTCTTTTTTTTCGCCTTTTCTTTAGCTTGTTTTACTAATTGATTGATCAGTTTTTTGGCTCGCCAGCTCTTTCTAATCTACAGGTTGGGGTCATTGCCTAACCCCCCCTCTCTGAGGGATTCTCAAAAAAAAAAAAAAAAAATTTGTTGTAGTCCACCAGTGATGGCTCGATCGGTGTTCCTGACATCACCATTCAAATGCACCCAAAAAAATTTCTTGCCTGGGATGCAAGTTTAGCATTACGAGGGCCCTGCAGAACCATGAAAAGTTATTTTCATGAAGATAAAGATCAAGGAAAGTGTCATCATGGAAACAAATGAAACAAAATCTTCTTCATCTTTTTCCAATTGACTATTTACTGATTTATATGATCACAAAGAGTTAATCTTTTGCAGAGATAATTAGGGATGTGTCTTCTACGTATACCCACAACATAAAGTCAGTATTTCCTAACCGACAATAATATATGAACATTAATTGGACGAGGTTCCTCGTAAGGTTCATGATACAGCTATATTGTGTTTATTCTGAGTTGAAGGAAAAGGCTTATGATAAGACATAAAGATATTTATCTGTCATCTAAAGATAAAAATTTTCAGAAATAAGCACAAATTCTACCAACATAATTTCTAGAAATTATGTCGGTTGCATTATCAAAGAGATCAGTATCGTTGCAAAATCAACTTGGATTTCATGCACATTATAAGACTATCCAATTTACAAGAATAATATCAAGAAAGAGAGATCCATGTGAGTTCACACAATTGTCTATGACGAAGAAAGATGGATTTCTTGAAAGTTCCCAGGCTATGAAGCACTTGATCAATAGGGAACAATTTTATGGGAACATGAAAATTTATACTGTGTCCGTTTTAGTCGATTTGAAGGAAGAGACCGAAGATTGAGAAGAAATATTAAAGAAGGTATGGCAAGCAGATAGAACACACTTAATGTCGTAGTTTCTACGCAAGAGTCAAGTTGATTAAACATTAGCTAAAGTATCCCTCATAATTGAATTTCCAATTCTTTGCTACAAGAAACACTCTCACAATGTCCAATCCCTGCATTATTTGGTATAGGGCACTTAAAGTGCCTAAATTTAAGTCTAATCATATATTATTTGGAGACGAGTTAAGCTTCATTTGAAAGTTATTTTGAAATCTTTTATAAATTTAGAAGTTGTCCGAGGAGTTGTGTTAATTGGAAGCGATGGTGATTGATGATGCAAGAAAAAATGCGAATTGAATATCAACATGGGAGTTGTCCCTCCATCTCTTCATTCTTTTTCTACTTGCCCGATCCGACAAAGCACCACCTCCCAAGTGACCGCCTTTCCGGAGAAAATTCTCATGTTCCTCTCTAACCAGATGGACCAGACGACCTCAACTACTAGCATGTCCCTCAATTGCTGGTAGACTCCACCAATTGAACCATCCAATCTATGGTCCCCCCTTGTCTAGATCGATGGGGTGCACGGAAGGATAATGAATCCTCCATCTTCTTTTGAGTCATCTTTAAGCCGGTTTTAAGTAAAGGAGTTGATGGATCCGGAATCACAACATCGATTTCTTGCTATCCAATCACACTAGCAGTTCTATTCTCGGTCTCACTCCTCATAGTAGCAAACTCTTTCACTTCTTGGGCTTTCAGAGATCAGGGTGCTTGTACCTTGGCATGTTATCCCAGCTCCCTACCATCGATTCATAATTTTCCTTCTTAATAGAACAAGTCAAAAACTTGATCTAATATCAACCAACATGGGAAAGAGTCTGGAAAAATACCCAGAAAATTCAAAACAATAAAATGATACTTAAACCCTAAAAGACTATAAACTTGTCTCAAATACACCTTATAGATGCTATCACAACTTATATGAGGTCCACTACATTTCCAAGAAATCCTCTGCTTTCATTTAGACTTCATGAGAAAGATAACTTATCTTTTATAAAAGGAAAGATGAAGTCATAGAATTAATTTTTATTGCCTAAGTTATCCCTGAATGAAATCTTCGTATTCTCGGGTAGGAAAGTGTTTTCTCTATCTTTACAATATGTATGTAAAAGGGGCAATCTATGAGTCCTCTGTTGTACATGTTGCAGACTCATCAAATTATGTGAAGCTAGAAATAAACAACCCATATAATTTCATTCATAGTTCGAATCAAATTTCTAAAGATGTAGGGATTTAAAACCGTAATAAAGAGGAATTAAGATGTTGAATTTTAGGATCTAATCTCCTAAAATTTGTGAAAAAATCAGGTTGACACGATCATGCCAAAATTCTACAAATTTGGATTTATTGGAAAATGCTTAATTGTGTTTTTTACTTTCTAACTAACATACTTCAGAAATGGGCTGGTTGATCTTTTTCCTTTCCCAAAATCCAAAATTGGACCAAAACTTAAAAGGCTCCTAGATAATGACTAAAAAGTAAAAAAATTAAATTTGGACTTGAGCTGACACGGATTCAAATGTACCCTAAAACTGGGTCAGTATAACCTAATCAACTCAAACTTCATCAACTGCTTTCTATTTCCGAAATTGACTCCTCGAGATCTCCAGGAAGGTCTCCATCACTATTTTTAGTCATTTATCTGTAGGATTTAATCATGCATGCCAATTTCATACCGTCTGACAATTGGTTCTTCTCAAGGAACTTGGCTGCCTTTACACCATAGGAGTGTTTTTGGATGTAGACATGGTTGTTGCTTGGCCGCTACATCTCGATTGGTCATTCAAATTAGAAAAAGGAGAATTTTGATTATAAGAATTATAGTAACAAGAGATCATCAGATCAAAATTTGTGTTGTACTCTATATTCAAAACCTTTGGTAACAAGTATGTTTTGCTTTAAGCTAACCTTCATTTCTTTTTCTTTTTTCTGGCATCTTTTTGGAGTCATTTAAAAAAAAATATTGAAGGCGAATCTGTTAAACGTCATATTTGATTGTTGGTTAAGGACTAAATCTTGATTAAGGACTACATCTCATTGTTTACTATTTCAAGTAAACAATGAGAATTATAGAGAAGGGCATTTACCATCTTCATCATGGTAAGTACAAAATATGTAACCATGATTTCTCTATAATACTATCAGAAACCTTAGAATTATAGAGAAGGGCATTCATCATCTTCGTCAATGTCCTGCAGTTTAATTCTGCAATTCCATTTGAATGTTGATCATAGGCATTAGTGACTGAGTGATACTACTATGTCACCAAACATATTTAAAATACTACAGTGATGCATCCTCTATCGAAGTTTAAAGAATTTTATTTTCTCCTTGTTTTGAACTTCATAACTAGACATCATTAAATGATTAAATGTTTTATCTTCTTTCTTTCTTTATATATATATATATATATATATATATATATATATATATATATATATATATATATATATATATATATATATATATATATATATATATATAGGGAAAGGGTTTGGTGAAATTGAGTTCACCATTCAAATTTGCAATTTGGTTCGGTCAATAAGAACAACAGTTATTTCATCCTCATTAATTTAAGAAGTTGGAGAACCAAAATCTTTGGGAAAGGTCATAGAAAAGCTCTCAAAGCTCATGATTTTTGGGACAACATATTGATAAATAAGGGAAATGTCTCAAGAATGTTTACGGTAATCAATAAGGCTTATGTATGTTTCAAGAATGTGCAAAAAAATTTCTCCCCTTAAATTTCGGGAGCAATAAGGCCAGAGAATCTTTGGAATGATGAAATCTTGTTATGTCAGTTTCGTACGTGGTCACCAAAAGACCACAACATGTCATATCCTAGGTATTCCGCCCTACTTAATTCATAGGAAAAATGTGTGAGATTGAAGGTACGTGTTCTTGTATGGGATGATAGATTGAGATGGATTTTACTAAGGTTCTATGTTTTGTTATTTTCCCCTTCTCAAAGTTTCGATTTTGGCAGGTTCGGTTCGAGTTTCAAAATTTTAGGTTACAAATTATTAAAAGTGTAAAAAAAATAATATTGAAAACAAAAAACAAAAAATGTTCTAAGCCGAAGAAAAACGTTTTATGCTTTTTTCGTGTGGCGGTGTGCATGTTAAAATCACCTTGTTTCCTATATTACTTGCATATCTAGACTTTTGATGTTGAAGGTTCTGTTGTCGCTGTCCATACACTAAAAAGTTAATAAATTAAAAACATATTATGCCTATGAACCTTTTATGTTCCGTCGGAACAAACTAATATTTTACCGACAGGCACTATATTGACCGTTGGTATATATGTTTTTTCTGACGAAATATAAATAACTGTCGGTAATAAAAATCCGAAAAAAGAAACAATTTCAATATGTTTATGTCGACGGTAATTAGTATTCCCGATCGGCATAAACCCATATTATACTGACGATATTTAAAATATCCGTCGGCAAAATTAGTTTTTATTGAAGTGATAAAATACCATGAAAATGGTGAGTGAATGGGTGCAAAGTGGATTAATCAGTTTGGTTACATCGAGGAGTTGGAAAGCTAAAATAAAGGTAAGAGGGATGCATAAACCTAAATTAAGGCTAAATTTGCTGTTTGTGGTGAAGTATATGATAAGCTTGGCCTAAAAGAATGGGAGAAGCAATGCAACTCAAACAAGTCTACATATTAGTTAGGATGAGATATATTAAAATATAGATATAGGGCGATTAGGTGTATCAAAAGTGATAATACTATAGTTCTAGTCAAGTACGATGAATGAGAAATTTAGGTTATGTTTGGATAGGATTTTGATTCTAGGAGCCCGGAATCCCAAAATCCCAAAAAAGGGCTATGGAACCCAAAGACTTGATTTTGGGCTCTCTGCATTAACACTTTTTGGGATCAGGTTGTATCCAAACAGACTCTCTGTCTTTTTTAGGGATTCCAAGCTTTCAAAATCCTAAAATTCTGGAATTGGAGCATATCCAAACAGACCCTTACTAATTAAATCAATGGGATTTGAGAACTCTTCTGGAGGAATTTGTTCCAAAGAATTGCAATTAGAGATTTGGTTGGTATATTTTATTCAATTAACTAAAGTTGAGGTAGCTTTGAGTAGGTTGTAAAATGGAAAAGCTCTAGGTCTTAATGACTTATTAACATAAGTCTAAAGAAATTGAAGAGATGAGGGAGTAATGAAAAATATTAAAACTAATTGTGATAAGTGAATATCTGGTATGGTGAGATTTTACCAAGGTTGACACTAAGATCATATCTCTTTTACTTAGAAAGCAATTACAACTAATATTCGATGGGAAGTACTAGGATATATGTTACTTGTAAATGATGTAATGTTAATTGAATAGACGAGAATAGGGGTGAATGCTAAACTGCATGTTTGATGGATACAGTTTTAAAATTATACATAACTAAGACAAAAGTATATGGAATTCTACTTCAATGGAATTTTAAATGGAATGGAGCCCAAATTAAAATGGTCAGACAAGAGATACCACGTTGTGATCAATCTCATTATCTTGGATCTAATATATGTGGAAGAATTGAGAGAAAGAGTTAATAGAATTAGACCTCAGTGGATAACGTGGAGAGGTGCTTCGAAGTTATGCGAGTAGCATGTCTCCGAGAATTTTTTGAAAAATTTTATACGACAACAATATGGCCCAAAATGTTGTAGGGTTCAAAATCGCAAGTTGTAGAAGAGTTCAAGCACGCTAAATGAGTATGTCAGTGATGAGTATGGTACGTGTGATTGATCTGTTGTAAAACTAAGAAGGATATGGTGAGGAATGCATGATCATGAGTTCAGTAGAAGAAATAGGAATTACACAAATTGAGTACAATTTCTCTTGCACTCTTTCTCACTCCTATTCCTAGAATAATATACTAAGTATCTTATCTAAGTAATGTTAAAATAAAATAGGCCCATGGTGAGTGAATCTACCAAATAGAAGTGGATTTATCTAATAACCTCTAAATATATTTTAAGTAGGAAAATTAATAGAAAGTAATAAAAACATAATTTGAGATAGAGTATGTGATGCGAAACAAATGCAGGGTGAGCAGGAAATCAGTAGTTTAATTGTCCTAGCAATGTTTCGCTACGAATTAAAAGTCTCAGGTAGGAAGTTTATTCAAACCATCAGCAGGGAATAATGGGTTTTAACAGAAACTACTTGCATCAGGCAATTCGATCTCAGTTCTAAGAATTACAATAAATAATGCTTAAATTAAATGGCAAGAGTCCGTCCCGCAATATCAAATACTAATGAACTTAATAGGCAGGTGAACACTCAATCTCACAATGGGGCAGCAGTTGGCAAAGATAATAGACTAGAGAACCGATTTGGTGAAATACGATGGTACCTGGTCGAGGAGGAAAATCCGTAATCTGAGTTACTGATGGCGGCGCAGGCACGTACTCCTCCACGCTTCCTCTTCCGAGTCGCGGAAGGGGAAGTTGATGTCGAGGCCCCTTCGCAGACTCCTCCACGCTCTCTCCTTCCGAGTCGGGAGGGGAGAGTTGTTGTCGAGGCACCCTTCCTTGTCTTCGATCAGTCACAATGGTGGGTTGGGCCGGATCCAATCGAAACGGATTGCGCGAGAGGCCGGGATGGATCGGCCAACGAGGGGGAGGAGGGAGGGGTTCGGGCAGCAGGGTTGGGGGTCGGGTCGGCTGGGGCTTGGGACCGGCAGCAGCAGCAGGGATGGGGGAATCGGGTGGGCTGGGGTCGGGTAGGCAGCAGCAGCCAAGGGGGAGCGGGAGGGGTCGGATGGGGCTGGGGGTCAGAAGGCAGCAGCGGGAGGGGGGGGGATCGGATGGGGCTTGGGCTGGTGGGCAGCGGCAGCAGCAAGGAGAGGAGGGAGGGGTCGGAGTGGACAAGGGAGAGGGGGCCGGGCCGAATGGGGAAGGGGAAAGGGGTCGGGCGGCTGGGGTTTTGGGACCGGCGGCAGCAGCAGGAGGGGGAGAGGAGGGGATCGGGATGGGGAAGGGGGTCGACGCCGGGGTGGGGCCGGTCGGGTGAGAGGGAGGGAGGGAGAGGGGCGGCGGCAAGGGGAGGGTGTTGGCTGGGCCGGGGAAAGGAGGAGGCGGGCTGGTGGCTGGGTTGCGGAGCACGGAGGCGGAATAAGGTAAGGGTTGGGCTAGGGTTTCACACGCCTAGTACCCACCTAGGGTTTCACACGCCTAGGGTTTGGGATTGGGGTTTCACACACCTCACCCTGGTTCTCTCAACACACAAGTGGAGGAAAACGAGAATTTTATTCATTCAATCAGTGCCATTACAGGTTCCATGGGCAGGCCTATATAAAGGTCTGCGATAACAAATGAAAACCCCTGAAAGTCGAGGTGGGACTAAATAACATAATGCAGAAAATAAAACAAATGCAAACATCCACGATGGTGCCGACTGTCTGATCAGAACCATAGGCTCAGGTGGCGCCTCCTGCGCTCGTACACGCGCCATGAGCTCTGCTCGATGTCCCCATCATTCTCCCGGGGTGGGAGAGAACTCGACTCCGTCAAGTAAGGCTTGGTGCGGCTCTCGTACAGCTCCAGCAGGTCTGGGTCCATCTGCTGGGGTCCCTGATGCTCAATCCACGCGTCCTCAGAATGGGGCCTTCCTTTCCAGCAAACCAGGTACCGCCGGATTCCACTGTCGTCTTGCCGAGACAATCTCGTCATCCAGAATATTATCAATGCCTTTTGCTGTATATAGTGGGGATATTTCTGGGAGTGGGGGTAGGGGGGGCACTCAGGGGCAGGGTCCAGGGTAGGCTCAGCTATCAGTGGATTTCCAGGGTTAAAATATGGGCCATTATAAGCCACTAGATCTTTAATATTGAAGGTGGGACTGATGCCAAAACCCTCGGGTAGTACAATAAAATAAGCATTATCATTTATATCTTTTAGAACCCGAAAAGGACCTGCACTGCGTGCATGTAGTTTCTTAACGGCTCCCGAAGGAAGTCGTTCCGGACGAACCCGGACCATCACATAAACTCCCATACTGAAAGTCTGAACTCGCTTCCGGGCATCGGCCCTTAATTTATAGCTCGCATTGCTCTGTTCAATTTTTTTACTGATTTCCTTATGTAGTTCATGCGCATGAGATGCAAAAGCAGATACCGACTCGGAAATTCTATGATGCTCAAATATGGGAATAAGATCGACTGGTTGCCTAGGTTTGAACCCATGCACGACTTCATGAGGACTCATACTTGTGGACCTACATGTAAACTCGGCTACTGACAGTTTCAGATCCCAAGTCTTAACGTGTTCACCCATCAAGGTACGCACATGGTTTCCCGGACTCCTATTGACAACTTCAGTCTGGTCATTGGTCTGGAAATGGAAGGTAGTGGAGAACTGGAGCCTAGTGCCCAGCTTGGGCCATGGGATTTTCCAACAAAAACTGGTGATCTTGACATCCTTGTTGGGCATGATTTTAGGCAATCCGTGTAACTTTATGACGCCATCAGAAGTCTTAGAACAAGGGAGGAAAGGGGTCACCTCAGAAAATCGGTCTACGAAGATTAGGACCAAATCATGCTCCTTGAAAATCTTTTTAGCTAGAGTTGATTGCTGTTCGGCCTGACTACTCTTAGGTTGGCAGAGACCCAGTTTGACCTTCTTGTCCTTGGGTTGAGACAGGGCGCACCTAACAACTGACATGGAGGGAGATGACATTGGTTTAAGGGAAGTCAAGATGGCTTCGTCATCATCATCAAAGTCTCCATCTTCTTCTTCAACTTGATAGACGAATTCTGCTTCTTTAGCCTCTAACACTTCAATGAGATTGCCATCATTGATGTTGACTTTGACATGGCTTGCACAGTTTGCGGCCACATGTCCGTAGCCTTGGCATTTACAACACGTGATGAGGGGACTAACTTTGGAGAAGTCTTTCTCAGGGACCTTGTCATGGTTATCTCTCTCATTGCTTCTACTGGGGGAGTCGGCTCTTGGTTGGGATTCATTGGGGTAGGGCCGACTTAGGTAGCTATCCGAGAAAGGCCGAGGGACGTTGCTTCGGGAATCTTGATCCCGATGGAAATGGTTGGACCTAATGCTATCGAGGTTCTGAACTAAGGCATAGGCTCTTTCCAACTCTGTAACATCTCGGACAAGGAGCTCACTTCTCAGGTCTTCTCTCAAACCTGATCGAAAACGTGCCAGGACCTGGGCAGGGGTTTCTGTTCTAAGGACATTGCAGCGAGTTAGGAACTCGTCGAATTTGGTGACATAGTCCCTGGCTGATTTGTTGCCTTGGGTGAATTGGTGCCACTGGTCCAATAGGTGGGCTCGATATGATGGGGGCACATACCTGCCTTTTAGCTCATTCTTCATGGCGACCCAAGTATCAATAGGGTCTTGAGTTTTGGCGGCTCTCAAGGCTTCTAAATTAGTCCAGTATTGGCGGGCGGGTCCACTAAGCTTCATGGCAGCGAATTGCACTTTTCGCGGTTCGGTTAAAGGGTACCAGGCAAAGTATCGGTCCATGGACTGGAGCCAGTCCAAAAAGAATTGGGGATCGTGCCTGCCATCGAAAGAGGGCACCTCTAACCTGATGCTCCGGAGATACTGTTTACCCGGATTTTGATTGTTCTGCCAAGGTGGCCGAAGATCTTGAGTGCCTAGGGGTGGTGGAGCTAGCGGTGGAGCTTGGTCCAAAAGGTCAAAACGGCCATTGGTGTCACGCTGACAAGCTGTGAGGTTCTGGTTCATAGTTGCTATTCCTTGGGCTAACTCGGCAAGTGCCCTAGTTAAGACATCAGGATCCATATTGTCCGACTCACTCGACTCTCCTAACAGATAGGACCTACCTCAGGGGTTGGCATGCAAAGACAAACTCACAACATGATGCATGCTGAATTTTTTTTTTTTTTTTTAAATATGGCAATCAAATGCAAAAGTTAAAAGAAAATTTTTCTAGATGCAGTACAACTAATGCATGACAGTTTCTACCTATAACCATGCTCTGATACCAAAATGATGCGAAACAAATGCAGGGTGAGCAGGAAATCAGTAGTTTAATTGTCCTAGCAATGTTTCGCTACGAATTAAAAGTCTCAGGTAGGAAGTTTATTCAAACCATCAGCAGGGAATAATGGGTTTTAACAGAAACTACTTGCATCAGGCAATTCGATCTCAGTTCTAAGAATTACAATAAATAATGCTTAAATTAAATGGCAAGAGTCCGTCCCGCAATATCAAATACTAATGAACTTAATAGGCAGGTGAACACTCAATCTCACAATGGGGCAGCAGTTGGCAAAGATAATAGACTAGAGAACCGATTTGGTGAAATACGATGGTACCTGGTCGAGGAGGAAAATCCGTAATCTGAGTTACTGATGGCGGCGCAGGCACGTACTCCTCCACGCTTCCTCTTCCGAGTCGCGGAAGGGGAAGTTGATGTCGAGGCCCCTTCGCAGACTCCTCCACGCTCTCTCCTTCCGAGTCGGGAGGAGAGAGTTGTTGTCGAGGCACCCTTCCTTGTCTTCGATCAGTCACAATGGTGGGTTGGGCCGGATCCAATCGAAACGGATTGCGCGAGAGGCCGGGATGGATCGGCCAACGAGGGGGAGGAGGGAGGGGTTCGGGCAGCAGGGTTGGGGGTCGGGTCGGCTGGGGCTTGGGACCGGCAGCAGCAGCAGGGATGGGGGAATCGGGTGGGCTGGGGTCGGGTAGGCAGCAGCAGCCAAGGGGGAGCGGGAGGGGTTGGATGGGGCTGGGGGTCAGAAGGCAGCAGCGGGAGGGGGGGGATCGGATGGGGCTTGGGCTGGTGGGCAGCGGCAGCAGCAAGGAGAGGAGGGAGGGGTCGGAGTGGACAAGGGAGAGGGGGCCGGGCCGAATGGGGAAGGGGAAAGGGGTCGGGCGGCTGGGGTTTTGGGACCGGCGGCAGCAGCAGGAGGGGGAGAGGAGGGGATCGGGATGGGGAAGGGGGTCGACGCCGGGGTGGGGCCGGTCGGGTGAGAGGGAGGGAGGGAGAGGGGCGGCGGCAAGGGGAGGGTGTTGGCTGGGCCGGGGAAAGGAGGAGGCGGGCTGGTGGCTGGGTTGCGGAGCACGGAGGCGGAATAAGGTAAGGGTTGGGCTAGGGTTTCACACGCCTAGTACCCACCTAGGGTTTCACACGCCTAGGGTTTGGGATTGGGGTTTCACACACCTCACCCTGGTTCTCTCAACACACAAGTGGAGGAAAACGAGAATTTTATTCATTCAATCAGTGCCATTACAGGTTCCATGGGCAGGCCTATATAAAGGTCTGCGATAACAAATGAAAACCCCTGAAAGTCGAGGTGGGACTAAATAACATAATGCAGAAAATAAAACAAATGCAAACATCCACGATGGTGCCGACTGTCTGATCAGAACCATAGGCTCAGGTGGCGCCTCCTGCGCTCGTACACGCGCCATGAGCTCTGCTCGATGTCCCCATCATTCTCCCGGGGTGGGAGAGAACTCGACTCCGTCAAGTAAGGCTTGGTGCGGCTCTCGTACAGCTCCAGCAGGTCTGGGTCCATCTGCTGGGGTCCCTGATGCTCAATCCACGCGTCCTCAGAATGGGGCCTTCCTTTCCAGCAAACCAGGTACCGTCGGATTCCACTGTCGTCTTGCCGAGACAATCTCGTCATCCAGAATATTATCAATGCCTTTTGCTGTATATAGTGGGGATATTTCTGGGAGTGGGGGTAGGGGGGGCACTCAGGGGCAGGGTCCAGGGTAGGCTCAGCTATCAGTGGATTTCCAGGGTTAAAATATGGGCCATTATAAGCCACTAGATCTTTAATATTGAAGGTGGGACTGATGCCAAAACCCTCGGGTAGTACAATAAAATAAGCATTATCATTTATATCTTTTAGAACCCGAAAAGGACCTGCACTGCGTGCATGTAGTTTCTTAACGGCTCCCGAAGGAAGTCGTTCCGGACGAACCCGGACCATCACATAAACTCCCATACTGAAAGTCTGAACTCGCTTCCGGGCATCGGCCCTTAATTTATAGCTCGCATTGCTCTGTTCAATTTTTTTACTGATTTCCTTATGTAGTTCATGCGCACGAGATGCAAAAGCAGATACCGACTCGGAAATTCTATGATGCTCAAATATGGGAATAAGATCGACTGGTTGCCTAGGTTTGAACCCATGCACGACTTCATGAGGACTCATACTTGTGGACCTACATGTAAACTCGGCTACTGACAGTTTCAGATCCCAAGTCTTAACGTGTTCACCCATCAAGGTACGCACATGGTTTCCCGGACTCCTATTGACAACTTCAGTCTGGTCATTGGTCTGGAAATGGAAGGTAGTGGAGAACTGGAGCCTAGTGCCCAGCTTGGGCCATGGGATTTTCCAACAAAAACTGGTGATCTTGACATCCTTGTTGGGCATGATTTTAGGCAATCCGTGTAACTTTATGACACCATCAGAAGTCTTAGAACAAGGGAGGAAAGGGGTCACCTCAGAAAATCGGTCTACGAAGATTAGGACCAAATCATGCTCCTTGAAAATCTTTTTAGCTAGAGTTGATTGCTGTTCGGCCTGACTACTCTTAGGTTGGCAGAGACCCAGTTTGACCTTCTTGTCCTTGGGTTGAGACAGGGCGCACCTAACAACTGACATGGAGGGAGATGACATTGGTTTAAGGGAAGTCAAGATGGCTTCGTCATCATCATCAAAGTCTCCATCTTCTTCTTCAACTTGATAGACGAATTCTGCTTCTTTAGCCTCTAACACTTCAATGAGATTGCCATCATTGATGTTGACTTTGACATGGCTTGCACAGTTTGCGGCCACATGTCCGTAGCCTTGGCATTTACAACACGTGATGAGGGGACTAACTTTGGAGAAGTCTTTCTCAGGGACCTTGTCATGGTTATCTCTCTCATTGCTTCTACTGGGGGAGTCGGCTCTTGGTTGGGATTCATTGGGGTAGGGCCGACTTAGGTAGCTATCCGAGAAAGGCCGAGGGACGTTGCTTCGGGAATCTTGATCCCGATGGAAATGGTTGGACCTAATGCTATCGAGGTTCTGAACTAAGGCATAGGCTCTTTCCAACTCTGTAACATCTCGGACAAGGAGCTCACTTCTCAGGTCTTCTCTCAAACCTGATCGAAAACGTGCCAGGACCTGGGCAGGGGTTTCTGTTCTAAGGACATTGCAGCGAGTTAGGAACTCGTCGAATTTGGTGACATAGTCCCTGGCTGATTTGTTGCCTTGGGTGAATTGGTGCCACTGGTCCAATAGGTGGGCTCGATATGATGGGGGCACATACCTGCCTTTTAGCTCATTCTTCATGGCGACCCAAGTATCAATAGGGTCTTGAGTTTTGGCGGCTCTCAAGGCTTCTAAATTAGTCCAGTATTGGCGGGCGGGTCCACTAAGCTTCATGGCAGCGAATTGCACTTTTCGCGGTTCGGTTAAAGGGTACCAGGCAAAGTATCGGTCCATGGACTGGAGCCAGTCCAAAAAGAATTGGGGATCGTGCCTGCCATCGAAAGAGGGCACCTCTAACCTGATGCTCCGGAGATACTGTTTACCCGGATTTTGATTGTTCTGCCAAGGTGGCCGAAGATCTTGAGTGCCTAGGGGTGGTGGAGCTAGCGGTGGAGCTTGGTCCAAAAGGTCAAAACGGCCATTGGTGTCACGCTGACAAGCTGTGAGGTTCTGGTTCATAGTTGCTATTCCTTGGGCTAACTCGGCAAGTGCCCTAGTTAAGACATCAGGATCCATATTGTCCGACTCACTCGACTCTCCTAACAGATAGGACCTACCTCAGGGGTTGGCATGCAAAGACAAACTCACAACATGATGCATGCTGAATTTTTTTTTTTTTTTTTTTAAATATGGCAATCAAATGCAAAAGTTAAAAGAAAATTTTTCTAGATGCAGTACAACTAATGCATGACAGTTTCTACCTATAACCATGCTCTGATACCAAAATGATGCGAAACAAATGCAGGGTGAGCAGGAAATCAGTAGTTTAATTGTCCTAGCAATGTTTCGCTACGAATTAAAAGTCTCAGGTAGGAAGTTTATTCAAACCATCAGCAGGGAATAATGGGTTTTAACAGAAACTACTTGCATCAGGCAATTCGATCTCAGTTCTAAGAATTACAATAAATAATGCTTAAATTAAATGGCAAGAGTCCGTCCCGCAATATCAAATACTAATGAACTTAATAGGCAGGTGAACACTCAATCTCACAATGGGGCAGCAGTTGGCAAAGATAATAGACTAGAGAACCGATTTGGTGAAATACGATGGTACCTGGTCGAGGAGGAAAATCCGTAATCTGAGTTACTGATGGCGGCGCAGGCACGTACTCCTCCACGCTTCCTCTTCCGAGTCGCGGAAGGGGAAGTTGATGTCGAGGCCCCTTCGCAGACTCCTCCACGCTCTCTCCTTCCGAGTCGGGAGGGGAGAGTTGTTGTCGAGGCACCCTTCCTTGTCTTCGATCAGTCACAATGGTGGGTTGGGCCGGATCCAATCGAAACGGATTGCGCGAGAGGCCGGGATGGATCGGCCAACGAGGGGGAGGAGGGAGGGGTTCGGGCAGCAGGGTTGGGGGTCGGGTCGGCTGGGGCTTGGGACCGGCAGCAGCAGCAGGGATGGGGGAATCGGGTGGGCTGGGGTCGGGTAGGCAGCAGCAGCCAAGGGGGAGCGGGAGGGGTCGGATGGGGCTGGGGGTCAGAAGGCAGCAGCGGGAGGGGGGGGATCGGATGGGGCTTGGGCTGGTGGGCAGCGGCAGCAGCAAGGAGAGGAGGGAGGGGTCGGAGTGGACAAGGGAGAGGGGGCCGGGCCGAATGGGGAAGGGGAAAGGGGTCGGGCGGCTGGGGTTTTGGGACCGGCGGCAGCAGCAGGAGGGGGAGAGGAGGGGATCGGGATGGGGAAGGGGGTCGACGCCGGGGTGGGGCCGGTCGGGTGAGAGGGAGGGAGGGAGAGGGGCGGCGGCAAGGGGAGGGTGTTGGCTGGGCCGGGGAAAGGAGGAGGCGGGCTGGTGGCTGGGTTGCGGAGCACGGAGGCGGAATAAGGTAAGGGTTGGGCTAGGGTTTCACACGCCTAGTACCCACCTAGGGTTTCACACGCCTAGGGTTTGGGATTGGGGTTTCACACACCTCACCCTGGTTCTCTCAACACACAAGTGGAGGAAAACGAGAATTTTATTCATTCAATCAGTGCCATTACAGGTTCCATGGGCAGGCCTATATAAAGGTCTGCGATAACAAATGAAAACCCCTGAAAGTCGAGGTGGGACTAAATAACATAATGCAGAAAATAAAACAAATGCAAACATCCACGATGGTGCCGACTGTCTGATCAGAACCATAGGCTCAGGTGGCGCCTCCTGCGCTCGTACACGCGCCATGAGCTCTGCTCGATGTCCCCATCAGTATGGTTTATTTTAAAATTTATATTTAAGCCAATAATTAAATTTTTTGCTTATGCACTAATAGAATATTGAATAAGAATGGACTTTCCTTGTAATATTATAAAATTTCAACTATGCATATAACTAAGGGCAAACTACAAAAACCTCCCCTCAACTATACACCACATTTCATATTGGTCCCTCAACTTTTTTTTTGAACAACTTGATCCTTGAGCTATGCTCCGTCTTCATTTAGCTCCCTTAGTCAACTTGTATCCTCAATCTTGACCGGCGATCGATTAGCATCCCCCATGACTCAGAGCCTTTTTCATGGTAATTCTCATTGTGTGTGTGTGTGTGTGTGTGTGAATTTCGACTTATGTGTTTTTTTTCAAGGACTTTCTTAATTTTAGGATATAAAATTGGAAGTTTTATAAATTTTGTTACCCCATTTTAGATTTTATCGAATTTATGATATAAAGAACTGTGATTTCTCCAATCTCGATGCCCGACAGTAGATTATATTAATCTTTTAGGGAAAAAAATCTTGCCCCCCCCCCCCCCCCCCCCCGGTAATGCCTGGTTCTGCACCTGTTTCTACATGTTTGACAAATGTGATTTAGGATGAGCAAGGGTGATTCGGCTTGTTGAAGGCTTCAAAAAAGGTACTCAATTTGCTCAAATTGGATAAGCGGATCTCACAATATGGCTAAATTGGGCTACCAAATATCTTTAGGTTAGATGTAGACACCGATTCCTCATATTTCTCGCATAGGCATGTTGTCGGTTGCTTCCCATTCAATGAGGTCAGCATTTTTGCTTGTGATCTTTCTACTGATGAGGGTTGCTAGTCAAATTGGGACATGTTTATAATTTATTGTTCACTTCTTTTGTTTTGGTGTTTTAGATACAGGGACGTTGGAGTCCGTAATGGTTCAAATAAGGAAGCAGTAGCTTGCTTTAGTGGCTTCACTGGTCTGAACCCCATTTTGAATTGTCGGCTGCTTACAAATGGCCACACCTTTTTCTCTTATGCAGTTCAATCACATAAACAACCTAGATCTCGTCTGGTCTGTCGAGCACACCAGCTTGTCCAGGAGGGCCTCAAATATATGTTTGAAGACAAAGGCCTTGTAACTGTGAGTGTTCAAAAACTCAAAACTCGGACTCGACTTGAAAGCCCGCCGAGTCCCTTAAACTCGGTCCGCCTCGACTGAATTTTGTCCCAACTCGACTCAAAATTTGACCGAGTCAAATCGATTCGGTACAACTTGACCGAGTTTTAAAACAGTGCTTATATGGGCTATAATACAATTTTAATTATATTTTCCTCGATATTAGGTTGTGATTCTCATCTGTTTCTCCGTGGGATTTATTGTTTGATGTCACACAAGCTTTGGCATTTAATTATATTTCATTTAGGCAGCTCTTTGCCCTCTCAACCTAACTCTCACAACATTTCAATTTGGTGTCATTGTTCAGGTGTGATCTGCACCCAATTATTGTTACAGATGCGGGAACGTAGCTTCTATGTTGAGTTTCAATGACAAAATGGTATGTTACTACAGACTTGCAACGATTTACCTTCCCTCTGCTGAAATTGATATATATTGTGATTATCCTTGGTTCTTTTTCCCATTCAGTCGTGTTTTTTTTGACAATACAACATAAGCATGAAATTAAAGGGTCATTAAATAGAGGTAACTTGGTCAAAATCAAAGGTTTGAAAATTCAGGCTTGAGCTCAGACCGGTCAAAAAGAAAGAAAAAAAGAACCGGTTTGACTGTTCCGGTCAGAAATATTAAGAAATGACAAGTCATAAGTTCAGCTGTTTCTCCCCATATTTTTGATATGAAGGTTGAGAGAGGGGACTAAATGTAAACGGAGCATACTTCAGGATTCAAGTTCAAAAAAAAAAAAGTTTTAAAGACCAATATAAAATTAGTGCATAGTTCAGGGGAGGTTTTTGTCTTTTGCCTTAGATAATAATGTGTTATTTGCCTCGGACCTTTTTAAACTACCCCTCTATTACGATAAACCCTTGACTCAAGATCATTTAGCCTCAAGCCCAACATGACTTTTTTAAAATATCCATTTTGCCCTTTTAGTAATTGTGCCTATATAGTGTTTGTTGCAGGGTTTCAGTAATAGTGCCTGCTACAGGATTTTATTGTACAGCTACAGTGATTTCACTGTAGTTGAGTTTTTAATTTAATTGCTACTATGAACTTACTGTAGTAGTTACAGTGATTTTATTATAGCCATCGAATTAATACTTTTTTACCCGAATTGTTATTGCAAAATCACTATATCAAATTAATAATTCTGGAGTATCAATTCGGGTTAGTAGAGTATCAAATCGGTTGCTATAGTAATTTCACTATTTACTACAGTGAAATTACTGTAGTAAGTTATTGGAATCACTATAGTGCCACAGTGAAATCATTGTATTAACACTTTATTCTTTGTTGCACGAGGGATGATGAAAGGGGTATTTTTGTTATTTGATAGGTACTAAAATGTCAACAAAGGTTTAATATAAAATTATTTTTTTGAGAGGACATAGAGCTTAAATGAACAAGCTGTCGGGACTGGAGTTTAAAGACATATCTCTAAAAGGGGTTTTTCACTAAGTCTCCCTAATAATAATAAAAGAAAACAGTGCACACCTGAAGTGGTGAGTGATGTAAGACAGTGAGGGTGAGTTACATAGCACAAACCCCATATGAAAATGAAAGGGATTAGACCATAAAACTTTCCAAAGATCAAGAAAATTGTCATGACCTCAATGTGAAACTCAAAAAAAATCCAGATAGAATTGGTTTGATTGCTGAAATCAAAAGATCTTTTTTCCCGACTAATGGCTCCGTCCATGTTAGACCTGTAAATGGACCGGATTTTGATCCAAATCCGATCCGTTATGGACATGGATTGGTTTTTATAATCCGATGGTCCGATAACGCTCAGAATCCGGTAGCCCGTTTAATTAACCAATTGGATATAAATTTAGGCCAATGTGATCAGTTAAGAACCTGATCAGACAAATTATGACAACAATTTCTTTTTATCCACCGTTAGATTAGATTGCTTTAGATCTCAGGCGCCAGGGTCGATGTAAAGTTGATTCTCATGATCCATCGATTGATTCATGGTCGGGCTGGCCGTCGGTAGAGATGAGTGTGATCCACCTACAGCACTACCGAAGGGGGGGAGGAGGAGGGACTTGCCGGAGGGGGGCTGAGTGTGATTCACGATCGAGCTGCCGATTGGATAAGTGCGATCCACATATGACGGGGGTGGCTGGGGGGCTGAGTGCGAAATGTGCTACAATGAATTAGAACTTCACAAGCCAAATGGAAGATTTGTAATCAATACATGTTTTGGTGGGGTGCCCTGATTTTTTTGTGAAACCCTCAAAATGCTTTCATAACATACCTATTTTAATATGATTTGCTTATATGTAGGTTTGTTGTGATTTGTTTAATTGTCTAATCTTCAATTTTTTCTTGAATAGAAAAATCATTTTAATGTACGAAGGCACGTGCATTACTAGGTTCTCATTCAATAATTTAGTTTCCATTAGGTTCACATACAATTTTTTTTTTGTTTGGATGGTACAATAATTTCTTTTCCTGGTTGTCGCATGGGTTGCATAACAACATTAGGGTTTCCCAAAGCGCTCTTCACTCGCATGAGAGAGAGAGAGAGAGAGAGAGAGAGAGAGAGAGAGAGAGAGAGAGAGAGAGAGAGAGAGAGAGAGAGAGAGAGAGAGAGAGAGAGAGAGAGAGAGAGAGAGAGAGAGAGAGAGAGAGACTCGCGGGGGTGGGGTTTTTAAATTTTTAGCCAATGGCAGCCCCTCCAAAAATGGTCGTTGCGATCGAATTAGACCGCCGCTACTGAATGTGGGCAACACTCCGTGGGCGCCAACACCAAATTTGGGCATCGCCCGGGGTGCATGTTGCCTCCAAGGTAGGGTGTGTGTTTTTCGACAATGATGGTAGTGACAATCGATGGAGGCAATGAAAGGTTTGGGCATCGCCCGGAGTATGTTGTCGCCGAAGGAAGCCGTCCGAGTATCTGACAGGCACGAGCATTTCTAGTTTGTGTAATTGTGGATGACGAGCATCTCCAATCCTATATCAAAATTTTCATCAGATTTGATGTAAGATTGGGTTAAAAGCTCAATTTGATGGGGAACGTTCCAATCCAATATCAAATTTGATGAAAACTATTTAATGTGAAGCACTCCGATCATATACCAAATCTTATGGTTAAAATCTTTAAAGAGGAGCTCCAATATGACCGTTGGGAGTTGAGGATACTAGCTGTTGGGATTTGATGGGTGGCTTTCGAGGTGTAAGGCTGAGCGGCTTTTTTGCTTTCCTCTAAGATTGGGACAAAGTAAATGGATGATATTTTGACTAGGTCATACCCATTTTTTTATTTTTTTTAGGATTAAAACATAAGCACGAGTCCATATAGAAGATTTAGATGTAGGCCCAAACGTGCTCCATTTTGGCAGAAGTTGCCGATTGGGCAAATTACAAGAACCTCCCATGAACTATACACCTTATTTTATATTGGTTCCTCAACTATTTTTTTGAACATTTTGGTACCTGAACTATGCCCTGTCTGCATTTAGCTCCCTCTGTTAATTTTTATTGTGAATATACCCCTCCTAGTAAGTATAAGTTAAATATTCACAATTTTTTTTGACTTTTATTGAAAATTGATGAGGGTATTTTCTGGATAAAAAGTTGACGGAGGGGCTATATGCACATGGAGCATAGTTCAGGGATCAAATTATTAAAAAAAAAAAAAAGGTTAAGGGCCAATATGAAATGCGGTGTCTAGTTCAGTCGAGGTTTTTGTATTTTCCCAAGTTTTTGATCGTCTGAAATCACCCTCCTTCCGACGCCCTTGCCTTCGATTTGGTTTCATGATAATGGCGACGGCCTTCAAAGCCTCCCCGATCCCAGCAGCCTTCAATCGTGCCGAAAACCCGCCCTTTCCTCGCTCCCGTACCCTCCGATGCGGCTCCCACTCCAAAACCCTAAGCGCAACCCCCAAAACCCTAGCCTCCGACCCCTCCCCCGTCTTCCGATCCCTCAAATCCTTCGCCCCCGCCACCGTCGCCAACCTCGGCCCCGACTTCGATTTCCTCGGCTGTGCTGTCAACGGCCTCAGCGACATTGTCACAGTCTCCGTCGACCCGGCAGTTGACCCCGGCACCCTCTCCATCTCCTCCATCTCCGGTCCTGCCGTGGCCTCCAAGCTCAGCCGCAACCCCCTTTGGAATTGCGCTGGCATCGCCGGCGTCGCCACCATGCGAATGCTCGGCGTCCGATCCGTTGGACTCTCCCTCAGCCTAGAGAAGGGTCTCCCCCTTGGCAGCGGCCTCGGGTCCAGCGCCGCGGCCGCTGCTATCGCTGTGAACGAGATCTTCGGCGGCCGGCTCTCCCCCTCCGAGCTCGTGCTCGCGGGGCTAGAGTCGGAGAAGGTGAGTGGGTACCATGCCGACAACATAGCCCCCTCCATCATGGGAGGATTCATCCTGATCCGGAGCTATGACCGCTTTGAGATAATCCAATTGGAGTTCCCGGCTCACCAGGACCTTTTCTTCGTCCTTGTGAGCCCGGAGTTTGAAGCGTCTACAAAGAAGATGCGGGAGGCTCTGCCGGGCGATGTCAAGATGATCACGTGTACAATTCCAGCCAAGTGGCCGCGCTGGTGGCGGCGGTGATCCAGGGGGATGTTAGAGTTTTGGGTTCGGCAATGTCGTCCGACGGGATCGTGGAGCCGACGAGAGCCCCTCTAATCCCTGGGATGGTGGGGGTGAAGAAGGCGGTGATGAAAGCTGGTGCCTTTGGGTGCACGATAAGTGGTGCGGGGCCCACAGCTGTGGCGGTGATCGATAGCGAGGAGATGGGGAAGGAGATTGCAGAACGGATGGTGGAGGCATTCTTGTTGGAAGGGGGCTTGAAGGCTAGTGCTACAGTGACGAGGCTTGATAGAGTCGGGGCAAGGGTTATCAGCAGCAGTGTTGATTAGAAGGTAACATGTTCCTTTACATTTATTTCATGTTTTCTATGTATTTTGGTAGGGGTGTCAACGGGTCGGGTCGTGTTGGGTTCGTGTTGGGTCTAGTTTTGGGTCGTGTCCAAAACCCCTAGACCCGACCCGTTTAACTAATCGTGTCTAGAACCTAAACCTGTACCCGACCCACTAATAAACTGGTAGATCCGATAAGGCCCGTTTAATACACGGGTCTATTCAGTTGACCTGATCCGACCCAATCCGACTTGACCCGACCGACCAAATAGACCCGCTGGTACTATATATTACTGTATCGGATTGCAGGTAGACCTGACCCGGCCCGACACGACCTGACACGATCCGTTGAATTTTAAACAGGTCTTCCCGGGTCTACCGTGTCCAAATCCTAAACCCGGACCCGACCCGTTTATTAAACGGGTCTATCGTGTAGACTCGTTTACGATCCGAACCCGTTTAGCACCTTTTTAATGTTAACATAGTTTAATACATATGTTATCATATTTATTATAAATGTTACACCTCATTTTATTCAAATGTTTAAATTTGTTATTTTACAGATTTCTGTAGAGGTTTTAGCCAATTGTTTCTGTACAAATGTTAACATAATGTAATATATATGTTATCATATGCATTACAAATGTTATCGTATCATATTCAAATGTTCCATTTAAATTTATATGTTTCTGTACATGTTTTAACAATACATAAATCTAAAAAATTTAACTATAACATTTGAATGAAATAAGTATGACATATATGTAGTAAATATGATAACATATGTATTACACCATGTTAACAAGAGGTGCGTTTTTAGTGGATCGCACCCTAGTATCTCTCTCTCTCTCTCATATATATCTTTATAATAAGCTACGGTTTTGTGGGGGGTACAAACAACGGTCAGGATCTGTATTTGAGAAAGGGATAGAATGAAGGGGCAAGATAAGCTAATGTAACGGTGATCCCAGCCCCCTCTCGAACGTGCGATCCTGACTCCCTTTAGATCTCGCATTATCGCAATCATCGGCCCTCTTTCGTTTGATCAGCCGACCTGAATGATGGGAGCCCCCTGGGGTTCTCTCGATGGCATGTCGATCACAACAATTTGAAAACGTCCGTTCCATCTAAAATGGCAGATGTCGTTGCCTAGACCCCGAACAACGGTGATACTGTGGTTCGGGACGACTAAGTTATGGGCTTTAATAAAAAAATATTGTTATTACCCTCAAAATATTATTATCTCCATTGAAATATTGTTGCCACTCGAAATAATTTTTTGTCACCCTCGAAATATTGTCACCCGCCTTAAAATATTATCCTCGCCCTCGAAATCTTTTGCGTGCCTACAGGCACGGGCATTACTAGTATATATATAGGGGAGGGATACTCTTACTCATGGCCTCTTACTCATATAGTTACCTATGATCCGGGCCGTCCATTAGATCTCGACGTACGGTTCGGATTAGATGGGGAGTTAAAGCAATGGTGTCCGCATTAAATGCGGGCTTTTAATACAAGCATTTAATGCGTACATCATTCCTTTAACTCCCCATCTAATTCGAATCGTACGTCGGGATCTAATGAACGGCCCAGATCATAGGTAACTATATGAGTAAGGCCATGAGTAAGAGTATCCCTCCCCATATATATATATATATATATATATATATATATATATATATATATATATATATATATATATATATATATATAGGGGCATGCGGTACGTGCGGCACAGCACTGCAGCCGTCTGATGCACGCGCTGCGTCATCGCATGCACGCAGCAGTGCATCAGACGGCATGCGGTAGGTGTCGCACTTACCGCATGCCGCATTCAAGCATTTCTCTCTCTCTCTCTCTCTCTCTCTCTCTATATATATATATATATATATATATATATATATATATATATATATATATATATATATATATATATAGAGGGATGATTGGTTGCGCTGTGCGCTGCCGCCGGGTGAAATGCGCTGCGGATTCCCCACCGTCCGATCGGTTTGAATCGGACGGCAGCCCCCCTTTCCGTCCGGTTAAAGTTTTAACCGTTCCCGGCCGTCCGATTGGTGTGAATCGGACGGCACATATCCTTTCCGCCCCGGTTAAAACCTTTAACCGTTCGATCGAATGATCGAACGGATGAGATCCGTGACATCTCATCCAAATAAGACAAAAACAAATGATTGCGTTGACCCGTTGAATTGGTCCTGCGAAATTCTGACCGTCCGATCGGTATGAATCGGACGGCACAAAGCCTTCCCGTCCGGTTAAAACCTTTAACCGTTCGATCGAATGATCGAACGGATGAGAGCTGTGACATCTCATCCGAATAGGACAAAATACCGGGTCAACGCAATCATTTTTTTTTGTCTTATTCGGATGAGATGTCACGGATCTCATCCGTTCGATCATTCGATCGAACGGCTAAAGGTTTTAACCGGGGCGGAAAGGATATGTGCCGTCCGATTCACACCAATCGGACGGCCAGAAACGGTTAAAACTTTAACCGGACGGAAAGGGGGGCTACCGTCCGATTCAAACCGATCGGACGGTGGGGAATCCGCAGCGCATTTCACCCGGCGGCAGCGCACAGCGCAACCAATCATCCCTCTATATATATATATATATATATATATATATATATATATATGAGCGTGACTTTGACTTTGTGTGCCCATGCATTGAGGGCTTAAATGTCTACTCTGCTCATAGCCGTTGGATATAAATCTAAAGGCTTCTGTTGGGCTTTTGGAAAACAAAGCTACATCAATTACCCAAAAGGTAGTATTAATTGTCAAATCCTTTTTTTCCAAAGGCAACATTAATTAATGCAGCTCTGTTTTCCAAAGGCCCAACATATCCTCTTAGATTTATATCCAACGGTTATGAGCGGAGCATACATTTAAGACCTCAAAGCATGGGCATAAAAACTCATGCTCGCATATATATATATATATATATATATATATATATATATATATATATATATATATATATATATATATATATATATATATATATATATGGGCCAGGATCGGATGACCCAGCAAATAACCTAGCACCCTTTGATGCACCTAGAGGTTTTAGAATGAGTTGATTTTTTGTAGACATGTTGTCTATGGTATATTGATCATCCTCACCAAAAATCAGTCCATTCTAAAACCTCTAGGTGCATCAAATGCACTCTTCAAATCAACGATTAAAATTGACAATCGAAAACCGTTGATTTGAAAAGTGCATTTGATGCACCTAGAGGTTTTAGAATGGGTTGATTTTTTATGAGGATGATCAACATGTCTACAAAAAATCAGCTCATTCTAAAATCTCTAGGTGCATCAAAGGGTGTTGGGTTATTGCTGGGTCAAAATTTGTTGAGTCAGCGAATCCCGACCCTATATATATATATATATATATATATATATATATATATATATATATATATATATATATATATATATATATATATATATATATATATATATATATATATATATATATATATATATATATAGGGTCGGGATCGGCTGACCCATCAAATTTTGACCCAGCGATAACCCACCACCTTTTGATGAACCTAGAGGTTTTAGAATTTGATGAAAATTGGTAGGCATACTCTCTAGGGTATGTTGATCATCCTCACAAAAAATCAGCCCATTCTAAAACCTCTAGGTGCTTCAAATGCGCACTTCAAATCAACGGTTTGAAACTGTCAATTTTAACCGTTGATTTGAAGAGCACCATTTGATGCACCTAGAGGTTTTAGAATGGGCTGATTTTTTGTGAGGATGATCAACATACCATAGACAACATCCCTACAAAAAATCAGCCCATTCTATAACCTCTAGGTGCATCAAAAGGTGCTGGGTATATTGCTGGGTCATTGCTGAGTAACCAGCAGCCCTCCGATCACCCAATCGAACGGCTGACAAATGGTGTCATCGCTGGGTCATTCTTCTGCTGGGTCAACCGATCCCGACCCATATATATATATATATATATATATATATATACATATATATATATATATATATATATATATATATATATATATATATATATATATATATATATATATATATATATATATCAGCATCGGGGGACACTGTTTTTGCACTCAAATTTTTACACCGATTTTCAAATCATTAGATAGAGATTTCAGAAGTTGATTTTTTGTGAGTATAATCACCTTGTCGTAGGTAACACTTCTACAAAAAATCAGCACATGCTCTTTTTACAAGTGTGCGTAAGCAATTTTTTTCCCTTTAGGTAATCGAAAGTTATAAGAATTCAAATTGAACTAATGGGGGAATTAATATAAGAAACTATGGAGGATGAAAGGGATCAAGAACTCATGGGGATACAAATGATTTTATGATATCATTTAGTTGAAGCAAAGTTCATTGTCATTGCCCAAAAACAAAGGATACATCGATGCATTCCTGGCATGGGTGAATCAAACCTACGAGTCGTTCGGTGCTTATCGATCGTGCATAGGGCTTGATCCCACTATGTTGTTGATCTCCCCCCTGCCGATCGTGGCTCCGGCGTCCTGGTCTGCGAGCGACCGATATGCGTTTAGCGCTGCAAGGAGGATGCCAGCATGACCCTCGTTGCTGGTGGGGTAGCCCAGCCCAAGCTGTTGACTTGGAAGCTGTTCCAACACTCGTTCGTTAACTCGCGCCCATCATCACATGGTAGAGTAATTAGTGTCAATTGAAGGGCATTTTTTGACATTCAATTAATCCAAATTGGGAAAAACACTAGTACCTGTTCGACGAGCAGTGCACTCATATCGACCGCTTGCATACCCAGAGGTCAGAGCCATGGCCGGTGGGGTCCATCACCAGTATGGTGGGAGCATTCCCCATGACACGATTGATGAGCACGAGTGACTCGTAGGTTTGATTCACTCGTATCAGGAATGCATCGATATATCCTCGTTTTGGGGCAATGAGTGAACTTAAATTCAACTAAATGTTGTCATAAAATCATCTGTATTTCCATTAGTTATTGATCCCTTTCGTCCTTCATGGTTGCTTATATTAATTCCCCATTAGTTAAATTTGAATTCTTACAGCTTTCGATTATCTAAAGGAAAAAAAAATCGCTTATGCACATGTGTAGAAAGAGTTGTGTTGATCCCTAAGGTTCAAAATGGGAGGGCACATGAAAAAGTTGCTCTCTTTCTCTGTCTTTAGATCTTTCTCTCTGCACAGGATGATGTAGAAAAGAAATGGTATGCAGTCATAAATGGTGAACGTATTGGAACATTAAATGTAAGAAAATATTAATAACATATTACTAGAGGGATCACTAAAAAGATTTTATAGATGAGAAGAAGAAACATAGATAATCATTATTCATTGCAAAAAAAAGTTAGGTAGATGGTGTAGAATGAAATAAAAAAATATATATATTAAGAGCATGCTCTATCATTATCACCTGTGACTGTCGCAAGTAAGAGGACACACTCCTCCTCTTTGGTCACCTCCTCCACTTCACTTACAAAGTAGCCAATGGTCTTGTCAAGGATTGCCATCCCTACTCTTCTCCCTCATGTTATCTCTTTCAACCCTAATCCCATTGAGTGATTGATCTTCGTGTGACGATTACCCGATTTTCGTTCCTCTCTGCTAAGAAAACGATTGACACGAAAGAGATGAAGACGAGAAGAAACAAGAAGCAAAAGGAAATAAAGAGGAGGAAGAGAATCCGTTGGCCCCCCTCTCTCTCTTCCCCTCTCTTCCTGCGACTCTGTGAGCAGCCACCGGCTTCCCCTCCTTTTTGTTTTTCGTGCGTGAAGAGGGCCCCCCCACCTGCACGCTCTTTTCGCGGATAGCAGAGACACGGGATTAGTCCTGTGTCTTTCAGATTTCTGGGGCACCCCATGTGAGTCCAGGGGCAACCCAGGTGCTGATTCATGTCCTTTGGCACCCACCTAACATCAACAACGATATAAGCATCCCAAGAGCCTCCCTTGCAGCCAATAATTTATCCTGGCACCCCATTGCATTAAAGAATTCACCATGCTTCTTTTTGTTGCTGATTAAAATTTGGGCATCCCAACCACAGCCCAAGTATTATTGAGGGCACCCCACTCTTCTGGAAGTCCATGTCTTTTGTTTTGGGCTGATTCAAGGTTTTTTTTTCGAGCGGATTTCAGCCGCAATTTGCTTACCTGCATGAAGACAAATTCAGGTGACAGTTACTATTCCGCATTGCAATCTTTATGTGTACATGAATAGAGGGGGGGTTGATTGAATTATGAGGGGCCCAGTATGGTCATACCTCGTCCCTCATCAGTAAGCTAGAACATGAACTGCATCTTTGTGATGGTTTAGTTATGTTCTTATAGTGTGATATGATAATATTCACTTACACCATCTTGAGTCTGTTACTTGTACAGTTGTACTAACATATTATCTGGTTTTAAAAAATTTACATCTTAATTGTGTGATGAGATTATGTTATTCTACACCTATCCCTCTCTTGTCTTCTAATAAATGGCTACTTAGACGACTGTTTTCATGCTGATGTTAGAATTATCATTTCTCTTCTGTTGAACTCTCTTTCTTAAACCTGACAGGTGAAGGAAATTCTTATCGAGGAGTCGAATGTTCAGCCCGTCAATAGCCCTGTGACTGTTTGTGGTGACATACATGGCCAGTTTCATGATTTGATGAAACTCTTCCAGACCGGAGGCCATGTTCCTGAGAGAAGTTACATTTTTATGGTGAATTTCTTATGCTCAAACCAATAGCAGCAATGGTGGTGAACTATATTTGCTTTTAATTCATATCATCATCTGATGGTAAAAAGCTTGCCTCAATTACTACCAGGGTGATTTCGTTGACCGTGGATATAACAGTGTGGAAGTTTTCACTATTCTATTGCTTCTCAAAGCCAGGTATTTCTTGCATACGCAAGCATATTCATGCTATTTATCCGTAAATCTAGTTTAGGAAGAACTTAATGTCCAGGATACACATGCATGTATTATGGCTATTGAATCTAGTTCAGGAAGAACTTAATATCCAGGATACGCATGCATGATCACACATGCATTATGGCTATTGAATGCAGCCCTTTTCAATAGAAGAGGGTTGACTCCACCATTGGACCAACCAGCTGTGATCTTTTTTTTTCATCTTTGGTGGTTTTTCACTAGTAGAGTTTATAATAGTGTTACCTTACCTGAACCCTTTATGAATTGTTTGGTCTTCTTGAACACTTGACAACAAAACCCTTGTGACTCCTTGACACTTTATTGTAATCAAGCCATGTGACATCTGTCAGAATTAGGTTGTTCTAATATAAAGCGTCCAATCTAACCTTGTCTCAAAAACATATCTTTTTTATTAGGGTCAATTTGACCTAACCCTGTGTTAATAGGCCAATTAGAATTACATCCCTAAAATGATATCAATTAGAGTTACCTCCAACTTTGGCTTAACCCCCCAAAATTTCTATGTGTTAATAACATGGAGTTGGGGGGTATCTCAAAATAACATATAGGCATTGGGGGGGTAAGTCAAATTTTTTGGGGTAATTCCAGTTTTTTGGGGTAACTCTAATTGATATCATTTTAGGGGGGGTAAGTCTAATTGGCCTATTAACACAGGGTGGTAAGTCAAATTGACGCTTTTTATTATTGAGATGTCGGCCAATTAGTCCCCTTTTCTAAATGACATAGATCCATTCATCCATACTTGTGTCAAAGTTTTTTAAGAATACCATATAAGATTTTCTGGAAAACCTTGACAATTGATAAAACTGTGACTTGTCATTGTCGCATTACATACCAGTTTGAATAAATGATATGCAATTTGATCCATTAGATTATTATTTTTTTGGTGATGCGAAAGGTGATGGTGCCTGTGGTCATCTAGGTACTGGGAATTAACACAAAGTGGTTTACTTTCCAGAAGTTCTGCCACCGAATTAACAGGGCCTTTATAAAAAAATTCTAGCTTTTTTTCAACTCTAGCTTGCATTTCAGTTATTTAGTTGGTTTTCCTCGTATTTGCTCAATTGTCCATTAAATACATCATTTTTTACTGACCACAACCATTTCTTGATTTCATTTCTTAACCATTGACTCTTTCTTTTGGTAGCTGTTTTATTGTTTGGCTGTTTAAATCTTTTCTAATTTGAAGTGTTTTTTCAATAGGCCTTTCTGATCTTATAGTCTATTTGCTTGAAACTATTTTTAATGATCAAAGTCCTTGACAGTCACTACGTTTGTTGTTGTTTGTTGCATTTACATTAGATACCCTGCACATATAACTCTTTTACGCGGGAATCATGAAAGCAGGCAATTAACACAGGTATGCTGGTTTTTTATAGGATAATTCTCCATTGAGATGGTATCAGGGTTTGAGCTCGTGGCTATATCAATGGCTTTGTTTACATTATAATTTACAACCTCTAATCTGCAAGATCAATGATACCTTGCCATTGCGAAATGATTAGTGGCGCCAAACATTTTGTTAAAAATCTCCCGATTTATCATCTTATGTTATATCTCCTATACTTGCATAGTCAATGCTATATTTAGTTGACATTCTCAATCACACGTCTATATTTTTAAATGGTTATAAGAACTTGGCAGCTCCTATCCACAAATTTGAAGATGAAGCGCATGTTCACTATACAAATCCATATTCATCCAACATTTTCAACTGGACCATTCTCATTTTGATATTTCCATGAGCAGATATATCAAAACTCAAAAGTAATTGTCTTCATGGAAAATGCTACAATTTTATTTATATGATCAAGCATCTTAATGTATTTATTAAGTGCTGTAGCCTAGGACTTATAGATTCTAGTCCTTTTGAACAATCCATATGTTCTCAAAATGAAAATTTTAACTTTTCACCATTAGAAGCAACAATTTGTCATTCTCATACAAAGGTTTCAACTGAAATTAGTCAAAATACTGCAATAGGGTTCATGCTGAAAGCCTGAAAGGTTGAAACTACTTATTAAACAATATCTATGCATTTAAGGATAAATTCTTCCACCTGTAAATTTCAGCAGACCAGAAAGGTAAGCGATGGAAGCTACTATGAATCAGAGCAATTTCTGGTCTAAGGGTATAAACGATGTGTCACATGTAATATGGTACTGAAATCAATGATAAACTATGATGGAAAGACATCCAAACTGTTACATGGTCATGCAAGATCAGAAATAATGATGTGAGGATAGCAAGGGATTGGAAAAAGGATAGAGAGAGTTTATTACGAGGAACATAGAAGAGTAGAGCCTCACCAAGTGGAAGGGTGCATTGCATTCTTCCAAGCTTCTTGAGCACCAAGGTAGTAGCGAAGGGTTTATAGATGTAGGCATGTAGGCTCCAACTTGTCTTAGCAAAGGGGGAGGATGAGGATAAAAAGAAGTTGATGAAGAGAAGGGAGAAAGAAGGAAAAAAGATGGAAAAGAGAGTATCCGATCGTGTGAAATATTCTTACAACTTCTTTGAGGGAGAGGTTGACAAAACAGAATTTGGGTATCATTCTAGGTTAAAGTTCTATTGATGTTTTGGCCTTGGATTGGTTGCTACATTGGAATTCTGGTACAAAAATGATGCAAGTAGAAGCCTCTAGGTTGGAGTTGGTTCAATTCAATTCTTACTGACTTTTGAAGTCCCTTTGGGATCAAAATAGGATGCCGGATCCAAGACTTGTTTGCTGGCCACTACAGGGAAGCAAGCAAATCAATTAAGGTTTCACACCAACAATGGATTCGATTCCACACTTAAGGCCGGATTTTAGCTCATAACGCAAAGGACTGATTTCTACTACTTTCAAGCATAAGAAAAAACACATAACAAATCACAAAAATGGTCCACAAGAGGCACACAAGGATATAAGATAAAAAAATCACCAAAATGATTAAACTAGCATGTTCTTAATAGACTTAAAATATATTACAACAAAGAAAGAGAGAGCGACAGTATAACCCGCCATGATTAGTACTTAGGACAGGTCCTCAAAAGTCTTTATCAAGTGCCAAGCCCTCGGATGATTTCAAATAGATGATGAATGGGTGGAGGCGAAGAGGATGCTCAAGAAGAGGGAAATTGAAAACTAGATGAAGGTTCAATAGGGGGGCTGAAAGTCTGAAAAGGAGGGATAGTAGTGAAATCTGCTTAAGGTTGAGGGTGAAGTGGGCAGAATTTGATGAGGGTGACTTGGAAGTTGGAAGAAAGGGTGAAAGATAAAGGACTCAAAGAAATAGCAAATTTTGATTTCTTCCTTGATTTCAGCCCAAGGAGGAAATGGGGAAGATAAAGGACTCAAAGAAGAAGGGTTGCATGTGTTTGTGTGGGTGGGGTTGGGGGGGGGGGGGGTGCATTGAGGTTCGTACGTCCGTTCCTATCTCCAGTGACATTTAAAGGTGACATTTAAAGAGAGAGGTGGAGGGGCTGACAACATAAAGAGGGGAAAGAAAGGGGGGGTGGGGGAAGATTGATGGCTAAGATTGCTTCCAGGCCTTTATTTGAAGTCACATCGAAGGGCCTGTATTTGTCTCATTCATATGACTTTAGTTGAATCCAATGATTGACATCTGTCTAATGGGCCCGTGGGGATGAAAGACAAATAAAGGGATCATGGAGCTTTACGATCTGAGAAATGGAAGGGGCGTGGTTGATGCGTCGCAGAGTAAATGGTTAACCCGTAGGAAGGGGGAATGCCCGTCGGACTCACATCAGAAATCACGAACATGAATAGAAACGAAGTCATCGAATTTTGTATAGGCCTTAAACAGTCGAGTAAAAGAGAATTGAAAAGGACATACGTCCTGACCACAAAAAAAAAATTGAAAAAATTGGGCAAAATGAAAAAATGATGAGTTAATTCTATAAGATATGATAAATGAAATAAAGGTGGGGAGAAAACTGACCATACTGTTCTTGTGTGATTCGGCAGATACATACCTGTAATGGGTTTGATGCAGTTGTTCTTTTCAGTTTCAGGATGTAGGTTCAGTTTGTCCAGGCCCAAGCTATTTCAAGTAATCCTGCTCAAGGAGTGTTACTTAAATCGCATATTTAGACTGCATGCTTTTAATCAGTATCTATAAGTATATATTTCCTTTTCATGTAAAAGTTGAACCTAATTGAGATATTTCTGAATTGCTTTTGCTGAAATTACATGGTTAAGCATGGACTTGAACGTGCCTTATTTATCGATGTATTTCTCCCTTTCACCGTGTCTATACTATGGCTGTGAGAAACATTAAATCCTAAACTTTGAATACCAAATCAAAGATACAATTTGTACTCAAGATCAATCTTAAGCATTTTCCAAATTGTTGTACTCTTGCTGAACTTTGCGGCATGGCAGCCAAAACTGCTTTTGGAACCCACGTAAAGTAGGTGTATGTTTCTAAAGTTTCTTGTTTTTTTTTCTTTTCATGCCATTGGTTATCTACGGAACTGTAGACACACGAATTTCGTCTGACCCGGACCCGACTTACGTGTGCCAACGCGGATGCAAACCCGACGCGCGTTTCGACTCGGACCCGACTTGCACGCACCAGTGCGGACCCGGACCCGATTCACACCCAGCAAAAGAGGAGCGGACCCCACACTTAAGGGGGGCCGGCCCCCACTAGGGTCCGAACCCCATGGGGCCGGCCCCCACTAGGGTTCGAACCCCATGGGGCCGGCCCCTACTAGGACCCGAACCCCATGGGGCCGGCCGGCCTTGCAAGGAAAAAGAAAAGAAAGGAAAGAAAAGAAAATGAAAGAAAAGAAAAGGAAAGGAAAGAGAAGGAAAGAGAAGAAAGAAAAGGAAAGAACTACCGCCATGCGCGGGGGGAGGTTGCGTATGACGTCTGATCACCCGCGGATCTGCGCCGATCCCTCGATCCGACACACAAGAAGAAGCGCCGGTTCGCCATCGATTTCGTGTGCAAAATCCAGCCATAATTGCCCAGCCAGAAAAGAAAAAGTGGAAAACAAATAAATGTTATTCCCCTCATCAATGGATGAATAAATCCCGGGTAATTATGAGGGAGATATTAAAGGGATTTAAAATTAAAACTTCCCATATCTCTCTCCCCTCCCCTTTGCCTATAAATAGAGGGGGTGGGGGAAGGTTCAAGAGGTCGAAGATTGAAGACGAACTGCGGGAGCTCTGCAGAAGAGGAGACGCTTTTTCATCGATCCAAGACTTCACGAGGCACGGGCAAGCCTGTCCCTTCGGGATTGGCTTAGTCCATTGAAAGCCCTCATCGACGTGAAGACCCTTGCACACGAAGATCAAGATTTCGACTCCGTGCACGAAGAAGAAAGCTCGGAGAAGAAGACCCTTCGACTCCGAAGACGCCAGAAGCAAAGGTCGGAGAAGAAGCTCGGAGCGGCACTACCCCGTCGGCTCCAACAAATCCTCGACCCCGATCAAGCTCCAAAGCCCGGAGGAGAGAAACGAAGCGTCATCACCCGTCGCCTTCGACAAACGTCTGCACCATCCACGAAGAAGAAAACATGGAGCAGACCGCCTGAAGCGTCGCTACCCCCGCTGTCTTCATCAACAAAAGCCGACGCTACAACCGTCGCACGGAAACCGTCACTACCCCCGCCGTCTTCATCAACAAAAGCCGACGCTACAACCGTCGCACGGAGATCGGTGCTACCCCCACTATCTTCGAAAGCATTCTTCGACCCCGATCACGCCAAGGAAGCCCGGAGAAGAAGAGAAGTCCAGCCGACACCTAAACCGTCGAAGCGCCGGAGAAGTAGCCTACGTCGTTCGAAGAAGAAGACCGAGTTGACGCTGAAGCTAAAGCCAACGCAGGAAGCCAAAGCAAAGCCCCAGTAAAGCCCGCGCCAAAGCAACGCAAGTGCCAAAGCCAAGCGACCACGCCGGCCACGAGCAAAAGCACCGCACGTTCTAGCCGATACGACGCGAAGTCCGGAAGAACGAAAGCATCGCAAGTCTCTCCCGGCTACGTCCAAGCGCAAGCGCCGAAGCAAAGCAAAAGCCAGAGCCACGCCAGAGCCAAGCCAAAGCCAAAAAGCCAAAGCCAAAAGCACGATCGACGCCGCGAACCGACGATCAAGGACGCCGAGGTCAAGCAAGGAGCGAGGAAAACACGAAGACCGAGGAACGAAGCTGAAGACCCCCTAGCCGAGCAAGCGCGAAGCACAGAAGGGACCAAAGAAACAGCGGACATTCCTTAGCCTCTCCAAAACCCCTCCCTTGTAAATACCTCTGTCCTGGGCAACTCCTTCAGAGCTCTTGCACGAACACCACGTGGAGACGCGGATCAAAGGGACCCTCCAGAGGATCTCTCCCACAATCTCCTGACCAACACTCGCCGCAACCCGGACTCGCCACACCCGAGCCACCCGGGTCCCGGCCACACTTGTAATCTCGTTTTGCGCAATAAAGACGACCCGTACCTTTTCTACGCATACAAGAACTTAATAAAGTGGATGTGATTTCTCTGTGTCGCTGCCGGCTACCCTTAAGTTACTCGTCCCCATGTTGACTCACCACTGGCATTTGAGGGTGACAATCATATCACTATCATTTTATGATGGGTACTAAGGGGATGCTTATTTAATTAGCAATATAGTTGGTTCCTTGGAACATAAGGTTCTTCATATTTATGTACTTTGGTGCAGGGAAGTTGATGGAGAAGTTGGGTAATAAATGTGATTTATGCATCAGCATCGCAATTACTTTTCAATTACTAAACATATGTCAGGACTGTAGTGTCGTATTTACAACATATATAATTAATCATATTTAGTCACTTTAGAGTCACAATCTATTCTGAGTTATGAAATACTAGTGCATGCCCGTGCCTGTCGGCACTGCAGCAGGCCTCCTTCAACGGCAACATACTTGTCAACAATGCAGTGGGCCGCCTTCGACGGCAAGACGCCCCCCGGGCATCACCACCCGCACCCCCACCCCCGCCATCGTATGTGACGACAACACACCTGACTGCCTTCGACATGCTCATGTCGATTGGCACGAAGCGGGAGCCTTCGGTACGACCAACCAACCCCCACCTCCCCTACCCCGAGGAGAGAGAGAGAGAGAGAGAGCAGGGACATCTCGATACAAACTAAGGTCTAAGGTAAAAATTCTAAATGGGGCATTTTTATATTATTTTTTTCATAATGGGCCAAGCCTAAATGGTGGGTATGGTGGCTGTGGGTTGAGAGGCTGTCGGTCGTGAGCGAGATAACCAAGTCGCCGGGTTGTTTTGATAGCCATTTAGCGCGGGCACAAACACAAATACGCAGAGAGAGAGAGAGAGAGAGAGAGAGAGAGAGAGAGGGAGAGAGAGAGAGAGAGAGAGAGAGAGAGAGAGATGTTTAACTAATCGTGTCGTGTCTAGTTTCAGGTCATGTCCAAAACCCCTAGACCCGGACCCGACCCGTTTAACTAATCGTGTCTCGACCCTATAACTGTACCCGACCCGCTTATAAACGGGTAGGCCCGATAAGACCCGTTTACTACACGGGCCTATTCAATTGACCCGATCCGACGCAATCCGACACAACCCAACCTAACCTGATAAGACTCACTGGTACTACATACTATAGTATCGGATTGTAACCCGACCCGACCTAACCCGACCCGACCCGACCCATTGAATTTTAAACGGGTCTTCCAAGGTCTACCGTGTCTAGACCCTAAACCCGGACTCGATCTGTTTATTAAACGGGTCTACCGTGACAACCTGAATCCTTTTAACCCAGACCCAGACCCGCTAATTTCGTGTCGGGTCGTGTCGGGTCTGCCGTGTCAGGTCCAGAATTGTTAGCCCTAGTCTTAGGCGGCTGCCTATAGCTGCAACCAGTGTTTTGAAAACCGGACCGGACCTGGCGGTTCAACCGGTTTGGACCGGAACATGTTTTGGTTCGGTCTTTGAATAAACCGGCTTGTATGTTAACCCAGGAATCAAATTTTGCCATTGAAGAATTTAATAAATATCTATTTTAAAAAATATATTTTAATGCGGTTCAAACGGTTGAACCACCGGTTTGTACCGATTTGGACCGAACCAAATGCCTTTTCGGTTCGCCTTCCGGTCTGATTTTGAAAACACTGGCTGCAACCGAGGAGAGAGAGGAAAGAGAGCCGGGGGGAGAGAGAGAAATACAGGGAGAGAGTGAGAGAGAAAGAGAAATACAGAGAGAGAGAGAGAGACCGAGAGAGAACGGAGAGAGCGAGAGAGAGATCGCGGAGAGAGAGGAGAGAGAGAGATCGCGGAGAGAGGAGAAAAAGAGCCAGGGAGAGAGAGATATGGAGAGAGAAATATTAAGAGAGAGTGAGAGGAGAGAAAGAGAACCGGAGAGAGAGAGAGAGAGAGAGAGAGAGAGAGAGAGAGAGAGAGAGAGAGAGAGAGAGAGAGAGAGAAATATGGGGAATGAGAGAGATCCGAGAAGAGAGAGAGAGAGAGAGAGGAGAAAGAGAGCCGGAGAGGGAGAGATACGGAGAGAGAGAGAGAGAGATCGGGGGAAGAATAGAGGGAACAACTGTGATCACTTATTCGTTTTGTCTAGTCAACATTTGGTTCCTTTTTGTCTAGTCAGCACAAAACCGTCGTCCCTTGTTATATAGATGACGATGTAAATTTTTAATTTACCTCTATAGGCTGATTGTATGACTCTTATTTGGAAGGGCTAATATGGGCATTGCACCTAATTTTCTAGTTGTTTTGTCCAATTTGATTTTTTATTTGAAAACCAATTAATTTGTATACTTCACTTTTGTGGTCATGTCCGGTAGTTTTTTCTATAAACTATACATAAAAGTGGACTCAATCTGAGTTGTTGCACTCTTGTTGTTGTAATAAAATATACTGAGGGAGTTTGATGATTGAATTTATAAATTCTTGTGCTTTTCCAAATCATATGAAAAAAAACATGATGTAATCACATAGGGGTTGCAAATCAAACAGTTGGGGTATCACCATAAGTTACTTTTTTGGGACGATAAATTATACATAGACCCCTTGTAGTTTGACCAATTATCACTTCCACCCCTTCATATTTAAAACCCTACAAGTGTCCCCAACAGTTTGAAGAACATATTACTTTTACACCCTTCAAAGGAGGTGTTTGAGCAAGATAATTGAAACTATAGGGGGGCATTTGTAGGGTTTTAAACATGAGGGGTTGGAAGTGATAAATGGTCAAACTACAGGGGCTCTATGCGTAATTTATCTATGTTGTTTTTTGAGAAATGCCACCTAGGGATGGCAATTATTCAGGCTTATCGGGTTACCCGACCCGACCCGATCCGATCCTATTGGGACAGATTTGGGATGCTCAAAAACGGATTTGGGAAATGAATTTAAAACCCGGTCAGGTTCGAGTTGGGTTCAGGTTTTTACTCCAACCGTCCCGACCCGACCCGGGTATATAACTTATCAAGATCATATAATTAGTTGACTTGTGCTTATAACTGTGTGATCATAATATAGGAGGAATATTTGCTATCTAAAGCTGCGATTAGATGGGCCCAATTTTTATAAAGCCGACTCAACCCGATCCGACCCGCAATGCATAAACGGGGCGGGGTGGGCACGGGTTTTTTTAATGCTAATTGGGACGGATTTGGAAATTGCCCTCAAAACGCAACGCGGGTTTGGAACGGATATATATGAGACGGGATAAAATATAATAGGACGGGTTCGGGATAGGATCGATCCGTCCCAAACCCTACCTGTTGCCATCCCTAAGGCCACCATAAGTTACTTATCGCAAGGTTTCAGTAGAAACTCCATAATTCAATGACTTGTCATCTTTCAAGTTCTGATGTGAAACTATTTACCTAATCATCGGAGTACCAAAGGATCCCAATCACGGTTTCAGTTAGCTGGAAACAAAAGGAGATAGCCCTAACCGAATTATTCAAAAGAAAACTTTTAATACAATGAAGTTGAATTTTCCAAAGTGGCTCAAAAAATTTGCAGGGTAGTTCCAATATGATTCCAAAATTTCTAAAATTGGCTGAGGGGGGGGGGGGCGAGGTGAAAAATATATAAATCTTGATTCTTAACAAATGATCGAGACTTTTCACCTTTGTGCTTCTCCTACGGTTCTTCCTTTCACAAGAAGAGAAATATAAATAATAAACTTTTTCATTAAGTCCTAGTTGACAATAAAAGAAGCACTGACTTCTTTAAATAAGATCCAAGCACACTACATAATGTCCCCGCAACTGATATGGGACTAGACGAACGCAGCTAACAAATTCAAAATAAATTAACACAAATAACTAAAATAAAGAGAGCTCCTTGCACTCAAAAACCGTAAAGAAAGCGCCATCGCTCGCATACTCCGAGATCCAACGATGAATGATATCCCAAATCAACCTGCGTCAGAAAGATAAAAAAAATGCCACACAATTTTGAACATATATACTTCAAAGACCACAAAGCATTAAAGAAGTAAGATCAATGAGTTAGTGGGACTTGGGTTTTGGCACGCTATGATGGCCACATAAGTGGTGCATCTTTCTTTTGCTATCTTGTGGAGTCTCCATTACAGGTAGAATTGCAGGCTATCCAGGAGGCCTAGGAGGAGCTAGGGAGACGGAATTTGTCTAACGTGGTGTTGTTCACGGATGCTGCTCAGGCTAGAGATGCACTAGTTCTTGAGCGAGGGTGTTTGGAAGAGATTTGCCCACAGATTATGCATTGCTTTACAGCCTAGGATCTACTTATGCAGGTATCGATCCAGTGGATTTCTGGGATTGCGAATAGTGCTGCCCATTGGCTCGCCCAAGGAGCTAGGGTTCAAGGATGGATAGGTTTCTGAAAAACGGATTTCCCGCGTGGTTTGGAAGCCCTCATGTGTGAGGACATAAAGATCATATAGTTGCATCCAATGTACCAAAAAAAAAAAAAGGATCAATGGGCTGCTTGTATGTAGCATCACATCTCCGGCTGGCAGCTCCCGGTTTGCTTTGGTTTTGTTAGATACCCTCACGGCCTAAAACTTGGATCTTAAGGGGAGGTCCACATAGGGTATATAAAGCGGGTGTAAGGTACCCCCTTTATCGATGTGGGGTTAATCGATGAACTCCCTCAACACCCCCCTCAAGCGGAGCACGCGGAGCGAGGTACAATCAGAAGGGGCCGCATCCGGAGGGAGACGGTGAACCCAACTCGATCTGATACCAGGTTAGATACCCTCACGTCCCAAAACCCGGGGTGTAAGGGGAGGTCCACAAAGGATATATAAAGCAGACGTAAGGTGCCCCCTTTACCGATATGAGACTGACCTGTACGTGAACTTCCTCAACAGGTTTGGTTTTTTTTTTTTTGAAAAGGAAACAAAAACAGCATTATCTCTAGCATAAGTTTTGGAGGTGTGTTTCCAAAAAAAAAAAAAAGTTTTAAAAGTGCAGTTCCTTAATAAAAGGGTTATTTTGACTTTGCCCCCCCAAATTTTACCTTGAATTAGACTTTACCCCCCATATTCTCATTAATTAGATTTTACCTCCCAAAACTAACTGTTCCGTCAGCTTACCATCTAAGAAAAAGGAGTACGATTTTGTTCCAACCTCCTTAAAGAGGTTGGATGTTCCCGGTCTCTCTCATTGGTCCATATCGAGGGCTTTTGTTCATTTCATACTGTTTATCATGGTAAAATGACCAAAAGCCCTCGATATGGACCAATGAGAGAGACCAGGAACATCCAACCTCTTTAAGGAGGTTGGAACAAAATCGAACTCAAGAAAAAGGGTGAGCTGACGGAAAAGAAACAAAATTTGGGGGGGTGAGCTGATGGAACAGTTAGTTTTGGGGGGTAAAGTCTAATTAATGAAAAATGGGAGGTAAAGTCTAATTCAAGGCAAAATTTGGGGGGCAAAGTCAAAATAACCCTTAATAAAACCACACCTCTGGCTCTGGTACGACGATGCTCCTCATAGTTGTGGACCTCCTCTTCAGCGCTTGTGTAGAACCTGTTGTTACAGGTGTTGCATTTGAAAGGATAATCCTTTTTGTGTGTCTTGGTGTGCTTATCGAAATTCTCTTGCTTCCAGTATTTGATGTGGTTTTGGAGCTTGTAGCATGGAAGACAAAGGATCTTGCCATCTTTGTACAGGGGAGGGGTTCTCTCGTCGGCCATGAACTTGAATGAAAATGTGGGTGGGGAATGAGAAAGATGATTCTCCTTGATTTAAAAGAAAGAAAAAACACTGGAAATACTAGTATGAAGGGTTTCATCACTAGAAAGAAATGAAACATGCCTTCATGCTTTTCCCTTCATCCCAAGCCGCATGCGTTTGGTTCTTCCAGCCATGGCGAGTAAGTTTAACCACTCTCCATTTGCACCGCTAGCATTGGATCCATCAGCTTCGTTGATTTGTTTCTTGAGTGGTTTGATGGTTACCAGTTGGGTTGCAACTCGAGTGGCCGGGTTGGATCGGATTGGGCAATGGGGTCAATGTTAACCCAAACCCAATCCAAGTGCTAAAACGCTCAATCCTAGCCCAACCCAACCCAACATCCAACTCGAGATGCTCAGCCCAAGCCCAACCCAAGCAAAATTTCCATGCTCACGTTAGCCCAAGTTGGTAGGACGGGCCGGGTTGTGCGGGTTCGGAAATACTCATTTCCAATCAGTGTTTAAAATTTTGACATTTCAAAATAAAAAACTAAAAAGAACTTATACTTACTAACACTAACATACAACTTTTGTTGCATTTCTATCCATGACATTTACTAAATCATCAAATAATGTCTTTATTTGATAAGTAAGAAACAAAAAAATTAATATGGGACAAGATAAAAAAGATGGTTGTGATTAACAAGAACAAAAGCAAATATGGTCCGCCTAGCCAGCCTCAGCCCGCCTGGCCAGCCTCAACCCGCCTGGTCAGCCTCAGCCTGCCTAGGCGGCCGCCTTGCCCCACCTAGACATCCTAGGCGGCCGCCTAGCTCCGCCTGGGAGGTTAGCCGCTTTTCTGGAGCGCCTAGGGCCTAGGCGAGGCGGTGGGGGGGCGCATAGCGCCTAGGCGACCGCCTGGACCGCTTTTTAGAGCACTGCTCCTAGGCCTATTCATGTATGTCATGGAGAAATTCACAAAACATGATTTGGGGGCTGGAGAACATTTTTACTGCCGGATGGATTTGTTGTACTTGCTTACGGTCCAATTGTGATGTGCCATGTAGGGCTGCAACTTGCTCGGGTTGGATCCGAGCCCAACTCGAGTTTTGGGTGGATTGATGTATTTGAAGATTGGGTTAGCTTAGGGTTGAAAAAATATAACCCAAGTTGAATTTGGGTAGGGCTCAAGTTGAGAGGTTGGGCAACTTGATCCAACCCGAACCCGAGTACTTATGTATATTTGCGAGTCTGTGATATTTAGGTAACAATCTCAGCCATCACGACTGCTCATATGTTGAGGGGTTGCAATCACATCCTTCAATTTCTCTTTGTTCCATTTTATTTATTTACGTCTTGCTTATCAAATAAAGACATTATCTAATGATTTAGTAAATTACATGGATAGAAATACAACAAAAGCTGTATGGTAGTGCAAGATAGTATAAGTTTTTTTCAGTATGCTTTTTATCTTCAAATATCAAAAATTTAAACAATGATTTAGAAATAAGTATACCCGAATCCGTACAACCCGATCCGTCCTACCAACTTAGGCTAACAAGTTCCCAACCCGAGCATTGACATTTTTGCTTGGGTTGGACTTACTCTATAGATCTCTGGTTGGATGGATTGGGTTAATGTTGAGGAATTTAGTACTTGGCCGGGCTGGGCTTGGGTTGACCCCCAACCAGCCTGAGTTGCAGCCCAGTAACATGTCATCAATTATAAGGTCATATTGGAGAAAATACGAACTAGTAGCAAGTGTAGTTTCCGTTCTACCCTTTTAATGGACGACCTGGCATAGTGGCATACCATCGTTGGGCTGTAAACAAGTGCAGCAAATCAACCGAGCAGCAAAAATAATCTACCTTTTTGTTTTTTTTTGCAATTATACTCTACTAATTGTGAGATCAATACACACAGTGTTTCCTTCTTCTAGATACAAAGAAGTTAATATCAACTCAAGAAAAGAAGGAAGGAAGAGGAGGAGGAGGAGGATCTAATATTTTTGAGATAAGCCTTTGTCGCCGGTTCCTTCCCAACCATTGCTTTTGCTCCTGAGGGCGGCTGCCCTTAGTAAAAAAGCAAGGAGGGAACGGATACATAATGAACAAGTAAGAAACCCCAGCAATGCCTGAATGAACTTGATGCACGCTATTTGACATAGACGACAACATAGCCATCAAAAAAAGTGCATGTGCAATCTAGAGTGTGTGATTCAATCATCGAAGTGTGATTCAGTTGTTAAGAGAGAGAGAGAGAGAGAGAGAGAGAGAGAGAGAGAGAGAGAGAGAGAGAGAGAGAGAGAGAGAGAGAGAGAGAGAGAGAGAGAGAGTAATAATGGTTTTCTTAATTAACATGAAATGACCATTAACGGCCAATGATGGGTGTAGGTTTTTAATAGGATTTATGAGAGAGAGCCACGTTCACACACAGAAGAAGGATTTGGCTCTTCAAACGATGTTCACGTGTCACAACACGAAAGAGAGGCTTCCATTTTAGTATTATACTATTAGATGGCTAATAATAAAGAAAAAAAAGGAAGGGGGGAGTTGGTGAGCGATCCCCAACAAGAGATCAGTTAAAGCTGGACAAATACAAAAACGCCCTCAACAACATTTACAATTTTTGTTTTGATTGTCATCCCTTTCTTTAAACCTGACCGAACCCAACTGAACCTCCCGCCAGAGCTTCTCACCTCCATTGCTCGCTGTCTTCGGAGCTTCTCGCCTCCGCTGCTCGTTGCTGTCGAACCGAATCTAAATCCTAAACCCAAGATCTATATGCTATGAGATGAACCCTAGGCCTAGGAATCCTAGACCTAACTAAACCCCTCCGTCCCCCGTTCCTTCTTGTCTCCGCTGCTCGCCCGAGCAGCTGCGACTTGAGGTCGCACCCAACTGATGCTCGCCGTTGCCGCCACATCTGATGCTCACACCCGTCTCTACCACCGTTGGCCGTCACCTCCGTTGCTATGCTTGAGAGATATGGGAGAAGAACATGGCATTTTCGGGTTTATGAAGAAAATCAGAGATCTCGTGTTAACATCAACTTAATATTGTCTTGTGTGTTAGAGATTTGTTTTGTCAGTGACTAATCACCAATTAACCCCAAAAATAAATTAAAATTAGGGGTGCTTATGGAAATTCATGGAGTGTATATAGCATCACCCCATCTAAAAATAAGTGCTTTTAGAGAGGGAGCCGACGACCCAAATGCGGGATCGGAGAATAACGACCTATTTGGATACGCTCTAGATCTAAGACTCTGGGAGCCCATATTCTCTAGAAAAGGCAAAGTGCATGTTTGGACACAATCAGATATATCTAGGGGTGGCAATCCTTGACCCGATCCGAAGTTAGCGGGTTTGGATTTGGCCTAAACGGGTTCGGGTCATAAACGGGTCGATCCGATTGACCCGTTTATTTAATGGATCGGATTCGGGTTTGTACTTATAACCCGACTTGACCTGTTTACCAAATGGGTTGTGTCAACCCGACCCGACCCGAGTCAACCCGACCCAACCCGATCAAACCCGGCCCAATCCAACTTGTTTTGATCCAGCCCGGCAAGTTTACATAGGTTTTGTTGACCCAACCCGAGCCAACCCGACCCAACACGACCCGATCCGTTTAGTAAACGGGTCGGGTCAGGTTAACCCGTTTATTAGGCGGGTCGGGTTTGGGTTTAAGTTTTTGACCCGTTTATTAAAAGGGTCGGGTTCGGGTTGGATGTTTTGCCCTTATACCTATGTCTCAACCCAACCCGAACCTGAACCGACCCGACCCGACCCATTGCCACCCCTAAATATATCCTACAAAATGTTTCTTCTGAGAGCCAAAAACTTATTCTCGGGAATCATTTGCCAAAGCCCTTTTTTTAAGATTATGGGATTTTGGACTCCAAGAATCCTAGAATCAGATTCCGATCCAAACACGCAACTTAGAAACTCATCTAGAAACTTGAACTTTTAAAGAGGGAGCTAACAATGCAAGATGTAAAGGGCTTTAACACCACTCTAAATCATGAGGAAAACGGCAATGGGGAGACTCGTCCTAGTGATGGAAGCCGGTAATGGAGGAGTACGATTTTGTTCCAATCTCCTTAAAGAGGTTGGATGTTTTCGGTCTCTCTTATTGGTCCATATCTAGAGCTTTTAGTCATTTAACCATGATAAACAGTACGAAATGACAAACATATCCTTGGAATGGACCAATGAGAGAGACCGGGAACATCCAACCTCTTTAAAGAGGTTGGAACAAAATCGTACTCGTAATGGAGGGGTTAAGGTGGTTCACCCACACTGAAAGTGTGAACCCAATCGTTATCGGGCGTGGTCGTTGGGCAGAGAAAGATACATGATCTCGAGTTCGTGAATCAATTAATAGCGCGCACCGGTTCAGGGCCAAGGTTCGGTCTGTCAAACCGGCCGGTCGGGTGATTCTTAATCTGACACAAACTGCTCTCGGATGCAATCCATCGCTCTTATATGGGCCAGGATCAGATTGGGTGAAGTAACGGCTGAATCACAACCGTTCTTTTGCATGCATTTTGGAGCTGAGTGTGATTCACCAATCGAGATGTTATAACGGACGGTTGTGATTGAAGCTAAACCTGAGACACACATGCCATTGGGGATGAGTTGTGATTCTGTTTAAGCTTTAACCTATTTGATAACCTCTAGGATCACGTGCCCCTAAATAAATCCGCACTTTTGGGTCCTTACATCCTTCCATCTTTTGCATGAGTTTCCATTTTACCCTTTGTCTTATATATTAATCCATACCCAGTATTGTGAATCTTATGTCATGAAAAAAAATGCAAGGGCTAGGACCATAATATGCCATTTTTTTCCTTCCCGTTTTATCCCTACACAAATCACAAATATCATCCAAGAATATTACCATGTTGCCACTAATCAATTGAGTCTTATTTATGCATTTAAATAACCAAGAACTATTGTGGAAATAAATCTCACTAACACATTCTTCATTCCATCCTATTTTTTGTTTCCCATTTTGCCCTTCTCTTCTTTGCCACTAATCAATTGAATTTTATGTATCCATTAAAAAAACATGGTCTATATTGGGAAGGGTAATCCCACTAATCCACTATCCCATTCTTCCTTCCATCTTACATTTATTTCTCATTTTATCCTTCTCAATCCTTTGTTTAAAAATACATAAAGGGAAATGTTTGGTAGGGTATGAGCATCAGATACCCCAATACCCAACCTGAAACCCAACAGCCCCTCTAACTTGTGACCCGACCCCTACCCAAAACATCTTGTATAGGTATGAGTACAAATGTACTTTCAGATATGGGCATGGGTATGAATTGTACAAGGATTTTACAAGGTTTGGGTATGGTATGGGTATATGGGTTGTACAAGGTTTTGATAGGGTATGGATATAGGAACTCTACCCTATTAACTTTTGGGTATGGGTATGGGTACCTTAATTCTTTTTACAAGGCTTGGGTAAGATATGGATATAAGAACTCTACCCGATTAACTGTCCGGTATGGGCATGGATATGGGTACCTCATACCCATATTCGACACCGGAGATCTGATTCTCTCTCTAACTTGTGTGGATAATAAAGTTTAACACATATGTAGTGTACATATACCTCATATTTGGATCCTAAGTCATTAAAACAAAAGCAACGAATGAAGTGTTGCATTCTTGCACTTCCCGTTGTGGCTCTACAACAATTACCAATCTGCACTTATGCCCCTATTATTATTTTCATGTGTCCATACACCATACTAAAATGACTTTTTTTTTGTTAGATCCAGAAGGGGAGGTCCCAATCAGACCTCCAGGAGGCGCCACATGCCGCCGCAGCAGATGGAGGTAGCCACATGTCGCCGCAGCAGAACGGTTCGGATACCCAAGATCCATATATGGATCGAATTGTTTGGCTATAAATCGGGCTTACAATAAAAGAAATTAAATGAACGATGTGGATTAAATCAGGCACTTAGATATATGTGAATGCATATAAAGGTAGACGGGTTGGGTCTGCCCAATACAGTTAGGTCGGGTCTATCCAATACAGTCGGGTCGGGTCTACTATATGCAGCCGGGTCTGTATGTTTTGGGGTTTTAAAACCCCAATTGATGAACTATTGTTCATCATCTACAAAAAAAAACCCTAAAACGGCCCGGTCTAGGTGCACTCACCGGCGCAGCAGCGTGTCGCCCGCAACCGCTCACGGGAGCAAACTGCCACCGCTCGCACACGCCTCCATCGGTCGCACGGCCTACCGCCGCTACATGTGTTGCTCGCCGAGTCGCGTGCGCATCCCGCCGCCGCATGCGATTCGGGCAAAGATCCGAGCAAGAAACCGGTGTGTCTGCTCAACTGGGAAGGTGCACAACTGTGCGGGCTCCAGTGGGCGATGGGGTCGAGGGGTCCATGCGGGCTTAGCTGTGTTGTGAGGCGGTTTCCTACCTGGTCTGGCCGATTAATGCGACTGAGTGGTTTGCAGGGCATACCTTGCGGAGAGAAGTCCATTGCCGCAAGGAGGGTTGTGATGGTCTCGTCTGCCGGCGAGCTGTGTTGGTCTTCTCCTTTTTTGCTCTCTCTCTCTCTCTCTCTCTCTCTCTCTCTCTCTCTCTCTCTCTCTCTCTCTCTCTCTCTCTCTCCGATCTCTCTTCTCTTTGCTCTCTCGCGCCGGGCACTGATGGGCACGTTCACGCTCGTGATGGTCGTTCCGTTCTCTCTCTTACGGTGCGGTGGTGGGATCGGCCCGGGCTCGGCGAGGTCGTGCTGATAACGTGTCGAAAAAAATCTTATTCTATTATTCATTAAACCCCTATATATATATAGACATAATCGATTATTGGGATAAAGATGGGATAAATCTTCTATCCCATGAATCTATGTCTATATCCGGTGGGCATCCTGCAACGACGGTTTATAATTAATAATGTCCGGCGGTGCAACGCACGTGCCCAATTTTACTAGTATATAGACAAAGCCAGCCCCTTTTCTCAACAGATGTTCAAAACAAGGAGAAGCATGTCCGGCGGCGGCCGAGACTGGGCACATCTCCCACCGGAGTTGCTGGGATCCATCGCTGAACGACTGATGGTGGAGGACTACGTCCGTTTCGGCGCCGTCTGTACCTCCTGGGCCTCCGCCGCGTCGCCGTCGGACGGGCTCTACCTCCCGCTGGCCCCGCAGATGCCGCTGCTGCTCGTCCTCGGCGACGAGGGGGAGCGCGGCGAGTCCTGCACTCTCGTCAGCCTCCCCGACCGGCGCCGCCGCCGGATCACCCCCTTCCCCGAGCTCCGAGGCAAGTGGTGCGTCGGGTCGCAGTCCGGATGGGTCGCCTTGATGGACGAGCGCTCCGAGGTGAGCCTAATGAACCTCCTCACCCGAGCCCGGATCCATCTCCCCTCCGTCACCACCTTTCCCGGCGTGAACCCCGTCTACAACCCCGACGGCTCCCTGTCAGGCGAGTACCTCTACAGCGTCCGGCTGGACTTGGAGCCCATCTCCTACACTCTCGAGGAGTTCCGCTGCATCTCGTTCAAGAAGGTGGTCCTGTCTTCGAGGCCGACCGCGGAACGCTACACAGCGATGGCCATCTTTAGCGTCCTAAACCTACCCGCAATTGCAACGGCGGGCGGAGGGAAGTGGGCCCGCTTGACAACCGCGCCGCCTATTAATGACGCCATCTATCGTGACGGCAAGTTCCTCGCGGTCTCCTACAATGCTGAACTCTGGTCTTTCGACATCGCCGGCGCTTCTCTCGAGATGACAATGATTGGAAAGGGCTTGGACATCGAGTGCACCGGCGACGACAAATACCTGGTGGACTCGTCAGGTGATCTGCTGCTTGTCCGGAACGTGACCAACGATAACTCCTGCTGGATAACTAGAGATATTGAGATCATGAAATTCGACCAGAGATGGGTGCCCTTGAAAAGCTTGGGCGGCCGCTCCCTCTTCCTGGGGCTGTGCTATTCGATCTCGCTGTCGGCGCAGGAGATCCCCGAGCTGAAACGGAACTGTGTCTACTTTACGGAGGTCCTCTGGGACTGGCTCCCGGAGGGGTGCCATAAGGACATGGTAAGGACGCGCGATGTGGGGGTGTTTAACTCGGAAGATGGAAGCTTCGACCGTTACTACCCTCCGGTTCCTCGGTGGAACTGGCCTCCTCCCCTTTGGATTGCACCTAGTTTAATGTAAGATGATGGTTTGCAGTGAGAATTAAATGTAGTCATACTTTAATCCGATATGGTCTATGGTATTGTAATGGTATGCGTGCTCTCCCTATATAAGAAGAGGACTAGCGTACTTAGATAATAAATAAAGAGAGTATTCTCTCAAAAACCTAGTCTCTATATCCCTCTCTCGCGTACATGGTATCGATCAAAGCCAAGTTTCCGCTAGGGTTTCAGAGTTCTTATGTTCGGCCTAGGTCGAGGATGTCGTGAATAGTATAAATATTCTTCTTTCTCCTCTGACCTCCCTCCCGACTCAAGTAGTCAAGTTGATCCGCATGACTCACGTTTAGCAACCGGTATCTCTGCAATCACGTGGAGTTCGCAAGTACGTACGTCCTCACGCACGGAGTCTGCAACCCAAATCTGCAACAGCCTCCTCTAAGCTATGTTGTTGAATCTCCATCCCCTACCAGATCAAAGCCCTGATCAAGGCGTTTCCCACTCCGCGTGACCGAATTGAATGCCCGCAGTTGCTCTCTCAGACCCTCGTTGGATCCTCACGTGGATCAAGGAGGAGCGGCGCTAACGGATCTACTCTCGAGGAGGCATAGCACTCGCGGATCTCGCGTGTCCCATGTCGCAGAGGAGCCGCGCAAAAATAGGGGCTCGATCTCGAGATCTGGAGATGGTCAGATCTTAAACTTGAGATCTGGCCAAGCAACGTGCGTAGAGCAGAGGGGGAGGACGACAGTCGGGGAAGTGGCAAAGGGCGGAGGAGATCACATGCACGAAGGACTGTGCTGGCGGGCAGGGCGGAGATGATTGGCGCAATGGGCCTTGAAGCGCGGGGCGGCTCGATTGCAAATCTGATCTTCGATCAGATCTCGTCGATGGAGCAGAGATCGACGACTGTATCGATCTAGGATCAATCCAACTTTGGTATCATGTTAACCTACCCTAGGAAGGAGAGAGAGAGAGAGAGAGAGAGAGAGAGAGAGAGAGAGAGAGAGAGAGAGAGAGAGAGAGAGAGAGAGAGAGTAAATGAATCATCCTCTCATTAGAGCATATGCCAACATATAAATACAAGGAATATGTGTAGGTGTAAGCCCCATACACAGAAAAAGCATGTATAACGTAGCTACTATACAATTATGACTAACACTCATGAAGACAATATTCAAAATGAGAGCAACTTCAATGGAGAGGTCCTACCACATAGCAACGTGGGGACGCCTATCGCAGCGTGCCACACTGAGCACTATAGTGATGGCCCCGACAAAGACAATGGTCTGAGGTACTCAATATGCAATATGGCACGCGGTGATAGGTATCCCCACGACATTGTGCGGCTGGGCCTCTGTACCGAAGTATTTTCGCTTCGAAATCATCGTGAGGGGACATGGTGTTTGATTAATTTGTACGGGTTGAGCAGTCAGGAAAAAGATTCATGGCTCTTATTTCTTGATATGTCAGGCCCATTTAATTAATTAAACTAAAATTATAAATCGATGACTCATATCATTCCAGTCCAAATATAATTGCACTTAAAACCACAGAAAAAAAATATAGCCGATTTAGTAGGAGAGAGTGCCAAAAGTCATGTAGCGGCTGGGCTTGAGGAAGCACCAGGGCCAACTCGTGTTACGTACCCGACCTGCTAATAAACGGGTAGACCCGATAAGACCCGTTTACCACCCGGGTCTATCCAGTTGACCCGATCCGACCCAATCCGACTCGACCCGACCTGACCTGAAAGACCCGCTGGTATTATCTATATAACAAGGGACGGCGGTCTACATGCTGACTAGACAAAATGGAACAACTTAATGACTAGACAAAAATAGACGGATATATTTGATCATAATCTCTTGATCTAACCATAGAATGGGGCTCATCCCTTCACTTCTTCACAAGAGAAGTCCCTCAATTAATATAGAATTAATTGGCTCACAAAGAAGGCAACCCAATCACCTGAAATCCCTCACAAAAATCACTCTCAAATCTCAATTAATATGAATCTTTAATTAAATTACACTTTGCCCCCTGAAGTTTAACTGAAAAACACTAAACCCCCTTATAGCTATAAAACAACTTTTTGCCCCTTCAATTCAGTTTCGATCAGATAAAAATCACCAAACAAGGAAATTATGTAGTTGACAAAAGGGTGTATTGTGTTAACATTTCAAACTTTAGGGAGCGATTTTGGAACAAAATAAACTACATGGGAGTTAAGTGTTTTTGAGCAAAACGACAGAGGGGTAAAGTGTAATTTATCCTAATCTTTGGAAAATTTTATTCATACCCCAAAAATGTGTAACTAGCCCCCGTCACCCTATCGTTTCTCAATAACTTACTAAGCGACCCTTTAATACCAACATTGCCCTTTTCTTTTGTACCCCAAACCTCAAAGCCCTAACTTAGCATCTTTTGTACCCCCAACCCAACCCAAGGTCTGTTTGAACTTCCTTAGCCCTAGCCTAATCCGTCGGGTTGGCCAGGTTGATTAGGTTGTGCGGGATGGGTTGATCGGCTTCAATATGGTAGAGGAGAAATAATTCGGGTTGGGTTCAGGTTAGCCCACCCAAATTTGGGTTGGGTTCGGGTTGGGCTTGGGTTGGGTTCCGGTTGGCCCGCCCAAGTTGCAGCCCTACGTCTGCCTTCAAGTAGGGGTGGCAATGGGTCGGGTTGGGTTGGGTTGAGACATAGGTATAAGGGCAAAACACCCAACCCGAACCCGACCAGTTTAATAAATAGGTCAACAACTTAAACCCAAACCCAAACCCGACCTGACCCGTTTAACCCGTTTACTAAACGGGTCGGGTCGTGTCGGGTCGGGTTGGCTCAATAGAACCCATGTAAACCTACCGGGTTGGGTCAAGACAAGTCGGATTGTGCTGGATTTGATCGGATTGGGTCTGGTTAGCTCGGGTCGGGTCAGGTTGACACGACCCATTTGGTAAACTGGTCAAGTCGGGTCAATCGGGCTATAAGTACAAGCCCGAACCCGACCCATTAAATAAACGGGTCAGTCGGGTTGACCCTTATATGACCCGAACCCGTTTAGGCCAAATCTAAACCGGCTAACTTCGGGTTTAGAATTTTCCCTTAGGCCTCAGTTTGTATCGAGATGGCCCTGTCCTAGGTTTGTGCTGCTCCTTAGGTGCACGCAGGATGTGTTTTTTAGCAGCAGTAGTGGTGATAGTCGATGGAGGATGTGAGAATTTCGGGCATCGCCCTGAGGGTGTGTTGTCGCCAAAGACGGCAGTTGTATTTCCAAAGTTGCCGAAGGCGACCACAAAATATTGTCACCTTCCTCAAAATATTGTCACCGCTCACGAAATATTGTTATCATCCTCGAAATATTGTTACCTCCCTCGAAATATTGTCGCCGCTCTCGAAATGTTTTATTGCCACCTTTAAAATATTATACCCTTCCTTGAAATATTATATCCGCCCTCGAAATCTTTTGCGTGCCGACAGGCACGGGCATTACTATATATTATAGTATCAGATTGCGGGTACACCCGACCCAACCCGACCCGACACGATCCGTTGAATACTAAACGGGTCTTCCCGGGTCTACCGTGTCCAGACCCTAAACCCAGACCCGACCCATTTATTAAACGGGTCTATCATGTCGACCCGTTTACGAGCCGAATCTCTTTAGCCCTGATCCAGACCCGCTAACTTCGTGTCGGGTCTTGTCGGGTCCGAAATTGCCAGCCCTAACCCCAATGATTGTACTGTATGCTTGTAACCCTCTTTACATCGTGCCAAAATGTAATCGCATGAGGACAATCCAAAAGACATTATTTACATCCTCTTCCGGCTCTTGGCACCTCGGACACGCCACAAGACCCCAGCTCAACCTCGTCCGAAGCAAGGTTGTCGCCGGAAGGGCCCCATGCCAGACCCGTCACACGAACAATTTCATATGGGGAGGAGCCCTGAGTAGCCACAACTGGGACCCCTCTCATTCCGATGTGCCTGGAGAGCTACAGACTTAGGGTCCGTAAAGGAACTTAAGAGATCTAGTACTGTCCCCGAATCCAAACCGCCCCTGTTGATTCGTAGACAAAAGATCAATCAGAGTTGCAACTCCCAATTGTGCTTGCTCTGTGACAAAATCGTTGTAAATCAAATACCAGGTGCATTATAATTCTTAATCCTTACCCGTAATCAACAGTAGCCGATAAGAATCTTTCTAAATCTTGTTGCAAAAAAACCGTGTGTTTGGTTTTAAAAAATTAAACAATATGAAACTGGTGTCGAGAATACTAGTTTTAAAATAAAAACATTTGCCTTTTGTCTTTCTTTCCTCGCGCATTGAACCAAAGTGTTTACAAAATGGCACTTAGAATACCAGTTTTAAACTGGCAAACTGGTTGTCATTTTCAATATTGTATTTTGGTAAAAAAAATTATATCATTGGCTAGTGTTGTTTGTTGTTGATTTAGTATTAGAGTTATAATGAACCATCATTTTAAATACCGCTTTCATGTCAATGAGAAAAAAACTTATGATAACAGACGTGGTCAGGTGCCTTCCGATCCTGCTTGTCAACCTCAGTTGCAACTCCCAATTGTGCTTGTTGCAACTCCCAATTGTGCTTGCTCAGTGACAAAATCGTTGTAAATCAAATACCAGGTGCATTATAATCCTTAATCCTAACCCGTAATCAACAGTAGCCGATAAGAATCTTTCTAAACCTTATTGCAAAAAAACCGTGTGTTTGGTTTTAAAAAATTAAACAATATGAAACTGGTGCCTAGAGTACTAGTTTTAAAATAAAAACATTTGCCTTTTGTCTTTCTTACCTCGCGCATTGAACCAAAGTGTTTACAAAATGGCACTTAGAATACCAGTTTTAAACCGGCAAACTGGTTGTCATTTTCAATCTTGTATTTTGGTAAAAAAAAATAAATCATTGGCTAGTGTTATTTGTTGTTGATTTAGTATTAGGGTTATAATGAACCATCATTTTAAATACCGCTTTCATGTCAATGAGAAAAAAACTTATGATAACAGACGTGGTCAGGTGCCTTCCGATCCTGCTTGTCATGTGGCTGTCTGGCCACTTTAAAATTAATTTTGACATATGACCATTTAAATAATATTTAAAATTACTATTTTAAAAAAAAAACTTTAAGAGAGTGTCAATCTAGTTTAGGTGGTCTCAAATAAAATTTTTCAAAAAATAAAGTAAGAAATAAATTCCATAAAGAAGGGTGTTACTATTTGAACCCACAAAAAAACTTAAAACCCCCATATCATGCACACACCCCAGTCTATTTTTAATTTTTACTATTATCCCATTTTGATTGTGCACCCCATAGATGGATTTGGCTCCCCATCCCTCTCCCCCCTATTCTGCCCATCGCCGCAACTCCCCTCCTCCTCCTGCCCTCCCACCTTCTCATTTTCTTCGTCCTTCTCATCCTCCTCCTCCCCTTCCTCATTCTCTTCCTCTTATTCTTCTTCTTCTTCCTCCTCCCAACTCCGATTGCCCCTCAAGAGCTACCAATTTCATGCACCTCATCGCCACCTAGCCTCCTCGTCCTCTTCTTCCACCTCCTCCTCTTCTTCCTCCTCCGCCCCACTATGATTGTCTCTTTTTCTCCTCATTCATGCAGACGTGTCGGTTGCTCCTGACCAAAATGTTGTTGGTTGCTCCTAATTGACATGGTGTGGTACATATCAGTCGATCTTGACCGACTGGACCGCACCATGTTGGACAGGAGCAACCAACAACATGTTGGTTGGGAGCGACCGACATGATATGCATATCCATATGCTTGGGATGCTACGAGGACACATCATATCCGATATATTTTTATTTGTTGGGTTGGGCTATATATAGGCCAGAAAAATACCATATGCAGCCTAACTTCAAATTGAAAGAGTACTTGATTTGTCCCCTCATCATGGTTGATGGCAGCCCACGCCCGTCGCCCCATCACCGCCCTTTGCATGACGCCACCTACCCCCGCCATCGAAAACCAACCACCGCCCGCCTCCGTCGTCAGCAACCCACTAGCACCGTCTCCTTCTTCCTCCTCCTCCTCTTCCTCCTCCTCCTTCCTTTCTTCATCCTCTTCCTCCCTTCCTTTTCCTCCTCCTCCTTCCTACTTTTCTTTCCCTCCTCGCCCTTTTTCCTCTCATTCTTCTTCCTCCTCTTTCCCTCCTCCCCTTCCCCCCCCACCCCCCCATAAAAAAAAAAAAAAATTGTGACACTTAGCCAAATCAGTCCGAATGCATCTACTATGCATTTGTTCAAGAAGTCCGGATGCATCTATTGTGCATTCGGTCACGATTTCAGGGGGGGAGGATGAGAAGAAAGAAGGAAAGGGGATGACGAAGGAAACATGAGGAAAAAAAAAGGAGAAAAAAGGAGGAAGAAGAGGAAGGGGATGATCGTAGTGGGTTGCCAGCGGTAGAGGCAAGCGGTGGTGGGTTTCTAGCAATAGAGACGGGCAGCGATGAAGGCAGGTGACAGTGTATGACGGCAAAAGTGGTGGCTGTCTTTGGCAAAGCCTCAAAAGAGAGGGGCTCTCTTTAGACAAAGATCCTTAAGGTAGGCTCTTTATGGCCCAGCCTTCATTTGTTAACTTGGGGGGGGGGGTGCAAGTAATTTGTGGGGTGCAAGCAGCAACGCCCCTAAAGAAATCCGAACGGTAGGAACAACAGCTTTAGTTTCGGTTTTCTTTTTACATTTTTTTTCCGTTACACTCTTCAGCGCTCTAACATACATGGCATCTCTCTCTCTCTCTCTCTCTCTGTCTGTCTGAAGCAGCCCCAAAGATCTCTCGCCATTCCTAGAGGGGAGTAGGAAGAAAACCCTAACCCTAATTCGCCAACCCCAACTGCTCCTGTTGATTTTATAAGCCAATCCTGCCTCGCCTGATGGTGGGATCGAATGTAAGAGAAGGAGCAGGAGAAGCGGCGGGGCTGAGCTGATTAGGGTTTTGATCGGCCATGGCATTGTCTCATCCGGCCATGCTGAGCTCGTCACCGCCCTGTCGGAGCTTCGGGCACGGCAGCGCCCTGGAGGAGCGGTGCAGAGCTCTGGATCTCCGCGGCGGCCACGACGCTCTTGCATCTAAAGGCATCTGCTGGATTCCCAAAGGCCTGTCGCCGGTGGCGGCGTTTCCTTCCGGCCGGAGGAAGCTGCTCGGACGGGCGAGGTTGAAGCTGGTGGAGGCGCCGCCGGCCTTAGAGAAGGGGCAGATCCGCTCGAGTGTGGAGATTCCAGTTACCTGTTATCAGGTTGGGGAAGTTTTCTAACCATGCGGAGTTCTAGCACTTGTTGTCCTCCTTCTTCTTCTCCGCTTTGCGGGTATTCCCATCTAGTTTGCAGAAAAACTTAAATCGTCTGATACTGGTTGTTATTATCATGATAGAGAATAAGGCTATGATTTATCTCTCCTTAGATTGCAACATCCGAAAGAAAATGTAAATAGTTTTTGTGTATTTTTTTTCAGGCGGGAGGGCATCCCTAATTCTATAAAATGTGAATTATTTTTTGTCAGTTCATTAGGGTTTACTATCTTATATTTTTCTTCATTTTTGCCTGTTTCAGATTCTAGTTAAATTGTGATTTTAATATGTTTATTTAGTAACATTTAGGTGTGCCTATGCTATCACTAGTTGCAGCATGAAGTTGTTGAGACTAGACTCCATATGAGGTGGCTGTTATCGAGACAGGCCTATCCTTAGGTTTCGTTTGGAAGCAAGAATGTTTTAACTAAGGAAAGGGAAAATGAATGTTAAGCTGGGCAATAGGATTCCTGTCGGTGAAGAGAGTAATGTGATGCCAGTCACTTTCCTACCTGTTGGTTTGTTTTTGTACAAGATTGGATTTACTTTCCCATTCCTTAGTTAAACTTTTCCGGCTATAAAACACACATAGTAGGGCTCACGTGAAGGAATCTGATTACTTTCCCCCTCCTTAGTGGAACTTTTTGTCTATCAAACGAGGCCTTAGTATTACAAGCAAACAACTCCACTTCATACTACTGGAAGAAGACCACACCTTATACTCACCTATCCCAACATTGGGTGTGTTCACTGCATCCCAGCCAACGTCCATCGTTGCTATCGCTACTTGTTTGGCGAGCTTGTAGTTATGATAACCTCATGGAGGTGTACCTTAACTTTAACACTCCGATTGTGGTAAATTATGCCATGACTTATGATATGCGGTGAGGACCTTGAATTATGCAATCCAACCATTGAATATAGTTCCTGCAAAAAAAACCCAGTGAATATAGCGGTGATAGTAGGGCTGGCAATTTCGGACCCGACACGAAGTTAGCGGGTCTGGGTCAGGGCTAGACGGGTTCGGGTCGTAAACGGGTCGACATGATAGACCCGTTTAATAAACGGGTCGGGTTCGGGTTTAGGGTCTGGACCCAGTAGACTTGGGAAGACCCGTTTAGTATTCAACGGGTCGTGTCGGGTCGGGTCTACCCGCAATCCGATACTATAATATATAATACCAGCGGGTCTTTCGGGTCCGATCGGGTCGAGTCGGATTGGGTCAACTGAATAGTGCCGGGTGATAAACGGGTCTTACCGGGTCTTATCGGGTCTACCCGTTTATTAGCGGGTCGGGTACGGGTTTAGGATCTAGACACGATTAGTTAAACAGGTTGGGTCCGGGTCTGGGGGTTTTGGACACGAACCCGACTAGACACGACACAAACCTGACACGACCTGACCCATTGCCACCCCTAGGTGATAGCCAATTATCATATTTTCAACAGAGTTTGCATCAATGAACCTCACGTGTGTGTGTGTAACTTCATTGATGCAGACCCTGTTGATAGCCAATTGTCATATTTTTGTGTGTAATTTCAAGTTTGCATTACAAACATGAAGTTACTAAGCACCAGGGAATAGCCAATTGTTATATTTTTGTGATAGCCAATTGTCATATTTTTAACAAAGTTACTAAGAACTAGGGAAAAAATTCAAACTTGTATTTTTGTTGGTGGGTTTATTCCTCTTATTGCCTATGCTAACCAAGGGCAGGCTTGAGCCTTTATCTCTTGAAATCTCCTTAAATAAATAGATTGTAGATCTAAAGAGAAGGTCCCTTAGCGTACGTTTTTGTTGGTGATATAGGACAACACGTGTGTGTATCATAGTTGTCAAGGCATCAAAGCGAGGCTAGGCGCCCGAAGGGAGCCTAGGAGCCTACGAGTGCCTAGGCATGACCTTATGTGCATAGGTGTGACAAGGCAATAATATAACACCTTACTAACATGAAATTGAGTATATTCTTGTCAAATGCATGCAACACAATGACACATACATAGTATAAACAAGTAAACAACAAAAGGAATTAATAAAATACAAACACTTGCTAACATAAAATTGAGCATATTCTAATCAAATGCATGCAACACAATGAACACATAGTATAAACAAGTATACAACAACAAAATGAACAAAGAAGATGGGTGCGGGTTGGGTTTTACTTAAAAAAACAAAAACAAAAATCAATGCCTAAAACTAGGCGTGCGCCTAGGCCATTGCTTAGTGCTGTTCGCCTAGGCGCACTGGGGCCTAGCTGTCTCCGGGCGCCTAGTGCGCGCCTTGACAACAATGGTGTGTATGGAATTATACTCATGATGGTTTTGACTAAACAATAGTGATGAAATGTGAGGATCGTTTAGGACTTTTACAAGTAGTAGCATCTCTATGGAACCTAGATGTTTCTTTCACATATTTCATGGATGCTTCTTTCATATATTTCATTCTTAAAAAAGACATAATGATTGCGCTATTAGGAATTTTGTGCTTTGCTTGTTTATTGGCTTAAGTTCTCAAAATTGTCTCAAAAGTTATAAATAGAATAATGTTCTAAAAGTGCCTACTTAGTTGAATAGGCTTCCGCAGTCCCTGGCTGCCCTAGGGTATAGGCTCCCAACTAGGCTATGGGTCACGTATACCTCTTAGGCGGCTTGTTGGCTGCAACACAGACAGAGTTTGGGTTTTTTCTCTTTTTCTTTCTCATCATCTTCTTATTTTTATTCTTCTTCAGATGGTTGTGGCGGTCAAAAAATTCAATAATGGAGTTATATCCTTTGTCACATGAAGTGTTTAAGAAGTGGTTTGGACAACCACCTTGGCTAAAATCTTGGCCTTTCTTAGCATAGTTACCAAGTTTGGGTTCGACAATAATTCGACTCGGGTTAAGCTTGATAAAAATCAGTGAAGTCGGGAAAAAATCAGAATAAAAATGGGGAAAAATCGGGGAAAATATCGTGTTCATGATTTAATCGGCTAGGGTGAAATTTAGAAAAAAATCAATAAGTTTGGGTCAACTTTTTGGCCTATATTTAAGCAAATAAGGCATTTATAATTCATAAATGTAAATATAATACTATTTTGCAACAAACCATCAACAAAAATAACATCCCCATGAGGTACTTTTTAACTCAATGCCCAAATGACTATCAACAAAGCCTATGACCACATCTGCTAATTGGTTCAGTCAAGATTGTCCAGCATATATTACCAAAGCAATAAATAAGTAACGATTTCTTGATAAATTGGGGTAAGAAACAACGATTTCGGTGACCCAAATCGACCTTGGTAAAAAATGGCTAATAATCGGCAAGGGTTAAGCTCATGATTAAAACTTGATTTTTGAAAAAGTCGGGGACTTTTTATACTATGTTTCTTAGTAGCATCTCTCACTTTGTGGCACCTTTCTCCCTAACTATGAATCGATATGATTGGAATTGTTCTTAATGCGTTTCTTTAAGACATAATTTTGGTAATTATGTTGGAACAAAAGCATCTCATCAGTCCACATTCCGCTCTATAAACCTTAGGAATTTTCATGCACATTATTGGGGTTGCTACTTTATATACACCACTTATGATAAGATCAACATAGCTTTAATAGATATTGAACATGCACTCTTGGAAGTATTAGGGTAGAAAATTTACGAAATAAGATATCGTAAGGTTTTTAGTGGATTTGTCATTTACATGTCAGGGATGTATATGCATTAATCGGTCAAAGAAATGAACCAGCCAACCTTGGGATAATTTGATTTTTAAATAAAGGCAACTGTATTTTATGAAGAGGAGAAATATGATGATCTTTGTGTCACATTGAATTCAAATGGGTTATTTTTGACATAGACATCATGGAACCTTCTAAATTTCACAAGGATTATAGTGACTAATTACTCGTCGAGGGGAAATGATGTCGTTCCTTGATGCCTCACCGATGTGGAGTCATGAGGTGGGGTTGGAGAGGAGAGATGGTGGTAGGATAAATAGGCTATTGACCTTGCACTAGTAGAAATCTTAGGCTTCTCATCGGTGGGTGGGGGGCATCACACATTTGAGCAGGAAGCGGGAACTTCACACCTCCATGGGAGAGGAAATCCTCATCTTTTCTTTAATAAAAAACTTCCCTCAAATGAAGACATTACATGATTATATAAGGGAGCCAATTAAAACCCTAAAGACTAAAATGAGCTTGGGCTAAGCCCAACTTATAGCCCCACTAAACTTAACGACTCAAAGACAAATAAGACTCACAATGAAACAAGACTCTGGCAAATAAAAAGTACCAAGACTAAAACGATCAGGACATGACTCGCACTTTGGAATTCATGCAAGAAGGATCGCCTTTGATAATGTATGCGCTCGGATCCGGATCCATACCATTCCCCTCCGATGCTAATTCAAGATAGTCGCCGTCAATAATCGCGACGAATATCGACATGCCGTGACCTTTCTTCTTCATGCAGTTGGCGAAAGCAAACCCTAGGGTTCCTCCTTCAATCGGGCTGACCATTCGGGACAAACAATTTGGGCTGAACAACACTTCTCCTGCAACAATGGCAAAGGGAGAACCCTAATTGAGAACGTGAACAAAGAAATAGGCACCTGCGATCATCTCAGAAGAGCAAATGCTGTTGGTGCTGACGCTGACCGGATCTAACCAAAACACAGTAGATGATGCATTCTCTACCTGCTATAGAGGTGCCTTAATTCTAATTGTTTGTTCTATAAGAAAAATCCTTAAGATGCTAAGCACCACTGGTCTAGGATACTCGCAAGGGACCACCACTATCCAAAAGACTCATCCCTGCCCAAAGGGCCATAAGGACTTTCTGAGTCAAACACACTAATTGTGCATAATCATCTCACCACATTTAATGGTAAATTATAAACATCTAACTCTATCTATCTATCTAGCTCTCTCTCTCTCTCTCTCTCCATTCCTCCTTTTCCTAAGGAAAAGAAAATAGTGACGCACTAACATGCGTATTTATCCTTTTACGAGTTGTGCCATAAAGGTGATTGGTATATGGGTCGATTGTATATCTATTTTTGTAAATAAATGCAGAAGTCTAAATTGTACTAGTAGCAAACTGATTATATTAACATCAATCTGTTTACGACGGTGGGAGAGTGGCAATAACGAACTAACACATACCATTAGAAGCCAAAAGGAAATAAAAAGTATTTTTTTTATTCATTCATTGGTTGGTTCTAATTAAAAAAACACAAAATGTACATAGTAAAATTTCAAAAAGATTCTATACATACCCAATGGTTACCACAATTGGTGTTACGGTGCACCCTTTTGGGGTGCATGTCCACAATTCAAAACTTCAAATCCTACGGACCACAATCGTTGCGGGTGTGCAGATGTGGCCATGTCGGTAGGAAAAGACGCAATTGCTAAGGTACGTTTCAAACCCTGGCCGGGGGGTTGGTACCCGTGCGGTTCTACCAGTAGGTTGTAACTTGACTACCAAAAAAAAAAGATTCTATTACCTCAACAGATTCCTTCTCGAGGAATGCATGAAGATGCTTCATTGGGTTTGCAATCGAAGACATTCAAAAAATAAAGTCAGTGACATTGATCTTTTTAAAAGAAGTGATGAATATTAATATCTTTTGCAGTTCTATTTTCTTATGAAACAATAGTTTTATTTACCTAGATCGGTAAAAGGCCTCATGGCACTTTAGCAATTCTCTCAAGTTCATTGGCAAAATTTAGCTTGTCTTGAAGATGTATTGGAATCTAGATCATGTCCATCAAAATGAGCAATGCCAAGTTTTACCAATATTTTCACCCACAAAACCCGTAACGAAGTTTAATATATTCAAAAGTAATTATGTATATAATTCAGATGCATGTGATTAAATCATGTCTAGAATTTTTTCTTTGATAGGTTATGGGCTGTGCCTGTGCGTGCATATGCATGTGCACTCATTTATTTGTAGTCATAGTAGCAAGTGATACAAGATTAACCAGCATAGGGAATGCCCTAGAAACTTCTGCTCCAACCCTTTATCTTCACTAAACAATTTGCCCTGCAAAATATCCGTGAGCCACATTCTACCCTTTAAAAGCTTGAGGCCTCTTCTTTTACCCTGTCAAGTGTGATGTGCTGTGTAATAATTGGAAAAGATTAAAAGCCTTTTACTACAACCACTCTTGCCAATATCCATAAAAAATATTGGATGCAATAATTGAATAAAAGGTAGCTAAATAAATATGTTTAACCTAGGCATCATTTGAAAGTAATCACATTAATGCATTGTTGCTACTTGCTACTGCGTTCTTGCCTTGAAATGTTCACGTTGTTCGACAAATTTTGTTCCAATTGGATCTTCAAGACTTGGTGGTGGTGATATTATTTCAACATCATTAGCATTACTTCAATGGAAATTTAAATATTTCAAGACTATAGTGGAAATACTTTCTATTTTTATCATCATTATCATTACTTTGATAAATGGATTACTCCATTCAACATGCAGTTCTTCGTTTGAACTATCATATCCTATGCAAATTCTAACTTTTGCTAAACTAGTAGGCCAGTTGTGCATGTTGAGGAAGGATGCCACCTTTATGCACACAAGGATGGAAATGCTTTCCCATCTTCATTGTCGGTTCATGTGGAGGAATTTGTTGTTTTGTTCTTGTTTTATTCATTAACATCCCTTACCAAAAAGTGGCAAAATAGCTGATCACAAAACATTTATTTTGTTGTATCTTATTTGCTGGCTCATTGTCCCCTGTGTTGTTTTGTGTGACAACTGTAAAAAGTCTTGACTGAGGATTGTGGATTTGATGACAATAGTATTTGGGGTCTCATAGCTCAAGCTGTGAATTGAGAAACTTTGGTTGTACTTCTAGTTTTAGCTTTGTTAGCTGGAGTTCCCTTTTTTTTGTTGAGAGCGATTTAATTGGAAATTTCTCTTATTCTTTTTTCTGAATGGGTTGTGCACTTTACTCTTTGTTGCAAGAAAGTTACTTTACTCTTTGCTACTAGGCTTTGTTGATCTCATATGGAATCGTTCTGTTTTCATTACCACAAATTTTTTATTTTAATTGAGATAATCTGTTCCGACAAATTAAATATATTTAGGGAATTTTAATAGGAAAACCTTGGAAATTAAGACAGTCATATATTATGGTCAATTGATACCCCAAGTGATCAACTTTTTCATAGTAGATTTATTAGAAAGAAGAATGGATAGGTATATGTAGACATCTCCGGAAAAAAAAAAAACAAACTAGAATTTGGTAGCTGAATTGTAATGTATATTTTGCATTTCCGTGTTGCATCGTGAACAAACTCGTGGGAAACTTTTATAAGACATTAGTAAGGCCCAAATTGTGGTATAGGTCGAGAAGTTGGCAATAAAGGATGAGCATGCATATAAGATATGTGTAGTAGATGAGAAGCAAAACTAGGGAAGAGTCTGGAAGACAAAGTAGAAATATTTACACCGGAGAAAGAGTAAGAGCTGCACCAATCGAACATTTTGGACCATTAAAATAGTACTAAATGTGCAACAAAGGAAAAGTTTGCCCCCTCTTTTTATAAAGAAAATGTCTTCATTGATCAAAACCTGGAATATAACGCATATGATGAGTCCTTAGATATGCTTTACAATTGAGGGGATTTTTATTATATTATGAAGTATATGTTTGTCTGAACTAGGGAACAACTTGGGAGTCGCTAAATTTTTTTGTTGGGATGTAATTTTTTGTTCATCCTTCATTGCTTATCGTGCTTGTCGGTTTAGTCAACTTGGTATAAAAGTGAGCATTCTGAGAATGGGGAGGGTTAGTTGGTATCTTTTCAACACGTGCCATACTCTCCCCTTGTGGGTTGAGTTTGTGTTCTCTTGTTGTTTTCTTAGGCGGTAGTCTTTCGTTGGTGAAATTAAGGTCTATATGAATTTATTGATCACCATTTCAAAAGAATGGTGTTTGGTAGTTTTTGCTCAACCTTTTACTTAATTATAAGAGAAATATGCTGCAATGCCGCATAACAACCCCGCTTGCAATCTAGGTATGTTCAAAACACTGGCAAAATTTATAGCTGTGCCAAATTAGAGATTTCATATGTGGCGCAACTTCCCACATGATGACAGATCCTGCTGTTGTTTGCAAACTGTCGTTGCTAAGCAGCATTGTAGAGTATCAGTTCTCTACTTAGGATTTTTGTTAAGAAAAGAAATTCTAATACTATCATGGCTATCTGCTATAATATTTGCAGATTTTAGGCATTTCTGAGAAAGCTGAGAAGGACGAGATTGTTAAAGCAGCAATGGATCTGAGAAATTCGCAGATTGAAGATGGATACACAGCAGATGTCATTGTGTCCCGTCAGGTGTCAAAAGTTACATTCCTTATGCTTTTCTAAGAAGAAGTTGAGTAGAATTTTGTAAAGAAATCAAATCTTGATAATTATATCACATGTGCAGGATCTCTTAGTGGATGTGAGGGATAAAATTCTTTTTGAGCCGCAATATGCTGGTGACGTAAAAGAAAAGGTTCCGCCAAAATCTTCTCTTCGTATTCCTTGGACTTGTTTGCCCGCTGTTCTATGCCTTCTACAAGAGGTAAGATCATCTCTCAATTATTTTTGTTGCTTTCAGCTTGTGGGCTTGAAGATCAAGGTTTTAATGTCGTTTTCGGTGTCCATGTCAGTCGGCCAAAAAAAGGAAAATTTTTGTTTTCGGTAATTTGTCGGTGGAAAAATTGTAAAATGGAAAGACAAATTTCGGTGAAAATATTTCGTTTTTCGGTCAAATTTCAGTATTTTTCGATGGAAATTTGTCTTTTTTCAGCCAGGTTTCAATTTTGTTCGTTTGATATGAAAAAGATGGAATATTTCAGCAATACTTCAGGATAAAGATGACAATAAAATATTGTCTATTATGAAAAAAAATCGAAATTGAGAAAAAAAAAATGTAATTTCTTACTGATAAAGATGAGCTTTGTTTGGTTAAAAAAGATAAAAATTTTCAGTGAAATTGTCTAGAAAAAAGACAGTGTCGGATTTCGGTCAAATGTCGGTCATTTTGATCAGATGTCCGTCATTTCGGTCGACATTTCGTTATGTCAGATGGAAATTTGGTACTATTAGAAATTCGGTCAATTTTTAAGTCGGACCCTTGAAAAAAAGACATTTCGGTGATTTCGTAGGAAATTTGTTGACATTTGATTCCATGTTGAAGATTCTTCTTAGTTAAATACGTTGTGGTCATAGTAAAACAAAAGTACTTATGGACCGTTTATTAGATGTAGTGAGTTTCTTGTAGCCCTAGGAAGCACTATAGGATGGTGTTAGTGCTCCTTTGGGCACTCGCATGATAAAGAAAGTTCATTCATCTAGAAACATGTTTAGAAATGTAAGTCATCCAAAATTCTGTCAAATATTAGAGATTTGTATACGTAGCTCAATTTTATGACTTCTACATGGCTCTTGATTTTAGTCAATATGTACTTAAATCATCTTTATTATTTTATCTCTGATTGATTTCCATTGAAATGTTATGTTTGCAAGAATGAAATCCATCTCACAGCAATAGATTGTTAGAGATGTTCATTGTGTTTCTCTGTAATAATTGTCATTATTTAGGAAGAAAATTAATGAGACATTTATTAAAATTTATTCATTGAGTTTATAGCTTCTGTGAGTAAATGTATTTCAAATTTGATGTCACTGGTATAAATTCCTGGTTACTTGCCAAAGATGAATGCCTTTTGATTTGAGACAAAGCACCATAGTAGAATGTAATCGTGCTTAAGCCATCTAATAGCAACGGATCATTCTTACTTACTAAGCTCTCTCAATTTAGGTATATCTTTTTCCTCCATTTCCGTTGACTGTACTTTAGGTCATCGACATAAATACAAAGAGGAGGGTTGGCACATCAGATTGATCTCATCAGATTTAACGCCAATGCTAAAAGTATATAGTTCAAAGATTTTACAGACTTGGACCGGATTTCCATCATAAATAACTTGGGTAACTTTATGTGAATATTACTAGAAATTGCCCAGTGGTAACATCATTTATGTCCATTGGATCTCCTTGAAGAGGGGACCCTAGTAAGACTGGATATTAATATGCATGACAGCATGAGTATTGTCATGACGTACTAATATGCATAACAGCATGACAGCCTGTCAGATACCCGATGCTGATATGTCCGTCATTAGAGGTCTTCATATATCATAGTTTAAGTTTGTAATTGTTGAACTAATAAGTAATAAGTAATTGGTATATAATACTCCACAAATGTTACTACTGATTACATGGATGATAAAAAATATTATATCTTTAATACAGGTTGGAGAAGAGAAACTCGTATTGGAAATTGGCCGAGCAGCTCTACAACTTCCAGATGTTAAGCCGTATGTTCATGATGTGCTTCTCTCCATGGCGCTAGCTGAAGTAAGTATACCAGCAAACAAGAAAAAGAACATCAGTTTGCCTTGGTAAGATTTGCCTCCCAGTTCTCTCTTCACAGTAGTTTATATTCTTCTTGAAGTGCTCAATCGCAAAGAATGGTCTTGAGAAAGGAAAAGTTTCTGAAGGATTTGAAGCCCTTGCTCGTGCGCAATATCTACTAAGAAGCAAACTTTCTTTGGGGAAAATGGCACTGCTATCACAGGCAAATATTGTTCTCTGTGGCTATCTCTATTCTAAATGTACCTGTTGTTTATAACTGAATATGTTGGTCATGATTCTAGATAGAAGAGTCTTTAGAAGAACTTGCGCCTGCTTGCACTTTGGAGCTCTTAGGCATTGCTCACACACCTGATAATGCTGAACGTAGACGAGGCGCAATCGCAGCGTTGCGTGAATTGCTTAGACAAGGTCTTGATGCTGAAGCTTCTTGTAGAGTTCAAGACTGGCCTTGTTTCTTGAGCCAGGCAATGAATAAGTTATTGGCTACTGAAATAGTAGATCTACTCTCTTGGGGTAACTTAGCCATTACTCGCAAGACTAAGAAGTCACTTGAATCTCAGAACCAAAGGGTTGTTATTGATTTCAGTTGCTTTTATGTGGCCATGATCGCCCATATCGCTCTGGGTTTTTCAACAAGACAGATTGATATGGTATATTCTATTCCTAGCTGATGCAATGAACATTAGACAGGCTGCTATCTTGTAACTTTGTATTTCTGCGTTGCAGATCAGTAAAGCAAAAACCATTTGTGAATGTTTGATTGCATCAGAGGGTATGGAATTCTTAAAGTTTGAGGAAGCATTTTGCTCATTACTTCTTGGGCAGGTATCTGTTTTTCAGGCATTTATATTTTTATCACTCTGCATTTAAATATTAAAGAAACTAAATCTAAGTACTCAGGGAGGCGAGGCAGTTGCTGTTGAAAAGCTTCAGCAGCTTGAAGTCAATGGAACTTCAGCTTTGCGGAGTTCTGTATCAACTACTTCGAACAAAGAACATAACGACAAGGGCACCATGAATCGGTCTCTGGTATGTTAATATCTACATCTTACTAATATCGTTCAGTTGACAAATATTGACGATGGGGCATCTTTGATAAACCGGTGTTGTTTTCAGATCTATGTTCCAAGCGGCTACCTTGGCTGTTCAAATTTTTTTCCTTATTAGAAAGATGCTTCCATAGTTCCTTGTGTTAAGTTTATGCCTTAATGGGATTAATACCAATCAGTACACGTCACTTATACATCTTTTAATGGAAAAAGATGCTTCCATATATCTTTTATGGGATTTAAGACCTGTCAGTCCATGTCACTTTTGCGTTTTATAATGGAAGATGAAATTGCATGACTTAAGGAATAGATAGCTATTCCTTCTCCTTTTTTTTTATAAACAAACGCACAAATTGTTTTTATTAAAGAAATGCTTGCATTGAGGAAGGTCATAACCCTTGATAAAACAGGTGACTATGAAGAACATTTAAAGCAGACATCATGTACATGGGATAACGTATGCTTATTCTGAGAGAACAGATAGGTTGAAGAGATCTAGACAGACATGTGAAAAGTCTCCATGGGTCTTTTTGCCCGGTTCTGTTTATTTAGGAATGTGATCTAAAGTATAGATCTTTTTCACGAATTATTATTTTGGACGGGTTGCCGTTTGATACGTGATCAAAATTCTGACTGAGTGTTACCAATTTGCTGAATAATTCCCGAACTTCGCCGAATTAGAGTTTTTTTTTTCACGTTTAATCTTAATGTCTTATGAATGATATGATAAGATGTATTAAATCTTGTGACTTTTGAATAATAATGGGAATTATCTGATGAAATTGTTAGATATAATATTTACTGTCATGGTATTAATGATTTTATATTTTATTTTTGTTGTCCCAAAATTTCCTCGAACTACTGCCGGATTTTTTGAATTTATCCCGAACTTGAGGTCCACCAAATAATTCTCCAACCCCGACTTGGTAACTATGGGTACAATTACAAACATAGCAACAATAATTCTCGAACCCCGACTTAGTATCAACTATGGGTATAATTACAAACAGAGGGGCTTCGAGATGTAAAATTTTGGAATATTTTCGGGAAAGTTCAAGAAATTTCAGGATATTCAGTAGAAACCTTAAAATTCCTCCGTTCGAATTCTTCGACATGATTTTTCTTTGGATCTTTATTTTGGAGTGTTAGATTTGCCATCTAACACTATTTTGGGGAGATCAAAATAACGAAAAACACATCAAATCGTTAGCTCTATTGTTTCGGAAGCATTCTTTCCCAAAAAATTTTAAAACAGAAAATCTTTGATTTCTTAAATCAATTCTTTTCTATTTGTGTATGGATAACATGCTGTGTATGAGTATCAAATCGATCAATATTTGATATTCTTGCACGGTTGCACCAGATTTGGTGATCAATAACTGAACATATCTTATTTCCCTTTCAAAAATTTGGGGGCTATTGAAAAAAATGAGAAGGATCAGGTTTTGAATGTAATGGAATCACTTGATATTTTAATATGGTGTAGATATTTTGTAGATCGACAACTTTGTATGATCAAGTTTCAGTTTTGAAAAAAATAATATTTCATCCTTTCTATGTTTAGATTGTTATGCATCTCCACAACATACATAGAAATACATGCTATGTAGAGCTCTACACCCAGGATAGCATTGAAATATAATTTAAGTGTGAATGTATGTATATATGCTTGATTTATGATTTTGGAGTGTCTAAAAGTCCCATCAGGATATATTTGTATCTATTGATATGTAGAGGTAAATCGAAAATCTGTAGGGTTTAAATGAAACTTTCTGATCACATTCATCCAATTGTATCTTTTTTCCCATTGCAATCCAGCAACTTCTACAGTTATAGACTATACCATATTGACTGGCAATAGCTATACTAGAAAGGGTATTGTATTGTATAATTCTTGTACTGCTTCCAAGGGCTGAAAGAACTGCTGGCATGTTAATATGTGCATAACGGTAACTGATCACAGAAGTTGCCTTAAGGTTGAAATTGTCTTATGCCAGACGGCCTGCTGAAATTTACCAGGAATCGTGGCTTAAGGATGCTGTCCTTTCCGTGTTCCCAGACACTCGAGATTGCCCTCCATCTTTGGTGAGTCTTTCATCGGAACATTTCAACGTGATGCAAGGCCATCTGGCTTGGAATATATGTGTCTTAATCAATCATTTTGTAGGCCGACTTTTTTCGGGGGCCAAGGCAAATCGGTAGCAAGCCAAAAATAGGTCCCATGAAACCAGTTCCTTCAATAAGCATCCGCTCGCCATCGTCGCGCCTTTCGCCCGACCATGGAGCTTGTAGTAAGCAACTCCATGTGAGTTCTTCAAGACATTTGGGGGAGGCGGTAAAGCAACTGGCACCGGCTAACTTGCAGAGTCCGCTGACTGGGGGGAAAAGTAACGGTACCGACGGTGCCCCATCTACGCTGCTGAAGAGAAACGTGGGGTTGCATCATACAAAAATCTTGGAAATCTGGAGTGTTACTGGAGATATGGCAGGAAAGATCTTGTATGCTTTAGTTGTGGGATGTCTCATGTTTGGTACATTTAAGCTGCTCCGCCTTCGATTAGGGCACACTGGAATTCCACATAAATGGGATTCCAGTCACACGAAGATGAGTTCGGATACCATTGCTTGGACCACGGAGCGATCTTCTGGCTCAAAAGTTGAGAAAAATTTACCCAGTCGGCTAGGGGAGCTGTGGGCGATGTTCAGGCAACAGCTTAAGCATCCAACCGATGCGGCGGCTCCGCAGAGTGCATGGCCCAGTGGTGATCGTTCCGCTACTGCTTGCAAAGTACTACACAAGAGGCAGATGGATATGGATGAAGCTGAAGCCCTGGTGAAGAAATGGCAAGACATGAAAGCCGAGGCACTAGGCCCTAATCATCAAATTCAGACCCTCTCGGAAGTTCTTGATGAATCAATGCTTTCAAAGGTAAAACCTTTTGGGCCTTTACTTGTCTACTTTATATAAATCATCACCCATTCATTTCTATTTAGGGCAAGACATAGCATTAACGTTTATCGAATTATGATTCTTTTCGTAGTATGAGTTTGTTTTTTATGACTGGCTTTCAAACCAACACCAACTCCCTCAACCTTTCTCACCTGGGCTTGGGCCTGTCAAGGAAGGGTTTTTTGTGTTACTTGGATATAGATATGGATTTTTTTTTTTTTGTGTTAATATGGTACATTTTTGGTGGTCAGTGGCAAGATCTAGCGAATTCAGCAAAAGCCAGGTCGTGCTTTTGGAAGTTTGTTTTACTGCAGCTATCGGTCCTGCACGCTGATATATTCTGGGACGAAGCCGGTAATGAGATGGCTGAGATCGTAGCGTTGCTGGAAGAAGCTGCTGAGCTTGTAGATGAGTCTCAGCCGAAAAAACCGAGTTATTACAGGTGATCACCGTATCCAATTCACATTATTGTCAGTCTTGCGATAAAATACCTTTTTTTTTAATCATTGTTTTTATTACAGCACATACAAAGTCCAGTATGTTCTGAAAAGGCAGGATGATGGTTCATGGAGATTCTGTGGCGGTGGTATCGAGAGCCCGGTATGATGTCAGTCTGAGTATCGATTGGTCAATTGGGGTATCTTGACCAATGCAATTGTGATTATGAAACCGGGGTTCTCTCACCACAGTTGTCTGGAAATGGAATAAGGAGCGGAAGTGCTGCAGGGTTTCGGCCTCTTGCCATTTCCGGCACTCTTCACTCATTTCGGAAGCTCGTCTGTATGTAATCGGAAAGATGATCGAATACACATTCCATCAGAGGTCCTGCAAAGCTGAACAAAGGGCTATGTAAGCGCCGTCCTTTCCCTCGATCATGGCCGATGTAGCTCGGCTGACCATTCCCTCAACCTGACTCCTGTCGTTGGTTCGCCTTTCCTTTCGAACTAATTTCAAATTACAGCCACTTCTTTTTTCAAAATACGTGTGGATTTGACTTCCATGTTCCAAAGTAAAAGAGAGGCAGAAGGAACAAGGCATGGTTTTGGTGGTGTCTTTAGTGTGGACCCAAGTACATGTATGGCTTATTGTTGCAAGCTGTGATCTGCAGTTGTTTTGATCCCAATGTGATTTTTGATTCAGTTTTCTTTTAATCAAGTTGGAATATCAGAATCCTTGCTCTGTTTCCATTAAATTGAAGTGTGGTCGGATAAAAATAGAACTTTTCTCATGTAGCCCCCCCCCCCCCCCCACCCACCCAAACTATTTAGAGAAAAAAAAAAACACCTGATCCTACCCCTGTGCCATGGATGAGGGTGGCTTAGGCCCGCTGCCGTCTTCGCTCGTCTTGTGCAGGACACCGCCCATCTTCGCCGTGTGCATCCATAGGCCCCATGAAATCGGTCGCCGCCTCCCTCCTTTACTATGCACTTGGCCATGCGGCCTCCCATAGCCAAATGAGATATAGATGCACTTAGCATTGCATGGCCAAGTGCAGATTGAAGGCTGCTGGGCTGCAATGGCTGAGTGTTAGGGTAGAGCTCTCTCTCTCAATTAGTGTATGATCATCATTTGTTGTGGGTATGAGAATGAAGCCCTCATCTTGAGGCCAATTGCCCACCTGTCGTGGAGTGATTTCCCTCAAGTGACATAAAATAGTCGCCCCAAACCTTCCCAGCTTTTGTATCCTGAGTTGGCTATGTTGTTTCCTCCCCGCCGGAGGTCGGTAGGGTGATTTTTGCCTGTGTGTGGCGGATTCTTCCCCCCCCCCCCCCCCCCCCCCCCCCCCCCTCTTCCTGGGTGGTGGTAATGTGTTTATATGGCTTTTGCCTGTCGGTCCATCGGTGTGCGGTGGTCCTCGCTTGTGCCAGGCTGTGGCGCCTGCCGGAGGTCCGGTGACCCCCCTTTGACCAAAAAAAAAAACCATTACAAAAAAAAAAAGAGAGTTGGCTACGCAGGTCCTGTGTTCGAATCTCAGTATTCTGCATGAATTTCAATCGACAGGAGTAGGTGATGTAGAGCTAACCAAAGGAAAAGAAATGCAAAAGACAAATCTTTGCCTACCATGGCAAGAGTTTTGAGCACACACAACTTAGATATGAAAATCCAAAGAGAGTTTCAACAAACCACAATAACCTTCTTAGCTGCGAAACAAGAGTCTAAGCACACAGACAAACGAGAAGAAATCAAATTGCTGCTGATCCTCAAATCCCACCTTGAAGGAAAACCACCAGGAGTCTCACGCCATTATCCTCGCAGATCTCACATACAGGCTGTCAACAACCTTGCCAATGTTTCCGATCGTGTCGAGGGTCGCCGGGAAGATGGCGTCGGCCTTAGGGTCGTCGAAGATGATGAGGCACCCAGCTCCCTGGTCCAGAGTCCCGGCGAACTTCTTGTCGAGAATCATCTGTGACAGCTTCGTCTCCACGTGATCGACGGGCAGCTCGATCAGCTCCGCGACGTGGGCGATCTCCACCCTCGAATAGGGCTCGATCAGCCTGCAGAGGTTCTGCTCCAGCAGTGTGTCATACAGCGACGAGAGGTGCCTGTGGACAATAGGGTCGTCCTCCAGCTGGGGCCGGTAGTCACGCAGGGCGGTCTCGAAGAACTTGAGGGACCTCTTCGAGTGGGCGTCCGCGACAGCCTTCATCGCGTCCAGCTCCGGTCCGAGGTAGAGCAGGCCGGCCTTGGAGGAGATTATTCCGGCAACATCGTCGGCCTGGCTCACCATGATCTTGCACAGCAGCATGTACTTGAGGCTGAAGACAGCGCGGGGATCCTCAAGGGCATTGAAGGCTTCGAATGCCTCGAAGAAGTAGCTGTACGCAGTCTTGTAGTCTTTCTCCTCTGCGTGCAGGATCCCGCTCTGGAGATCAATGGTGCCCTGCTGAGCTGGTGGCACGTAGATGGCGTTGGCGGCAGTTCTTGCTGCAGTGAGAGCGGCTTTGGCCTTTGGTAGGTTCTTCAGAGAGAAGTGGAGCTTGCTCTCAAGGAGATCAATGTCCACCAAAAGCAACTTGTCATCCAATCTCCTAACCTCTTTGACTAGGTTGGTGAGAATGGCTAGGGCTTCAGTGTACTCCTTGCTCTCCATCAGGAGGGCGGCAAGCCTCGCCTCGACCCGCTGTCGGAGAAATGTGCGCTTCTCGGCTCGAGTCCACTCGACCATCTCCTTGCAGAGGGATATCTGGAGGTCTGAGGTGCCCGGGATCTTAGCGACCGCATCGATGATTCCCCTCACGATCTTTGCAGTCTTGGCCTTGGGGATCACAGAGAAGAAGGGCCTCAGCTGGGTCAGAAGGCTCCGCAGCTCCTCCCCCCTCTTCTCCTGCGTGAGGAGCTCCGAGAGGTTGGAGATGGCCTGCTCTTTGATTCGCAGGGCCTCCGAGGACGAGGAGGGATTCTCGAGAATGCGGTAGAGAATGGAGATGGACTCAGATGCATCCTTGGCTTCTGAAGCCTGTGCTAATGAATCAGTGGTTGCTGGCAGAAAGGATGACGACATGGCTTCCTTCCTTCCTTCCAAAATGCTATATCACTACATGAAGTATGAAGAATAGAATCACATCAATTCAAGTTTGAGTCGCAAGAAATATCAGTACATGAAGTATGAAGAATAGAATCACATCAATTCAAGTTTGAGTTGCAAGAAATCGTATACTGATATACTGAGAAGTATCTGACTATTCAATAAATCCAGTACTTGTGCAGACCACAACTATGCCATAACTTTATATATTACTTTGATGAACTTAGAAGGTAAAATTACACTTTGCCCCCATGTAGTGTCACCCAAAGTCACTCATGCCCTTCAAGTTTTTTTCGTGACAAACTAGCACCTATAATTTCAGCAATTCACACTTAACCCCCCTCTGTGAGCTATTCACTGGTACATTTAACAAAAAAACTAGCACATATAACTGGAACCGATCACAAATAACATTTAGCTCCCCTATGTGAGCTATCCATTACTACATTTAACAAAAAACCAGCACTTACAACCAGAATTGAGGGGGGCAAACTGTCACTTTTTAACTTGAAGGGGTTGAGCGGTTTTGGGTGAACAATGCAAGGGGGGGGGGATAAAGTGTAATTTTCCCAAATTAAAATTGAAGAACAGGTTCATTAAGATACAAATTTGCAGATAAAGGTAAGAATGATGCAGAAAAGCTAGTCAATAACATTCAATTTATGAAGCACAGAAGGTGTTCATGTAAAAGATCCACGGAAAATTGTATAGAGTAGAAATTTGGCTACTCTTTGAAGACACTAACCCAAGGCGTTTCCTGATGAGAAATAAAATGTTCCGGCCATTTCTTCCACTGACTTCCCAAAAACATGTGCTGATTTTCTTGGCCCCCCAACAACAAAGTTGCAAAATTATATAGGTCTCGTGTACTTAACCACATGGATTGTTTGTCCCAAAAAGAAGGTTTCTTTCGAAGAGGTCCATGATGGCAAATAAACTTCTCATTCTCTATCACAATTGCTTCCTATTCAAGAAGCCGGATTGCTGAGAAAATTACCTCAAAAATCCAAATTAAAGCTGAGTACACGGATTAGACTATTTATGATACTCTCAATTTCTCGCGATGGTGGCAGTCTTTTCCAAAGCCTATAATCTATCTACCTTTAAGGTATTAACTTTTAACCAGAACCCAATTACCACATCAGTGTTGAAGGGGTAATTCCCAAAGATTCACGTATTTCTTCCACGGGTAGCAAAGCATCCACTTGGGAAAATTCTCTTGAGGTAAAAAAAAAAGTGAGCTTTTCCCCCATGGACCAGCACAATCAACAGTTCGACACCGACTTAATCATGTCATCTTGATGTGTTCTGACCACCTTGAGGGTCATCTGTCGAATCCACAAAACTGCCAAGGCAAAGGCTGCTGCTGGTTGAGGCTCGGAGAGCAAGAGAAAACAAGCATGAGCTAAAGAAATTATTGCCTATCATTCAAGATCCACTAAATGGATAATCCAACAGGATAGTTTCACAATTTTCTAGCAAACAAGCAAGAAGGACAAGGTTTTCTACACGTTACTTGTCGTTCATGTGCATGACTTAGATGGGCAACCTAATTCTCATCAGATCACAAGCATTGGAATTTTTTCCTTTTTTTTTGGTTGCAGACCACCAAGAGCGGCTGCAATAGCATTGGTTTGCTCCAATGGAGCAATAGATCATCGAACGGTTTGTTCCTAACCAAACATGGGTGTGTTCCACTGGAAACAACGGGATAGTTTGTCCCTAACAAATAGTGGAAAAAGGTCATTAGAAAGGTAACATGTCAAATGCATGGGAGTGAGCAAAAGAAAATCACAGAAAAGAAAAAGCATGAATAAAGATCAGCATGAATATAACATCTGTGCGAATACGAAAAAATTTACCTATTAGGCATTTTACACGTTTAATTCCCCTAATCCTATAGTCAACAGTGTTCTAAAAAGCGGCCCAGGCGGCCGCCTAGGCGCTAGGCGGCCCCCCACCGCCTCGCCTAGGCCCTAGGCGCTCCAGAAAAGCGGCCAAGCTCCCAGGCGGAGCTAGGCGGGGCAAGGCGGCCGCCTAGGCGATCTAGGCTGGCCAGGCGGACCATGTTTGCTTTTGTTCTTGTTAATGACTCAATCTTGAATTATGATTATATACTTGCTCTTTAAAATAATAGTTTGGGATAATCTTGAACTTATATTAATTTTTAAACATATATATATTATATAATATCAAAATAATAATTAAAATAATTAAAAAAAGGCAAAACGCCTAGGCGCCGCCTAGGCGCTAGGCGGCCCCCCACCGTCCGACTAGCGCCTAGCACTTTTTAGAACCTTAATAGCCAATAGTTTACACTTTACATGAGTTAGCAGTCGGGAAACCGAACCTTCATTGTCGGATTCTATGATCCAAGCCAGGAGGGAAAGGGAATATGAACAAGCATCCAACAGGACTAAACAAACTTGGGGAAAGAAGATGGAAAACAATGAATGATGATTAAAAAAAAAAAAGTTACTACTCACAAGAACCAAAAAACGAAGCTAAATATAGAAGAGAATTATGAGGAGGATCGCATGGACTTGCTCATACGACCCAATGAGGCTAATGGCGTGAAGTGCCAAGGTACTCGTCGAGATGTGTTTATTGCGTAAACAATTATTATGTGAGAAGGATACAACTGTGTTGTGTTTGTAGAAACTACAATGCAAACCATCATTTTGATCGCATAAAAAGACATTTTGAATTATACTTGTTTCCCTATGTGAACCCCTTCTGGTAGGAAATAACATGGGTTGGTGTTTTCTTGCAATTCACAACAAGATCCCTCCCTAGTTTTCTACAGCATTAGAAAAGGCCAAAATCCAAAGTTCCCCATTAAAAGAAAGTTCCAAAAACATCAAAAATATCCATCTAATGTTGTAGTAATCTCGTACACACCTAATTTTCTATGTAGATCCCCGTAGAAAATTCATTCCGGCCGATACGACTTGCTATTGACTGAATATTCAATCCATGGTTGGAATGAAATAAGGTTCGGAAAATAACTATTGGGAAGAATGATGAGTGCTGTTTCCAAAATATATGGGGAAGGCTTGATAGTAATGGTTATGGTTTAATAGGATGTTGCTCTACAAATATACACACAGCACATTTCTTTGATGCTTTTGAACATGTTCTATAGCTGATCAACAGACAAGGTTCAACCAAAAAGTAACCCAAAGGCAAGAAAAATATCTAAATAGATAAATATAAGGTTTGATGGAGATTCAACACCCATGTCGCAAGCTTCCCTCGGGAACTTAAGCAAATGCAACAACAAATATTTGCAGTCACATTAGAAATTTACAAGAAAGATAAGATGAAATAAAATCAGGAGACAATAAGATAAAAGTTGAATAAAACAAGGTTTGGAGTTTCGGCAGAAACCGATCCGTTTTTAAGTAAATCAAGAGACAATAAGATAAAACAGATGTTTTTAAGTAAATGATCTTTACGTTCTCCATTTACTTTAAGTTATTTCATTAAATAAGCAAATGCCTCCCCATTTGGATTTCATAAAAATATCAAAATCAAAATCCAAAGGAATCAAAATGTAATTTTTCAGTTCCTATACAAAATCAGACTTTACCGCTTTTGGCTAAAAAAGAAAATTCGGTGAAAAAAAACCTCAAAATATTTTGGACTAGAAAAAAAACTCAAAAATATAGAACAAGAAATATAAGACCAACTTAAAAACCCAAAGTCCGATAAAATATTTTGAATTTATAAAAAAATTCTCTCACAAAAACTCTTTTTTCCTCCAAACTTGGCCAAAATTCAAAATCATGATTTTTTAACTTTTTGACAAAAAGTTAGGGTAAAGCAAAAATCACGCTCTTTTGAAAACAAGACCACTATAAAGTGGGCACCGATGTAATTATTTTATATTATTTTTATATTTTATAATTATTTTAAATTTAAAAAAAGAAACCGAAACCACCGAAACTCCGATCCGAAACTCCGAAACCGATTGAAACCAATCCTCGATGGGCGGACCAAAACCGAAACTACAAACCTTGGAATAAATCATCAAATAGCTCCAAACTTCTCATTAACTCATCATCAAAGTTGCCATTTCACCAATCCATGGTTCCTCTTTGATTATTAAAAGCAAACTTAAAACTCAAGAAAAAGAAACAAAGAAATGCAAACTTAAGTCAAGATTGGAGATGTAAGGAGCTACAACACGAACGAGAAAGAAGGTACGACTTCTTAGGGTTGGGAGGAAGTCCGTAACTAATGTTTTCAGTGAAGAAGGATCCTTCAGTTCGTTTTTAGCATGGATAACCTTAGATTGTGTTTTTGTTATAATTTCTTAAGAGATGGGAATGTTATCTCATTTAAGTTGTTTGAATTGTAAGTTGTGAAACGGAGATTAATTCAATTCCCTTTGCCAAATCTTGCTTTCAGAACTCTTCTCCTAGAATATTTCCTAAATTACAAGAACCTCGGAGGAGTCTTGGTTGCTTGAGCTTAACTGGAGTAACTAACAAGGTAGGTCATCCTACCAGCCAACTGGCCTTTTAGGTTTCTTGGCATTGCCCCTCTTTGGACACATTGTCTTTGGTCAAGTTTTTCGAAGGAGTAATGCTACTCGTACAATCTCCATCAACAATCTAAAAAACAAACCAGACCCAAGAAGTGTTGGCAGGTCCCAGTGGCCACTGCATCGGAATCCACACCAAGTACTGACCCCTGGGCCCCGCCACCACTTCTTTGGTATGGTTTGTTTTTTAGATTATCAATGGAGATTGTACGTGTAGCATTACTCTTTCCGAAGCAATCTTAGAGGGTTGACGTCAGGTTGTCGATCGGATCAATCTTCCCTATAGTTGATTCCATTTTAATGGGTTAAGTTTGGATACTAATTTTATTATATCATTAATTGCCTGGCAACTTTAAGTAGCTGATCAATCCACATCCTTCATGTTAGCATATTCACTTATATTCTCAATCGTTGATCCTAAATCATTAAATTTAGGCCTAAACTTAAATAAAATATGAGAATACAATAGAGAACCAAAACTAAAGAAATTTCTAGACCCAATCCAATCATAATCCTAATAAAACCCCCAAATTACAGCAAGATTGGCAAGAAAAGAAAGCTTTCGATTTCTAAATAACGATCACCAAATACAAATTAATAGCCAAACCCTAACCCAAGCATAGATCTAATCACAATCTACGAATTCTGACTTACCGAACTGGAGGTAGGAAACCAGAGAGGAACCGTAGCGGCAGATCGCGGAATTGGATCGAAGAAGGCCGCAGGTCGTTCGGCGCTGAGCTGTTTCTTCCCTCCTCGTCAAGCTCGCTAGGGTTTGCAGCTTTAGAATGAGGCTAAGGATCTAGGGCAGATATTTACGGAGAGAGAGAGAGAGAGAGAGAGAGAGAGAGAGAGAGAGAGATCTAGTGTTACACACAGAAAAGTAGGAGAACCAAACTCTGTGGGATTGTGATCTGAGAGGAAAAGACCTTCCAAGTAGGGGTGGCAATGGACTCCGAAAAGCCGAAAAACTAGGGCTAGCATTTTCGGACCCGACACGGCAGACCCGATACGAAGTTAGCGGGTCTGGGTCAGGGCTAAACGGGTTCGGGTTGTAAACGGGTCGACACGATAGACCCGTTTAATAAACGGGTCGGATCTGGGTTTAGGGTCTGGATACGGTAGACCCGGGAAGACCCGTTTAATATTCAACCGGTCGTGTCGGGTCGGGTCGGGTCTACCCACAATCCGATACTGTAATATATAGTATCAGCGGGTCTATCGGGTTAGGTCGGGTCGAGTCGGATCGGGTTAACTGAATAAACCCGTGTGGTAAACGGGTTTAACGAGTCTTATCGGGTCTACCAGTTTATAAACGGGTCGGGTACGGGTTTAGGATCTAGACACGATTAGTTAAACGGGTCAGGTCCGGGTCTAGGGGTTTTGGACACGACCCGACAGGAACCCGATCCATTGCCACCCCTACGAAAACCCGATCGAAACCCGAGCAGAAATTTAGGATATGGGTACATATTTTGTACTAGAAATATGATTTGGGTAGGGTATATGGGTATAGGAACTCTACCCGATCGATTTTGGGTATGGATATGGGTACATCAATACCCATACCCAAAACCTAATTTTCCCTTGTGTATATACAAGATATAATACAGTTTAACTCAAAACTTATTGCCATGTACCCAAATTCTAGTCAGTCATATCCCTACCCAAACCCAAACATATACTATAATAAAACAATTGTAATAAGAAACCAAAAAAGATTCATAAGATTGTATTGTGATATCTTGAAATTTTTTCCTCAAGTAATTTTGTATATATGATTGTGAAAAAAGAAAAAATTATACCCAATTCATACCCGAAACCCGAATCAAAACCCGAATGGTTATGGATCAGGTATGGACCCTCTTCTACCCGAATGGATATGGGTCGGGTATGGACACTGTCATACCCGAATGGGTATGGGTAGGGTCCGATCCGAACCCGACCGATTGCCACCCCTACTTCCAAGAGACTCCCTATCTCACTTCTTATTTTAGTTTTAATTTTTTTAAAACCAATCACTATTTTAAAGGATTTTTTAAAAATAGTATTTGTTTTAAAAAAATATTATTTTAATAACCATAAGTCAAATATAATTTTAAAAGTAGTCATTTTTTGTCACTTGAATGCCGCGTCAGCAGCTTGCAGAACTTTTCATTTCTAGTATAAATAATAAGTGAATTACCGTTTTAAAACTTTATGTGACATGTAAGAGAGATGCTATTAAGCCAAAAAGATTTTCCGATTCTGCTCAGCCCGATTAACATGTCCGTGTGCGAGTGGTGGTTGAATCTCATTAGTAACATTTGAATCTGGCGTTGCACCACTCGCACGCGGCTACATCAATCTGGTTGAGCAAAATCCAGAAAGCTTTCGAGTGGAATAGCATTTCTCGACATGTAATGGTCACATATGGTTCTCGTGTGTTTTTTCTTTTTCTTTTTTGAGGAAAGGTCCTCGAGTGTTGAAACTGTGTTAATTTGATTTGAAATCAGTAAACAAAGTATCGAGCTCAAAACCGGTAACTGAAATATCGATTTTTCTTGACATAGGGGTTTCAGCAAATTACTGACGCAGCTGCCGCATGGCAAAAAATTATTACTTTTAAAATTATTTTTGAATTGATGCTATTAAAATATATTTTTTAAAACAAACGTTGTTTTGAAAACAAAAACTATTTAAACGGAGGTTTTTTCCAAATTGACCAACAAGTCTGTCGTATTGCTCAAACTAAGTATAGAGCTCGAAAACGTTCCTTTATGACCACCAACACGGATGAACTATTCACACAGCCATACTTTATTCATTTGTGATAAAAATGTTCATAACATCAAATCATAATTTTTTTGGTAAAATATGTAGAGTTCAAAATGCAACTTTTACGTTTTCAAACTCGGGTGCATTCTAGCAAAACAATGGAAAATATGTAGACCACATCCACCGACTGGAATCTGCCCATCGATATCATCCTCGAGCAGATCCAGCACGAAGACTTCCTCAAGTGGCCAAACCCTCTCTAGCCCGATTCAAGGCATAAGGCAAACACATCAGTTTACTGCGACTTCTACCGATGCCACGGACACCCAATGGTGAAATGCAAGTCTCTCACATATCACTTGGAAAACCTCTGGCAGGAGGGACATCTCTAGGAGTTCAAAGAAAGACGGGGATTCTGTCAGGATCCCCCTTTGCAATCAAGGGGAAGGATCCCATCGATCGATCAGAATAGAAAGCCGCAGATCGTGAATAACTCGGAGTGTCACTTATCTGAAATCCGTGATGTAACATCTTCGAGTTATCAATAAAATAGTAAATGAGCACCTTCCATATAGAGACCCTTCTCAAACTCTTGATCAATTAGTGCCTCGCCACTATCAAACTCTGATGGTACAACCTTGATGTCCCTTTCGCTAATTCGATCGCACAGAATCACCCTACGATCAACCATTATTCAAAGCTATAATTAGTCCGGCTTGAGTTGTGACATGATCAGCTAACATGCAACAGTACAAAGCTACGTGCACCGACATAGGTTCGACTAAAATGATGCACTGTCTAAGTATAACCAATACAAAGGCACTACATTGAGTACTCCGAATCTTTGGTGGCGCACATACTCCCATTGTCACGTAAGGACACATGCACTAGTGACTCACCACAGTTAGTTCAATTCGCGTTGCGACATGGCCGACTAACCTGCAATGGTATAAAGCTACGTACCTGAGATGTAGGTCCGATTGAAACGGCGCTTCGCCTAAGTTCGACCGATACAAGGCAACATGCTGAGTACTCCGAATCTTTGGCGGCACACATGCTCCCGTGGTCACGTAAAGACATATGCATTAGTGCCTCGCCATAGTTAGTTCAGTTCGCATTGCGACATGGACGACTAACCTGCAATGGTACAAAACTACGTCCTTGAGACGTAGGTCCGACTGAAACGGTGCTTCGCTTAAGTCCAACCGATACAAAGGCACTACGCTGAGTACTCCAAATCTTTGGCGGTGCACATGTTTCCGTTGTCACGTAATGACACATGCACTAGTGCCTCACTAGAGTTAGTTTGGTTCGCATTTTTGCGACACAGTTGACTAACCTGCAACAGTACAACGCTACGTGCCTGAGATGTAGGTCCGACTGAAATGGTGCTTCAGCTGAGTCCGACTGATACAAAGACACTACGCTGAGTACTCCAAATCTGTAGCGGCACATATAATCTCGTTGTCACATAAGGACACATGCATTAGTACCTCGCCATAATTAGTTTGGTTCGCGTTGCGACACAACCGACTAACCTGCAACGGTACAAAGTTACATGCCTCGACGTAGGTTCGATTGAAATGGCGCTTCACTTAAGTCTAACCGATACAAAGGCACTACACGGAGTACTCCGAATTCTAACACCCATCAATCAACCAATCCGAGGCCCTTTCCTTGGCATTCAAATACAAAGCCCAAGACGTCGATATCGTTTTGGCCCAAGGAGACAACCTTGGCAGTCAAAGACAAAGTCTGTGGTAGGCTCCGTCGTCTCGGCACTAGACTAAGCCCGAGACATCGACGCCGCCTCGATCCAAGAAGACAACCTTAGCATCTAAAGACAAAGCCCGAGACAAGCTCTGCTGCCTCGGCATAAGACTAAACCTAAGACATCGACACCGTCTAAATTCGAAGGGACAGCCTTGGCATCCAAAGACAAAGCCCAAGGCCCCGCCCTTGGCATTCGAAGACAAAGTTTGAGGCAGGCTCTCCCGCCTGAATATTCAAATAAAGCCCAAGGCTCCGCCTTTGGTATTCGAAGATAAAGTCCAAAGCGTCCAATGCTTCGGCACATTCAACAAGCCCAAGACAATACCCTTGGCACTCAAAGGCGATGAAAAAAGACAAAGTTGGCTGAGTAAGATGAGGAGGGGTGGCGGTAGAGGCCATCAGTTGGAATCCTGTCCACCTGTCGCTCCAACTAATGCATGGACTCGGAGTTGGCCATAACCCTCAATTAACCTGCAACAGTACTTAGCAACATGCCCCAACGTGGGTATGACTAAAACAGCGCTTCGCCTTAGTCCAACCGATACAAAGGCGTTATAATGAATACTCTGATTTCCAACTCCTTCAATCAACCAAAGTCCAAGAAGATAGCCTCGGCGCTTGTAGATAGAGTGTGAGGTGCTTCGCACGACCTCAGTACTTGTCGACAAAGTTCGAGGTTCGTCGCACACTCACAGACAGATTTCGAGGTGCTTCACACTGTCTTGGCACGCAGTGTGAGGTGCTTTGTACCATTTTGGCGTACGCCGACAAAGTCCAAGGTACTTCGCACCACCTCAACATGCAAAGCCCGAGGTGCTTCACATCGCCTCGGCACGCAGTCCGAGGTGCTTCGCATTATTTTGACACTCGCCAGCAAAGTCCAAGGTGCTTTGCACCGCCTCGGCACACAGAGTCTGAGGTGCTTCGCACCACCTCAGCATGCAAAGTCCGAGGTGCTTTGCACCGCCCTGGCACGTAGTCTGAGGTACTTCGCATTGTTTTGATGCTCGCACGGTAAAGTCCAAGGTGCTTCACATTGCCTCGGCACACAGTGCGAGGTGCTTCGCATCGTTTCGACACTCACCGACAAAGTTTGTAGGGCCTCGCACCACCTCGGCACTCATAGACAGAGTCTGAGGTGCTTGACACCGCCTCGGCACGTAGAGTCCAAGGTGCTTCACACTGCCTCTGCACGTACGTAGTGCGAGGTGCTTCGCACCATTTTGACGCTCGCCAGTAAAGTCCGAGGTACTTCGCACCGCCTTGACACGCAAAGTTCGAGGTGCTTCGTATCGATTCGGTGCTCGTCGGTAAAGTCCAAGGTGCTTCGTACCACCTCAGAGCTCACAGACAGAGTGTGAGGTGCTTCGCACCACCTCGGTGCTCGCCGACAAAGTCTGAGGTGCTTCGCATCGCTTCGGTGCTCGCCGACAGAGTCCGAGGTGTTTGCACATCGCCTAAGCGCTCACACACCTTTCAACCGATGCCCCCTCCCCCTCGCTCCTGCAGTGCAACCGAGACCCCCCTTGCTTTTTTAGTGCAACCAAGGCCCCTCGCCTTGCCAGTCACAGCCAACCCCCCACCCCTTTTGTCACTTCACCCAACCTCTCGATCCAAATTACAAGGGGGGGGGGGAGTGCACACCTTGACCAACCCACCCACCCCGAGGGGTGTGTGCACCCTTGACTGACCCACCTCCCCTTACTCCTCCATCAAACAATATGGGGTGCCCACACAAAAGATGAACTTTGGATTTTTGACTTGCTTTTTTTTCTTCCCATTTTCCCATCGAAATCTGATGGCCTTACCAGCCCCGTTCTTCCCTCATCTCTAGGCGACCTCGTAGACAGTCATGCAAGGATCACTATGCTTCTCGAATCAACAAATTCTAGTCCGTGACGCAATCACTACATTTCGTCAAACACGACTCCAGCTTGCGATCCCCCCTTTTTTGGGTGGGTGCACCTTGACGACCCCTCCCCCTTTGCCCTTTGTTTGCAACCAAGGCCCCCCCTCCCCCCCCCTTTCCCTTTTGTTCTCATCCGACCCCCCTTCCCCTTTGCTTGCAACCAACCCCCCCCCCCCGCCCATTCTTTTCTTTTGTTGACAACTGACCCCCTTCCCCCTTGCCCGACCACCCCACCCTGCTTGACGCTCCTCTGCCTGTGCGATCTTCTGCCCGCGTCACTGATCGTCGGCGTCCCAGCCAGCTAGGTTAGCACCTGGATGACTGGGAGGGGGTATGGGTGCCGCAGGGCTAATGCCTGACAGTGGGATCCGTAGGGCAGCTCGCACAACTAACCGCCCGCCGGCACCGATCGCCTGTCTGCACGACAGTCAAACTCTGGGCAAGGGGTCGAGAGACAGATGGCGTCCGACCCCGCATAGTGGGTCAGCAAATGCACACCTGACCGGCCCTTGGAAGAGGGTTAGCGGGCGCAATGGTCGACCCTGTGCAGCGGGTCATCAGACAGAAGACGACAGGGGGTCGACAGACAACGGTCGACAGACGCGCACTCGATCGGCCCCTGATAGGGGGTCGGCGATGGTCGACCCCGCGCAGTGGGTCGGCGGACGTACACCCGATTGGCCCTTAGCAGAGGATTGGCAAGTGCAAAGGTCGGCCCCGCGTAGCGGGTCAACAAACAGAAGATAGCCGGCCCTCGGCAAGGGGTCGACAGATGACAATAATCGGCCCCTGATAGGGAGTCGCGAGCGCGACGGTCGGCCCAGACAATTGGTCGGCAAATACACACTCGGTCGGCCCCTGGCAGGGGGTCGGTGAGCGTGATGGTCGGACCCAGGCAATGGATCGGCAGATGTGCACCCGATCGGCCCCTGGCAGGGGTCGACGAGTGCAACGGTTGGCCCAGACAATAGGTCGACAGATGCGCACTCGGTCAGCCCCTGGTAGGGGGTCGGCGATCATGACGATCGTCCCCGACAACGGGTCGACAGACACGCATGATAGTCGGCCTCGGACAACGGGTCAGCAGACGCTTACTCGACCGGCCACTAACAGGGTGTTGACGAGCACAATGGTCGGCCTGGACAACGAGTCGGCAGACGTGCACTCGGTCGGCCCCTAACAGGGGGTCAGCAAGCACGACGGTCGGTCAGACAATGGGTCCGCAGACGTGCTCCCGACCCTGGACAATGGGTCGACAGACACGCATGACGGTCATCCCCGGACAAAGGGTTGGCAGACGAACAATCGGTTTTTGTACTAAGGAATCCCAACCAGCTATGTTAGCACTTGCCTAGGTGGGAGGGGGTAACTGTGGGTGCAAAATCTGGATAACGCCCAACAGTAGGACCCATAGCTCTGCCTGGGGCCCATGAGCATGACGGTGGGACCCGCAGACTTGCCTGGGCCCCATAAATACTATTCACGGTCTGGTAAATTCCCCTGGATATTTACCAAAACCCCTGGTATTCCCAAACCTTTATAAATAGCCAACCTTGTAAATAATTTGGATCGAAGATTCCAGACCACAATCCTACTTTCTGTTTTCCAGAGCTCCTCGAGCCTTCTGGTTTTTTGATTCCAGTCAAGCCTTCTTCACCCTCTGTCCACCTGTGTAAATACTCCTCGGCCTGTCGAGAGTGGCTCAACTTCTTTAAGAGATTGTGGATTCAAAAGTTGCATCTTACCGCATGGAGACGTAAGCTTCAGCCGAACTTCACCACTACATTCTGTGTCAACTCTTTCTCTCTCTCTCTCTCTACTCAACTATGTTAGCATAACAGCTCAGCACTTGGCAGCTCAGCGCTCTACAATGCATCTTATCCATGAAGCTCTACCCTTCTATCGACTGTTAGAGGGCGACCGCACGACGGCCGTAATCCTCCCCCAGAGAATGATTTAAACGCGGCAAGCTTCATCTCCCATTTCAATCAATTTTTTAAAATAATATTTTTTGGGAGTTGAGTTTTCCACTTTAAAAAATCCATAACTTCTTACATACATATCGAAATTTTATAAAATTTATACTTTTGGAATATACTCATGGAGCTCGACAAAACTAGATCTATATTGCATATGAAATTAAAAAAAAATGGATATAAGGTTACCCTAGAGGTGTAAACAAAGCCCATCGGCCTGATCCTGGCTTGAACCCAGCCCAGCTCAGTCAACAGCCCAACCCAGCCCGACCCGAACACACCATGGGCCGGGCTCGAGGTACCACCTTGAGCCCACAACCCGGTCAGAAGCCCAGACCGAAAGGAAGCACCTTGAGCCGACATTTAGTCATTTACTAATTGTTATAAAAAACTCAAAATATCACTTTTGAAATCTTGGTTTTACGCTAACTGACTAAATATCACTTACAAAATTAAATGTTACGTAAAACTGACAGTTGCAAATTCAAGAGAGTTTATCGGACATAAACTGACGATAAAAGTGTCTCTTAATTTTACAGCTATAAAAAACTAAAAATATCACTTTTGAAATCTTGGTTTGTTTCACAATAACTAACTAAATATTGTTGGAAATAAATCCATGACAGAGGCCCACAGCGGAAGCAATGGGAAGGTCCGAAGACCGTAAGCGGTGTGCGTTACATATCAAATTTTTTCATCAAAACGATCTACATGTACGTGTATGAATCTAGCATGGCAACTACGCGAACCCCTGACGTCGATCTAACGCAAAAGAACAATCTAGCATGTATGCATGTTCTATCTATGTTAGATCTACATGTTAGAGATCATACCTGCATGCGGATTCTTTCACCGCGATAAGTTTCTTCTTTGTCGATAGAGATGGCTCGGATCTGCTCGATATAGCTTCGGTGCGACGGCAATAACTTTCTGCTTCGAACTCGGATTAGGCTGAAATTTGGACTGCAAGTAGCCAACTTCAAGACGCAACTTTTACAATAATTTTCACCTCATTTGGAATTTTATAGCTTCCTGAAGCACAAAAATAACATTGATTGTCTGTGCAGATTCTGGACAGCAAAAGCTTGCGGGAGATGCGTTCTACTTCACCCGATCTCGCACGATGCACGACACCTCATCGATGGATCTCTGAGTGCCTCCATCCGACGAGCCTTCTCCTTCTACGAAACCCTACGTGAGGAAGACGAGTCGTTATCCAATGGCGCAAGAGAGGGAGAGAAACGAGAGAGGAGAGGAGAAGAAAGTTTGGGAGAGATCTAGGGAGGGGGGTCGGTTTTTCCCATATAGCATCATCTCTGGCCGGCCCCCCTTAGTCCCTATGATAAGGCCGACCTATCCCCTTGGATAAGGCTCCAAGGGGATATGTTCTTCCCCCAAAAATCTCCCTTTATCTCTCCATCTCTTTATCCATGTCCCCCACTTTTAGGGCTTTTTTTGACCAATTCAAAACCCCTATCTTATCCCCTATGGTCTGCCGACCCTAGATGTGGGAGACCCATGCAGGGCCGGCCCCTATATTCTGGAGATGAGAATCCCAGTAACTAGTGAGGCTTGACAGTGCACGTTTTTACCAAAACGCCCTTATGCCTCAAATTGACCATTTCTAGTGTGCCAGACTTAGCGACTCTTCCTTATGTGACCTTGACAAGTTACTTTACTATTAACTGAGGTCACCGAAGGGTGCCCCTAGTAAAGTCAACCAGTCAACTTGCAACATGTCCCGGTGCATCGCACCCATGTAGCAAAGTTCACTTATGGCGAGGGATAACTACATGCGTCTCTGCACTAACCTAGGGTTTCCCCTTAGTGCACACACGTAGCTATGCATCTACCGTGCACTAGTGCGAAGCACTCACAGAGTATAGGTTTGAACTACTCGCTTCCTCTTACTGTGTCCTGTGTTTCGAGGAGATAGTACTAGGACCGTACATAATGTCGATAAGGTGGAACATTCAGGGACCAGGATTCATGGCTTCCAACTTAGACTCGATCGACACACTACCCGAGTGTACCATCGATCCTCTGAGTCCGAGTTAACCTGCGTGGCCACACAGAGTGCGATGCAGGCTGCACTCCAATTCTCCCGGACTTACTATATTCTCCCTCATACCCCTGCTCTCCGCTTAGTATGGTAAACCCGCTGTCCCTCCACTTGGTGCCATGATGCAACTCGAGCGGTGGAGAATACCGTCAAACTCGAGTATCATATGACTCAGTTCCTTCCAGGTTGACCAAACACATCGTACCTCCGATTACTCTGATGAGCAACTGAATCTGTCACCAGTCCAACTGATGACCACCTGGCCAGGGTTTAATACGACGTAGATCAGACCAAGGAACGCACCTCCCGTTAGGGGTGTGGATGGCCTACAGGAGTGACACGCTGATGCAACGCCAGCCGGGTAACCCAGTACACCGTGGTTTTGGATCACTGCATCCGGATCCTCACACATTGGTGCGCCAAAGTACCACACAACTGGTTAGTCCACTAAATATGGTTTCTTAGGGTTTAAGACCGTTTTACCCTAAGCAGAAATATGGCTTAGTGCACCGGTGTCTGCTCACTGATCTGTGCACCGTGTTGGTTCTGTTCGGCCACAGACACTGTGCCTGATAATGACCATGGTGGAGACACCCACGTTCTGTCATCCCAACAGCTTATCCTGATAGGGCGACCAACCCTAATCAGAGCTGCGAACGTATTTAGGTTACTTGGGACTAGTCCCTTGAGTCTCCCACTCAAGTGGATTACCATGTACCCATGGCTCTCTGTTCTATAATCAGAACATGTACTAAGGTGCGTACCAAGATGTAATGTTATATTATCAACCATACATAGCTAAACTATAGGTTTTTACGAGCTATAGAACTCACCAATTATAACAATCTCCCACTAGGTCTAACGAGGAAAAACGGTGTTGAGCTCTGTAGCTTCTATATGTTGCCCATAAGCCTTTGTAGGAATTCTCTAAAGGAATTAGCAACATTATCTGTAGATTCCACCTCAGTATCGCTACTTGCATTTTCTTCTATAACTGTCAGATCAAGTGGAGTTTGTACTTGATGGGTTTTTCCTAACGGTGGTGCCTTGGCTCTTTGGACCATGCTTACCGCTCTTCTATTGTCACAACATATAACTGAGCATCTGGTATGCATCCCTGGTTCTCCAAAAACTTATTAAGTCATACCACTTATTAGACTACCTTGCACGTAACAACGTGCTCAGTCTCTGTGATAGAGTCTGTGATGCACTCTTGCTTCACACTTTACCAACTACCGCTTCTAATGCCAACATAAAAACAATTCTTGAAATCGATTCTCTGGAACACACATCTGATACCAAAGTCAGACCCTGTGTGTCCAATCGATATCAGGACCTGTGAAGTGCAAGCTAACTCACAATCCTCACTTGATGAGGACTTCTGAGTATACCCTTCACTTTAGTCCAGTGATCTGGACCCGGGTTTGACTGAAACTGACCCATGTATCCTACTGCGCAATAGATATCTAACCTCGTAAAACAAATCTGGCTAGAATTTTATCTTCATACGTAACCTGTGACAGCAAGAGAACCTTCCTCTAGCTATCTCGAGTTACCTTGATTCCCAGAGCATAACTCGCTTCCCTAGGGTCTTTCACATCGAATTGTGATGACAACAAATCTTTACTGTAAACAATATTCTTATGTTATTTTCAATCTGTAGAATATCGTTAATATAAAGTACTAAGTACACCCTTGTAGCTATTTCACCTTTCTTGTACCCACTTGGTTTATTCTCATTCTGATTAAATCCGTATGAGCGGATTCCCTTGATCAAAATAGATATTCCAACTTGGATGTTTGAATCAGTCCATAAATGGACCTTTGCAACTTGCATTCTATATCTTCATAACCTACTGACACAAAACTTGGGGCTGCATCATCCATATATCCTTTCCAAATTCCCGTTAGAAAATAATTGTCTTGACATCCATCATCCAGATCTCCCAACTATAATGGGCTGTGATTGATTAAGGGAATCCAAAATAGACTTAGGCATAGCTACCGACGAGAAGGTTTTGACATAGTCAATTCCTTCTCTTTTGTTAACCAATATAGCTTTTTAAGTCTTAACTAGGTCCTCTTCTTATACACCCCCTACACCCCAAAAGGGTGACAGTGTAATAAGAGTCGAGACAGTCCTAAGGGATATTGATGCAAGCTTGCCTCCATGGTATTTTGTCAGTCAAAGCTATCGGAAGCTCCCACTACTTCTTCGTAGCTCTAGGGATCATCCTCCTGAAACTCTAGATTAACTATCGAAGTTTCTCCATAGTATCTTTCAGGAGCTCTGATAGTCCCACAACGACGAGGTGGTGGTGGTACAAAAGTAAATCATTTCTACAGTACCTGGTATACTAGTTTCTGTATCATCTACTCCCACTATGTTTTTAGATGTGCACTCTTTATCAGTACCTAGTAGTTCACCCAGAACTACCTTACCGGTAAACTTATGGTCTATAATATAATCCTGGTCTAGGTAGATGGTATTCGTAGAAACAATTACCTTCCAAATCTCAAGATCATAGAATAGTCTACCTTATGCCTCCCTAGGGTAACCTATAAACAGATATACCTGGAACTACATCTTTATCTCATCCCTTTTGTCCTTTTGCACAAGTGCAGGACAACCCTATATCTCGAGACATTATAGTGTCAGTTTTCGCTTAGACCATAGCTCTCTTATAGGTCTGAGGCACTGATCTAGATGAGAGATAGTTTCAGATATAAGCTACTGTTTTAAGATACAATCCCACCTGAAGGTGGGTAGTATATTTGGCAATACTCATCTTTCTTCGGACTATGTCAAACAGAGTCTGATTCCTTCTCTCGGAGACTTCATTCTGACGTGTCATCCTTGGAGCATTTAATTGGGAGATAATCCCATGGTCCCTCAGGATCCTATGGAACTTATCCGATAGGTTATCGTTCCTTCGATTAAATCGAAGAGACTCCTATCGTCTGGACGCTCTTGAAACCATAGATGTCAAAAATAACTAACACCAATACCTTAGTAGCCCTTTTAGTTATTCTGCCTTCCAGATAACACTCATAGGTAATAGAAGGATCTCCGATAAATCTGTGAATAGAAACTCGGCCTTCTGTTACCTCTGAATTTATCTGAGATAAAATATCGAAATAAGAAGGGTCACAAATGTGATAGCTTCTCCGAAAGATTTAGATGAATTTCAATTAGATGTTGTAGCTGTCATGAAATCTATTTCCGAATTAAGATTAAATACAAAGAGATTATTCTGATCTATTCCTCTACTAATGAAGCTATCTATTCAGTTTAAGATACACATCTACGGTGCTGTCTAAAACTAAAAACTTCATTTACCAAGGAGAAAACAGAACGAAATCTCTAAAGATCAAAATCCTTATTTCGGAAAGACTAAGATAACATATCTGACAGCATCCGCAATGACTTATAGCATCAGTACCTATGTTAGGATCACTTCACCATAAAGTAGCCTTTTGCTTTCCTTGAATCTCTATGAATACAAAGTCTACAATGCAAGAAGCAAAAGAACTACTACTAAACAGTGACTTAACCCCTAACACCCTGAGACTATACTCAATCTTTAAATACCCCCTATTCTTGCCACAACGGAAACACTTTCGTCCTTGGTGTCACCAGACTTAGGAGTTCACACCAGTTTTTGCACTAGAATAGTTTTCAATCTCTGATAAGTTACTCTCTTAGGTTCTTCTAAAGAAGACCTAGGTTAAGCACTAAAGGCATTGCCTTTAATCTTGGTCCCATCCTTCGTCTCTTGGAAATCTCCTTAGAAGTTCTACGTTTGTCATCTCTAGCTTGTCAAAGCTAAAGTCTCTGACAATGTCTTTGAAGGTTTCAGACAAAGATGCAAGACAGACGTGTTCCACCACATCATCATCTGGCACCATGTCTTTGGAATCTAGCTTGATCTGGAACTCAAGTATGTGTTCCCGAACAAGAATACCCTCAGACATCTCGGTACCGACAAGTATCTTGGTGGAAAAGCGATAAGTCTACCGACTTCGCCTTCCAAACATCTAATGCAAGTAAAATTTTATTTGAGAAGACCCGACATATCTCTGACTTGCTTCTAAAGAGTTGTCTGCAAGTCTGCTATGACACATAACTTCCACATCTCCTTAGACTCTCGCTAGTCGACATATGCCCTAATTAGTGCCCTAGTAACATCTGGACCCGTTAGGTCTAGTACAGAGATATTTAGATTGCAAGTCAATGTACGTTTACTACCCTAAGCATAAACTAAAGATAACGCTTCTGCTCTACGTAGTTAAAGACCCGATAACTAGTTTTCTTATGGGATAACGGATAGGGAAACTATATGGTTGAATGAAAGAATACAAAATAACATATTTTATGAATTTTGAAAACAAACTAATTATATTCAAATGCCAATGCTACCCTCACAGCGAAGACATATCTATGGATTAATTAACCATGTATGTAAGATCTCGGAATCGACTGCACCTGCTCTGTGGGGTATCATGCAGCGTCAACCCGCTTACACAGGACGTTCCTTGACCTTGTCCAAATCTGTCAACTAAGGGCTTTGATGAACCATGGTTATCCTTTTGGCCAGTGCCACGTGATCCCCGTTGTGCAAGCAACGGATACCTTATGTCCACTTCGGATGCTTACCCACAAGCCTAGGTAGTTACGACACGGGAGTTCATACGACCCCCACTAGGGTGGGATAAAAAGCCCTTCTCTCCTCACCCCGTAACCACCATATCTTAAAGGAGACTGCTAAGTTATCTGGCATGAAAAAACATAACCCTCACCCTAGGGGGTGTTAAGCTACGCCCTTCCACCCAGACACAAAGCAGTTGGTTATAGAGGCTAGAGGATCTCGACGAGTCCTCTTATACATCCCTTATTATAGTTGAGGGTTATTTAATACAAGTATGAGTGTATACTAAGGTCATGACAACCTATACACTAGACCCTGGTCATACCGTGCTCCCATTAGAATTTCAAGCCTTTCGCTTAGCATTAATCGATCTTGAAATATCATAGTCCCTATCTCAAGTGGATTTCTCCACTAGAGGGTCACATTACATATCCCAAGAACGTTGGTGCTCCGCAAACCTGGCTATTACGCTAATGCCCTAGAGCCTAGCCTAAGTCAGACTGATTGGAAAGGTCTCCCACTACCATGGCGCCTCGCTTATAAATTTGACGATTGATGTTATAGTAGAATTCCAACTCATTCTAGGTTTCGATGCTGGCCAAATAGGCACACCCGACTAATCGGGTGTTGACCTAATGGTGGCATAACCAAATGTGAGGAATTCATGCTATCATCAAGGGTCAATTAAATAATATGCATCACTAGTGGAATCCTATCCTATTAAGGTCGCTAGGACCCGAAGGGAAAGGACATCCCTCTAACACAGATAATCAAATTATCGCATCGGGGTTCTCTACTGAAACATAAAGAATTATTGAAAGAAACAACCACACAACTGAATCAAGTTCAGGGTCCGACCCCTGAACCTGACTGGCACAACGCAGGCTTTTTGTCTCCTTCGCAAGGTTCCTCAATCTGGTGCAAGCCTCTGTATACGATCTCCTAATGCTTTCTGCCATTTACCGTCATCGTGTACGCTTCATCGGGTCGCCATCATCCTCCAAGGTTCCGCTCGTCCTCTTAGTGGTGGATCTCGCGGCAAGTTCTCCTCTTCAATCTGTAATTGAAAAAGATCTAGTACGCTTCGAGCAAGTGTTCGCTCATACATAATTTTCTAGAAAAAAAATGAAAACAAGCATAACAAAAAGCCTGGGAATCAAGGGAGGTCAACCTCCACCACTTGCCCGACTATGGCTCTAAAATCTATCCACACAAAGAATAAAACGCATTCAGACAATATTCGCTAACACGGGGTCCGATCCCCGGTAGCAAATAATCACATATCCATATTAATTTTAGAAGCGGTGCCCTGCAAGAACATTCATAGAACATACAATATATATTATGCATGATCTACTCGTAGAACCCCGATGGCGGCACATACTATTCATGCGTGCATATGAAGGTTTCATGAAAAATATAAAACACACACTACTAGTGTGCTCTGATACCAATTGTTGGAAATAAATCCATGACAAAGGCCCGCAGGGGAAGCAATGGAAAGGTCCGAAGACCGTAAACGATGCGCGTTACATATCAAATTTTTCATTGAAACGATCTACATGTGCGTGTATGAATCTAGCATGATAATTACGCGAACCCCTAACGTCGATCTAATGCGAAAGAATAATCTAATATGTATGCATGTTCTATCTATGCTAGATCTACATGTTAGAGATCATACCTGCGTGCGGATTCTTTGTTGATGGAGACGGGCTTGGATCTGCTCAATATAGCTTCGGTACGATAGCTATAACTTTCTGCTCCGAACTCGGATTGGGTTGAAATTTGGATTGCAGGTAGCCAACTTCAATACACAACTTTTGCAAAATGTTTCACCTCGTTTGGACTTCTATAGCTCCCGAAATAACAAAAACAACATTGATTTTCTATGCAGATTCTGGACAGCAAAAGCTTGCGGGAGATGCCTTCTAGTTCACCCGATCTCGCACAATGCACGGCACCTCATCGATGGATCTCTGAGTGCCTCCATCCAACAAGCCTTCTCCTTCTATGAAATCCTACGCGAGGAAGACAAGTCGCCATCCAATGGCGCAAGCGAGGGAGAGAAACGAGAGAGAAGAGAAGAAGAAAGCTAGGGAGAGATATAGGGAGGGGGGGTCAGTTTTTCCCATCTGGCATCATCTATGGCCGGCCCCCTCTTAGTCCCTATCATAAGGTCGGCCTATCCCCTTAGATAAGGCTCCAAGGGGATAGGTTCATCCCCCAAAAATCTCCCTTTATCTCTCCATCTCTTTATCCGTTTTCCCCACTTTTAGGGTTTGTTTTGACCAATTCAAAACCCCTATCTTATCCCCTATGGCTGGCCCTATTACTGGGGATTCTCATCCCCATAATATAGGGGCCGGCCCTGCATGGGTCTCCCATAGCTAGGGTCGGCCACTAGTGAGGCTTAGCAGTGCACGTTTTTACCAAAACGCCCTTATGCCTCAAATTGACCATTTCTAGTGTGCGAGACTTAGCGACTCTTCCTTAAGTGATCTTGACAAGTTACTTTACTATTAACTAAGGTCACCGAAGGGTGCCCCTAGTAAAGTCAACCAGTCAACTCGCAACATGTCCCGGTGCATCGCACCCATATAGCAAAGTTCACTTATGGCAAGAGATAACTACATGCGACTCTGTACTAACCTAGGGTTTCCCCTTAGTGCACACACATAGCTATGCATCTACCATGCACTAGTGCGAAGCACTCACGAAGCATAGGTTTGAACTACTCGCTTCCTCTTACTGCGTCCTGTGTTTCGAGGAGATGATACTAGGACCGTATATAATGTCGATAAGGTGGAACCTTCAAGGACCAGGGTTCATGGCTTCCAACTTAGACTCGATCGACACACTACCCGAGTGTACCATCGATCCTCTGAGTCCGAGTTAACCTATATGGCCACCCAGAGTGCAACGCAGGCTGCACTCCAATTCCCCCGGACTTATTATGTTCTCCCTCATACCCCTGCTCTCCGCTTAGTATGGTAAACTCGCTGCCCCTCCACTTGGTGCTATGATGCAACTCGAGCGATGGAGAATACCGTCAGACTTGAGTACTCATATGACTCGGTTCCTTCCAGGTTGACCATATACATCGTACCTCCGATTACTTTGACGAGCAACCGAATTCGTCACCAGTCCAACTGATGACCACCTGGCCAGGGTTTAATACGATGTAGGTCAGACCAAGGAATACACCTCCCATTAGGGGTGTGGATGGCCTGCAGGAGTGACACGCTGATGCAACGCCAGCCGGGTAACCCAGTACATCGTGGTTTTGGATCATTGCATCCGGATCCTCACACATTGGTGTGCCAAAGTACCACACAACTGGTTAGTCCACCAAACATGGTTCCTCAGGGTTTAGGACTGTTTTACCCTAAGCAGAAACACGACATAGTGCATCGGTGTCTACTCACCGATCTGTGCACCGTATTGGTTCCGTTCGGCCACAGACACTGTCCTTGGTAATGACCGTGGTGGAGACACCCACGCTCTGTCATCCCAACAGCTTATCCTGATAGGGCGACCAATCCTAATAGAGCTGCGAACGTATTTAGGTTATATGGGACCAGTCCCTTGAATTTCTCACTCAAGTGGATTACCATGTACCTATGGCTCTCTGTTCTATAATCAGAACGCGTACTAAGGTACGTACCAAGATGTAATATTATTCTATCAATTATACATAGCTAAACTATAGGTTTTTACGAGCTATAGACCTCACCAATTCTAACAAATATCACTTACAAAAGCTAATGTCACGTAAAACTGATATTTGTAAAATCAAGAGACACTTGATCCTATACAAACTGTCGATAAAGTCTCTTAATTTTACAACTTTCAATTTACGTGATATTTGGTTTCAAAAATGACATTTTTAATTTTTGACAGTTATAAAATAAGATACTTTTATTATCAGTTTGTGTCCGATAAAGTGTCTCTTGATTTTGCAACTGTCAGTTTTATGTGACATTTGCTTTTGTAAGTGACATTTAGTTAGTTAATGTAAATCCAAGATTTCAAAAGTGACATTTTGAGTTTTTTATAACAATCAACAAATGACTAAATGTGCGCTCAGGGTGCTTCCTTTTTGAGCCGGGTCGGGCTAGGCTGCGGGCTCAAGGTGGCTACTCGAGCCCGGCCCATGGCGTGTTCAGGCCGGGTCGGGCCGTTGACTAGGCTGGGCTAGGTTCAGCCGGGTTCGGACCGATGGGCTCTGTTTACACACCTAGGTTAGTCATATATCCAATTTTTTTTCTTAAAATTTCATAGGCAATATGGGTCAAGTTTTGTAGAGCTCCATGAGTAGATTCTAAAAATATAAAATTTATAAAATTTCGATATGTATACAAAAAGTTATAGATTTTTTAAAGTGAAAAACTTAACTCCTAAAAAAAATTATTTAAAAAATGTGATAGAAATGAGAGTTGAAGCTTGCCACGTTTAGATCATTCTGTTAAGAGCAATTAAGACATTTGAACTTTGTTTTGTTTTTCTCATGAAATTGTTCATCCGTTAGATGGTTGCCACATCATGGGGCTTTTGATGGGGCCTATATCATGGGGCTTCCCTATCACTAGGGGTGCAACTTGGGTCGGGTAAAACCGAGAACCGACCCAATCCGACCTAAATGGGTAGGTTGGTTCGGGTATTTTGACTAAACGGGTTGATTCGGTTCTAAGTTTTGTGGACCTGACTAAATATGGGTCAGTTCCGGGTTAGGACTCAGGTAGACCCGGCCCAATCCAACCCAACCCAACCCAACCCGAGAACCGAACACATATATATTAGTTGTTTTTGCTAACGTTAAACCAACTACTAAGAGAACTCAACTAGTGGCTAAAGCCTAAAGCCCAACGTGAACCTTCGACTTGCTAGTAAAGAGTCAATGATCATTATTTTTTTAAACCAACTACCAACCTCAGAACCGACCTGAACCAACAAGACTTTAGGGTGGGTCAGGTTGGTTCGGGCCTATGCCCAAGTCGGGTTGGTTCGGATTTCAATATGTTAGAACCGAACTATTTCAGTTCGGTTCCGAGTTGGCTCAAACCCGAACAAACTCGACCCAAGTTGGACCCCTACCGATCACTACTCTTTTATTAGGGAGTAATGACAAAGAAACCCCATTATATACGCCCCATCAATAAGCCCCATGATGTGGTAACCATCCAACGGATGACCTTTCTCACGTGAAAAACAAAGCCCAATTCCAATGTCTTAATTGTCATTTGTTTGTCTTACCTCTAGCTTTTAAAAATATTAAAGAATGAGCTCTTTGTTTTATTTGAGAGTTGTGTTTTTTATTTTTAAAAAATCATAACTTCTTGTATACTCATTGAAATTATAAAAAATTTATATTTTTTGAATCTACTAATCAAACCCTACAAAACTATATCCATTGTTACTATGAAATTATGAAGAAAAAAAACCGAATATAAGTGGCCCATAGTTAAGTGAAATTTAATTAGTGACCAATATAAAATTTTAAAATTTAATTAAGTGAAAAAATATAATATAAGTGACCCATAGCCCAGTTCAGTCAACGGCCCGACCCGACTCGGCCCAAACATACCATGGGTCGGACTGGGGCTGCCACCTTGAACCCGCAACCTGGCCCAATTGTTATAAAAAACTGAAAATATCACTTTTGAATATTGGTTCCACGTTAAATAACTAAATGTCACTTACAAAAACAAATGTCACGTAAAACTGACAATTGTAAAATCAAGAGACACTTTATCGGACACAAACTGCTGATAAAAGAGTCTCTTAATTTTACAACAATAAAAAACTAAAAATATCACTTTCGAAATCTCTGTTTCAAGTTCATTAACTAAATATCACTTAAAAAAGCAAATATCACGTAAAACTGACACTTACAAAATCATGAGATATTTTATCGATCACAAACTACCGATAAAGTGTCTTAATTTAGTCAAGGGACCAACTGTCAATAAAGTGTCTCTTAATTTAGTCAAGAGACAAACTATCGTAAAGTGTCTCTTAATTTAATCAAGAGATCAACTGAAGTGATATTTAGTCAAGAGACTTTATCGGACACAACTATCGATGAAATATCTCTAAAATTTAACTTAATTATGGATCACTTATATTCATTTTTTATTCTTTAGAATTTTATAGTAACAATGGATCTAGTTTTGTAGAGCTTGATTAGTAAATTCCAAAAATATAAATTTTTCATAATTTTGATGAGTATATAAGAAGTTATGGCTTTTTTAAAATAAAAACACAACTTCCAAAAAAAAAAAACAGGTAATGTGCCTTAGGTTTTTCTTAAACAGATCAGTTTAGTGTAGGTACACCAAAACTGTTGGTTGTAGCTGTGGTCCCTATGATTACAAAATTAATAACGTTTAGTCATTTCAAAAAGCACGTGGGGCATCTGCAGCGGATTAGAGTTTGCTACCTGTAATAAAATTTTGAAAAAAGATAAAAATAATATTTTCTATTCTTTTCTTCTCCCATGTGTAAAACTTCATTCACCGTCCAAAAAAAAGTGCAACAATGATTCACAGTTGGTTTTTTTTTTTAACAAGATTCATCAAAAAAAAAAATTGCTACAGTGATTTTACTGTAGCAAAATGTTACTCTTTATTACCGAAATGCTACTCTTTATAAAGAGTAACATTTCGGTAATAAAGAGTAATATTTGTTACAGTGATTTTGATGTATCTAATTTTTCTACTTTAAACAATATTTTTTAAAAAAAAATACTACTGTGATTTCATTATCGTAAATGTTACTCTTTATTATTCGAAATGTTACTCTTTATAAAGAGTAACATTTGCTACAGTAATTTCATTGTAGCAAAAAAATATAAATTTTAATATCGAGTTTTTTTTAAAAAAATTTGCTACAATGATTTTACTGTAGCAAATAGTAAAATTCTGAAAATAAATAGTAATGGCTGCTACAGTGCATATATATGTTCGGATTTCTATTGATGACAATGTTTATAATTTGAGCAAAAACAGAAGGGTATTAATGAGTTTAAAATAAACAAGCGGATAAATATAGCTAGCGGTATCCCGTTGTTTGCGAAAGGATCCCAACTCAAACCAACTTTTGGGTGTCCTTCAAGCTAAAAGGGCTTTCTTGTGGGGGACCAACCGCTAACTCCCCCCCCCCCCCCCCCCCCCCAAAAGGGTTAATTTGACTTTGCCCCCCAAATTTTGCCTTGAATTAGACTTTGCCCCCCACATTTTTATTAATTAGACTTTACCCCCCAAAACTAATTGTTCCGTCAGCTCACCATCTAAGAGAAAGGGTGAACTGACGGAAACGAAATAAGGTTTTGGAGGGTGAGCTGACGGAACAATTAATTTTGGGGGAGTAAAGTCTAATTAATGAAAATATGGGGGGTAAAGTCTAATTCAAGTAAATATTGGGGGGGGGGGCAAAGTCAAAATAACCCAAAAAAAATCAATCTGTTGGGAAAAACTCTATTTATTATTCACCAAAGCCCCTATATATAGGCATAATATGCCATAGGGATAGAGACGGGGTAAATCTCTAAATCCCTTGAATCCGGGGGTCTTTATCTGGTGGGCATCCATATCCGATGCAACCACCGTTTCATAACACTCCCCCTTGGATGCCCACTTTTCAAAACATTGCCTCGTTAAAACCTTACTAAGGAAAACCCAATGGGACAAAACCTTTAGTGAAGGAAAAAGAGTACAACGCGTTCTTCAGGAACGTAGGTCTTCAGGAACAGATTCGTCTGGAATCTCAGATTCTTCTGGAATCTTAGTGGGTGCGACTTACACTGCCTCATTAAAACCTTTCGATGGGAAAACCCTGTGGGAAAAAACCTCATCGCAGGAAAAAGAGTACAATGCGCAAAAGACATTCTTCAGGATGTCTCCATCTGCATCTGCAGGATGCTCCCCCTCATCTTTATCCTACATTCTATTACAAGCATTGCTTACATCAATCTTCAAAAGAAAAATACTCCCTCCCCCTAATACATTTAAGATACTACTTCCCACCCTGTTAATACATCAATTTAAAATAAAATTCACATGCTCTGTTGGTGAAGTCTCCTCATGCCAATCTGATGCACCAACTTCTGGATTGTAGACTTTGGAAGCGCCTTGGTTAAGAGATCTGTCAGGTTCTCAGTTGACTTCTCCTGCTTTATAATAGTCTCTTCATTCTCTTGAAGTTCATGGGTGCAGAAGAATTTCGGGGAGAGTCGCCTTTGATGAAGCCACTTTGAATTTGATCTAGGCATGCTGCATTACTTTTAAGAAACACATAACATATTTGTGATCTCTCTTTATGGGGATCAGATAAATAATCTGATTCTGCATATCCAATTGGGTTAGTCCTTTTACATGAATAGTATAAACCAATGTCAAATGTCCCCTTTAGCTATCTAAATATGTGTGCTTTATACCATTCCAATATCTATGTGTAGATGCAGAAATATATCTAACAAGTAGATTAACAGAAAATGGAATATCAGATCTAGTGCATTGAGATAAATAAATAATTGCACCTATTGCACGTTAAATAGGGTACTTCAGGACCCAGGGTACTTTAGGACCCAGGGTACTTCAGGACCCAAGACGTCTTCATTTCCTTTTCTAGGCCTGTATAGGTCTTTGTTAATATCTAAAGACCTTACATGTGGATAACACTTATCCGTATTAAATCTCTTCAGGAGATTTTCAGTATATTTTGTTTGATGGACTAAGGTCCCATCCTTATTGCGTTCGATCTACAGGCCGAGGCAAAATTTGACTCATCCAGGTCTTTCATTTCAAACTCCTTTTAAGATAGCCAGCAGTCTTCTCAATCTCTTTGGGAGATCCTAGTAGATTTATATCATCTACATTTACTGCTGCTTTTGCAAATCCATTCTGGGATTTCTTAATAAATACGTATGGGCATATAATATCATTTTTATAGCCTTTCCTAGACAGATATTTACTGAGCCGATTGTACCACAATCTTCTGGATTGTTTCAGACCGTACAATGCTCGTTTTAATCTAATTGAATGCGTATTTCTAGATTTGGAGTTTGGTAAATCAAATCATTCAGGGATTTTTATATATATTTCACTGTCTAGGTTACCGTATAGGTAAATCAAATCCTTCAGGGATTTTACATGGTTCAGTATCATTATCATCACCCTTCATTATCTCATTTGTCGTAGTATATAAAAATATATCATCAATGACTATTTCTTTTCTATTCCATATTTCCCCTGAGTATGTGTAGAACACAGATATCTCATCATTGTTGGGTACCGGTACCTCTTTCCCAGTCTCTTCTAGGATCTGGGGCATAACCTCTTCCGGAGCGATATGCTTTAATTTGGGAAAATTGGATTTTTGATTCATGACATCTTCCGGACCGTCATGAATCCTCTCTTCAGGAGAGTTTATATTAAGAACAGCTTCTTCAGGAGCTGTATGGTGTGATATGCTATTTAATCTCCTCTTCCAGGGAGCTAAATCTTTGGAACCTATAGGTCTGCCACGCTTCTGGCGTGTGTCAGACTCATTTACTGCCATTCTCCTAACGTCATGCTTACATTGGGGAGTCCTGGGGTCTAGATGAGACAGAATGGAAGAATTCCACGATAATTCACGTCGTTCCTTCTTGGACAGGACGTTTATTATCTTTCTTATCTCCCCCTAACGACGGGAAGACTGTCTCATCAATGTGACAATCCGCAAATCTTGCGGTAAAAATATCACATGTTAAGGGTTCTAAATATTTGATAATGTGCTAAGGAATGACCACAAAAGTTTTCTACGATCGTTTTCATTATTATTGTCCTAGGATATCCTAGATGATCATGCCAGATATTAAAAATTATAGGATTATGGAGCTCCTGGCTCACTATTTGTCTTGGATTAGTACTGAGCTGTTAGCTCATGTTTTCATGTGACTCAACAATCCCAATGTGGGTGACGTATATCCCTAAGGATAGATTGGAGAATTTCTCTAGAGTAAACTTCTGGTTTCCAACACTAGAGGTTATACATAAGAATTCATTGTTTCCCTCGCTCAGGGTTTCTATGTGATACCCATTTATTCTTATATCTTTAAAACTGAGTAAGTTTCTTTTAGAGTTACTAGAGTATATGGCAGATTGTATAAAGATATGGGTTCCATTAAGTAACACAGGTGTGCTCTACCGGAGCCTTCTATTATTCGAGCGAGGTCAGCTATAGTCTATATACATGTCTCCCTTAGATTCTATAAGAAATGAGAAATATTTAATAAGAGAGATCTAAAAGATATCAAGAAACCGAATTATCAACTATAATAAAGCAAATAACTGTTCTTATAAAAATAAATGATATGACAGTCTAACAAGCAAATGAAATATTAACTACTAGAAATCAAACAGTTATTCTAATAAACGATAGCAGTTTATCACTCAAAATATCCTGTCCCCCCTAGTTGTCGTTGAAGAAATCAGAAGTTGTGAGCTTGGTTTTTCCTTGCATCTCATTGAGTTCATCTTCAAGGAGGTCATCATTATCGAGGTCAAACACTGCATTACCCTCAGCTTTCTGTGATGCTTGAAAGTTTGCCACCTCTTCTTTAGATGTACGACAGTTGCGAGACCAATGGCCTTCACGCCCACACTTGAAACAAGTGTCTGTAGGCCACTTATTAGAAGGAGAGTCTTCCGTCACTTGTTCTGCGTGCCAGGGCTTGTTACTCTGTTTCTTAAAATTTGTATTTTGCTGCGGATTGAGTCCACCTCTGCTGGGGTGGCCACGCCTGCCTCTACCTCGGTAGCCTCCTCTGCTGGGGTTGCCACCTCTGTCGCCCCTGCCACTTCTGCCAGAGTGGTTATGGCGACCACCTCTTCCAAACCTTCCTCTGCCTCTACCTCTATGGTATCCTTCATTGGCATGCGCTTCAGGGAACGCCAATGCTCCAGTTGGTCTGGAGTTGTGATTCTTCATAAGAACTTTATTGTTCTCCTCTGCAACTAAGAGTATCGAAATCAGATCTGATATTTTCTGGAAGTTTCGCTCCCGATATTGTTGTTGCAGTAGGACGTTCGTTGCATGGAAGGTGGATAGAGTCTTATCGATCATCTATCCTTGGGTAACTGGCTCTCCACATAGCTCAAGTCGGGACACGATGTTAAACATTGCATAATTATATTCTGCGACCGATTTAAAATCTTGGTAGCGCAGGTTTATCCATTCATTCCTCGCTGCTGGAAGGATGACAGCCCTTTGATGATCATATCTATCCCGTAGGGATTCCCACAGAACTAAGGGGTCTTCAACGGTTAAATATTCGTTCTTCAGGTCTACATGTAGGTGACGACGCAGAAAGATTGTCGCTTTAGCCTTGTCTTCAGGACTAAGGCTTTCCGTGCCTGTAGGCTGTATAATCGCCTTACCTAACTTGATTGATTGTAGATGGAGCTTAGCATCTAGCCTCCATGCTAAGTAATTATTGTCGTTAACATCAAGTGCGGCGAACTCCAACTTTGTAAGGTTTGACATCTGGGGACGGGATAGGAGCCTAGTTAATTAATAGATTAAAGACTATCGGATTCTATGAACATCAAAATCCTAACCGTTATGGAACTACTAGTTAAGATGTATCCATAGCCACATTGTACTGTCTCGGCTGACAAGGGCCGAGCTCACACACAGGCTATGGATGAGGTTAACGATTATCATTTTAACTAGTCAACATATGTCCATAAACAAATAATATTCGGTATTGGCACTGACAATAGTGAAAATCATTTTATCTAACAATGATAAAATTAATACACACTACGAGATATAAGATATCTATCTTAACCATAGTCATATATTCATGTATGCACGCATGTTCATATATTCATTAATTACTATGATTATCATATTCATCACATGTGCATATAGAGATATATTATAGAAAACAATTTGACATATCATGTACAAAGCCTATTAATACTGGGTATTAATAGGGTCCTTTTAGAAACCACTTGCCAAGGTAGAGCGGGTTCTATAGAATCGTCATGCGCCTTGCCAAGCTTTTCTAAAAGGTTCTAATTGCCTAAAGTACATCTAATGAAGAAAATAACATCTTATGCACATGGAATATGTAAGAAAACAAAAGATATAAGTACATCGTAAAGTCTGTTATAATTAAGGACAATTTTGTCCTTATTTGTAAAACAGATATTCCATATTGGTCCCTTAGGGGCTAAACAGTTAAATACATAAATAATATGTATGAAATAACAAATTCTAACCATACCGATGCGTCCGGAATGGTTCGGATACCCAAGATCTATATATGGATCGAATGGTTTGGATATAGATCGGACTTACAAAACAGAATTGAAATTAACGGTGTATATCAAATCAGTCAATCATATATATGTGAGTGCATATAAGAATGGACGGGTCGGGTCTGTCTATGCAGTCGGGTCGGGTCTGCTGTATAACAGTCGGGTCAGATTTGTATATACAGTCGGGTCTGCATTAAGTATATCGGGTCGGGTCGATCGGGTTTAATAAAACCCAGGATGAACACTGTTCATCTTCTCCAAACGAGAAAAGAGAAAAGAAAAAAAAAACGCAGAAACCCTAAAAGCTCGTCGTGCCGCTCGCGCGTCGTCTGCCGCCGCTCGCACAGCCCACACCCGGCCTTGTGCAGCTTTCCGCCTCCGTTCGCGCAGCCCGCAGCCGCCGCTCGCGTACCCGATGGGTTCGCCGGAAAACCCACCGTCGGACGCCGCTCGGACCCCAACGGGTTTGCCCGGAGGCCGCCGTCGGACGCCGCCTGGAGCCTGTCGCCACTGTCGTGCGCGGCCAATATTGCCGTGCGGGGTTGGTCTGAGGTGGGTTGTGGGTTTCGAGATGAGTCGGCGGGATCGCCGGCTGGGTTGCCGGACGACCTGGGCACGGTCGGAGGGGTCTCCGACTGACTGTGATGTGGTACGGCGGACAAGAGAGGTCTCGAAGCATACCTTGTTCACGTGATCGAAGCCGGAGTAGGGGAGGACGAGAGCCGGAGTTCTCACGAGACGGGATCTCTCTCTCTACGATGGGGCGATGGGGATGGCCGGGATCCGATCTCTCTTCTTCTCTCCCTCTCTCTCTCTCCGATCTCTTCCCTCTCTCGTCGTGCCGGGCACGGGCTCGGGGGTAGCTCGTGCTGATAACGTGTTGGGAAAAACTCTATTTATTATTCACCAAAGCCCCTATATATAGGCATAATATGCCATAGGGATAGAGACGGGGTAAATCTCTAAATCCCTTGAATCCGGGGGTCTTTATCCGGTGGGCATCCATATCCGATGCAACCACCGTTTCATAACACAATCTATTATTTAATCATTTTAAAAGCCAAAGGTAAGACAAACAAACGATAGAATGGTCCTTGTTGGATTGCCACGTCATGGAGCTTAGTTGGAGCATATAGAAGATGAGATCTAAATCACTTATCTTTATTAGGCACTCCATATATGGGGCCGTTCTATGCCTATAGGACACCACACATGTGGGGTCGTAGAGAACGATTTTGTTCCAACCTCCTTAAAGAGGTTGGAACATCCCGCTCTTTCTCATTGGTCCATCTTGAGGGCTTTTGGTCATTTCACCATGATAAACTATATGAAATGATAAATATATCCTTGGAATGGACCAATGAGAGAGAGCGGGATGCTCCAACCTCTTTAAAGAGGTTGGAACAAAATCGTACTCGGGCGTCGTATCATACATGGCACGGCACACCCGCATACGATCTCCTCCAGTCGGTCGGCCCGGTCGGTGGGCCTCCAGTCCGTCAGCCCGGTCGGTGGGCCTGACGTGCATCACAGCCGCATACGATCCATGCAGTGTGATTCACTTTGGGTTGCCATCCATTGTGCGGCTGTGATACACCTGGCGGTTTCCTCCCCTCCTTTTTCGGGTACCGGACCCCCCCTTCTCTTTGTTGGACCGAAAATTCTGTGCATCAGGTTTTCTTCCCTTTCGGCCCCACCTCCTCCTCCATATAATGGGTCGGATTCATAGGAGGTGACTGGATGACATCCCATGTATGGAGGAACATCTCTCGCCCTGAATTCATCTCTCTCTCTCTCTCTCTCTCTCTCTCTCTCTCTCTCTCTCTCTCTCATGGCCGGTCATGTATGGAGGAACCTATGGGTTGGGTGTTTCGGCCATAGGAAAAAGAGAAGAAGTGGAAGAAAGGATGAAAACAGACACATGGATTTTGGCTGATTTTGGCAAATGTTGCTACGTAAGTCAAAATTATTTAGCAGGTGCTTTTGATGGGAGTGCATAATTAGGATTGGTCGGAGCCTTCAAAGTCCTTTCCAAACAATTGGTATTTATTGGACAGTTGAGATCAAAGGGGTATCGATCGACTAGAATCGAGTTACCATATAAATTCAACTCCGCTCTTCTTCTTCTTTCATTTAGCTACAAGCAAACCCTCTTGCTCCTCACCATTCGGCGTTGTTCTACATCCGACGATCCTCCAGTTTTTACTACGTCCACATGCTCAGGTACATCTCTCTCTCTCTCTCTCTCTCTCTCTCTCTCTCTCTCTCTCTCTCTCTCTCTCTCTCTCTTTGTGCATCCGCCATTGATACAGAGATCATTCCCTCTCTTCCACATATTCCAAATCTGGCAGAGATCAGGCCATCTCCCTCTCTCTCCCTCTCTCTGTGTACATATTGATGCAGAGATCGTTCTCTCTCTTCCATAGTTTCCATATCCATCATAGATCTTTCCAAAAAGGTTTGGATTATGGTTTTGACAAGGAAAAATAGTAAAGATAGGGTTGGGGTTCAAGGATATCCCGGTGATTGTCATCCTCTTTATTCTTGAATCTTGTTTTTTTTTTTCAGGAATTCTTGAATCTTGTTTTGATATCTAAAAATAGATGATGCGGGACAAAAAGGAGGGAAGCTATCATCGATGGTTCATGACACCGAATTAGGATTTTTTGAGAGATAGTGGGGATGAGAGGAGATGAGGGAGAAGATCCGGAGTCCACTGGATTCGGAGAATCCACCCCTGATGGATTCCAATCCAGGAAACCCTAATGAATCCCGCATAGGCGTTCCCTTTGATGAATGAAAAATGCTGATGATTGATAAACAAAAATTGATGGCTTGCGGGATTCGTTAGGGTTTCCTGGATTGGAATCCATCAGGGGTGGCCGGATTCTCCGAATTCAGTGGACTCCAAATCTTCCCCCTCATCTCCTCTCCTCCCCACTATCTCTTAAAAAAGCCTAATTCGTGATCGCGAACCATTGATGTACGCCTATTTATAGGCCTCCCATTTGATGAATGAAAAATGTTGATGATTGATAAAAAAAATTGACGGCTTGCGGGATTCGTTAGGGTTTTCTGGATTGGAATCCATCAGGGGTGGATTCTCCGAATCCAGTGGACTCCGGATCTTCCCCCTCATCTCTTCTGCTCCCACTATCTCTCAAAAAAACCTAATTCGTGATCGCGAACCATCGATGACGGCTTCCCCCCTTTTTTTTCCTGCATCACCTATTTTTAGGCATCAAAACAAGATTCAATAATTCCTGCAAAAAGAAAAACAACATTCAAGAATAACGAGGATGACAATCACCGGGAGATCCTTGAACCCCAACCCGATCTTCACTATTTTTCCTTTTCAAAACCATAATCCAACCCTTTTTGGAAAGATCTATGACGGATTTGGAAAGTGTGGAAGAGAAATAGCGATCTTTGCATCAATGGTGGGTGTACACAGAGAGAGGGAGAGAGAGAGAGAGAGATGGCCCGTCGGATTTGGAATGTGTGGAAGAGAGGGAATGATCTCTGCATCAATGGCGGATGCACACACACACACACACAGAGAGAGAGAGAGAGAGAGAGAGAGAGAGAGAGAGAGAGAGAGAGAGAGAGAGAGAGAGAGAGAGAGAGAGAGAGAGAGAGAGAGAGAGAGAGAGAGTACCTGAGCATGTTGACGTAGTCGAAACCGGAGGATCGTCGGATGTAGAACAACGCCGAATGGTGAGGAGCATGAAAAAAGAAGAGAGGGGAGTTTAATTTATATGGTAACTCGATGTCAGTCGATGGATATCCCTTTGATCTCAATTGTCCAATAAATGCCAATTGTTTGGAAGGGACTTTGAAGGCTCCGACCAATCCTAATATGCACTCCCATCAAAAGCATCCGCTAAATAATTTTGACTTACTTAGCAATATTTGCCAAAATCAGCCACGACGAAGTTTATTAACAGCGGAGCATCCCTAAATCTATTATTGATCATCTTAATGCTATCCAAAGAGATTTTTGATGGGGCCCAGTTCAACAAACGCCATCTTTATTTAGTGGGCTAGAACTCTCTGAAGAGCTGGGATTTCTAGACATGCTAGTTAATCAGGCTGTGCCAATGAAACTCGCTTGAAAATTCCTAATAGACCCTAATAGTCGGCGGGCCCAGATCCTGACCAAGAAATACTTGCACAAATCCGGATTTTGGCATACATTCTCCTCCCCTGGTGCCTCGGACTCTTAGCATTGTCTTCTAGTCACCTGGGATCTCATTAAGCCTTACATCTATTGGGCGATCGGAGACGGTAACCCGTTTCTCCTCTGTTCCGAACATCTGAGCTTTGGTAGAAGGTAGCCACATGCAAGAGGTGTACCACACAATCAAGTCTGGAAAGAATGCCTATGCGGAGCAAGTGCATAAGGGCCCCGAAGGCTAAGGGTATAACTCCCCTTTATGGTGCTTCGCACAGTTTAGCATTTCTTATCCTCAGCATACCCCATACCACTAACTTGAGGATGGGTCTTGAACTACCTATCAAAGCTTGATAAATCATGGGGGTAAGGAACCAAATAACCATCCAGCCATGATGATGTCATAAATATACCACTAGACATTATGTTATGAGGTTGTTATAATCGAAACCGACATATCAGCCAGATCAGGAGTGACAACCCATTTACAGCTGTTGATAGCTAATTTATAGCTGTCGTGAGACGTCAGCATGGCAGTTACAATCGCACTCCCACCTGTGGAATCCTATAAATAGGGGATGATCCCCTGTTGCCCAAGTATGCGTGCTTCAATGAACCGAATTTCTTTCTTCTAGAAAGTGTGATAGAGAGAGATTTATCCAGTTTAACTTGAGTGTCGGAGGAGGGATCTGGGAATCATAACCCCCAGTTTTCCCGTTTCTTGTTTGTGTTTTGTGTAGGATTGATCGAGGGAGGCTAATCCAAGATCCCGCTCGCACAAAAATGGTGTCGTCTGTGGGATTCGATTGAGAGCCCCACCTTGTCCTAACTCTAAGATCCTTGAGATCCTACAAAATTTTGTGTTCCGTCCAGAGAAATCCCCTCCTCTCTTCTCCAGTCTCTGTTTCAATCAACGATCCATTTGGATCCGTGATCATGATTGAAGTTCGTCAGTCCGATCTTCTCCCTTAACCAATTTGATTCAATTTTCGTCACAGATCTTCGTAAAATCTTGAAGATCTACCCCGCGGAGCAATTATTGATCAATGATCGCATTTCATCGCGGAACTCCGATCAGGAACTATTTTTTCCTTGAGTTGAGTAACCATCTTAATTCTAGAAGCATGGCAAGCGAACAAGCATCAGGAAAGAACATGATGGTTGGAGAGTCAACAACGACCTCTCCTGAAAGAGCCAGAGGGCATCCTAGAAAGTGATAGTGGCCATGCAAAGGGCTACGAAGCCTTGAAGTGCAATGTTTTTCACATTGTTGATGTATCTGTATTCAAGGAACAAAGCCTTGAAGTGCAATGTTTTCACCTAAACTCTGCAGGGACCAGCGCTAAAGTGGTACCATCAACTTCCTGCAGGTTCCATCCTAACTTTTTATTAGTTGGCATTGACAGGCAGTTGCGTGGATGTCTCTACAGGAACATATAAGCAGCATCCACTGCCCTTTCTGTCTAGAGGAGCACGAATCTATGGAACATATCTTTTTCCAGTGCCCTTATGCAGCAGCAATCTGGTTTGGGTCCCCTCTTGCGATAGATACAAGATCTGCACGTCTCACCATTTGGGATTGATAAAAAAATGGCTTATTATGTCGTCCAACCAAGATTTCTTTCGATTGGCAGCAACCATTCTTTGGTACATTTGGAAGGCATGTTGTACAAAGGTTTTCGAGCATAAAGAGACCCATCCAATTAGATTGATTCATACCATAAATACTGCCTTTAGCGAATTCTATTTGGAAGAGACCTGTGAGCCTACAGACAAGGGAACGACCTTTCCTGCCCAGATCCAACTCCTCTGCGACTACTTTGGAGAAACCTTTACCTGGAGAGGTGAAAATTAATGTGGATAGAGCAGTCCGGATCCGGCACTCTGCAGTAGCATCCATCTGTAGAGATGATACATGTACCTATTTATGGGGTAGATCATTGAAGATTAATTCATCCAACCCAGCTCTTGTGGAAGCCGAAAGCTTCCAAATGGGGTTGATGATGAGGCAACAGTTTGGCTGCCAGGTCTGTGTTGAAGGAGACACTCAGGTGATAGTTAAGCTCATCAATGATTCGGAATGCCCAATATCATGGAGATTGATCTCAATTATCAAAGATTGTCGCATGATGTTGCAGCAGAACCCAGGAACCTCGGTCAGATTCGTCCTGTAACATCCCAAACATATTAATGATTTTAATATAATATAATAATAAAATTTTTGTACAAATTTCAAAACAAAAATTGAACTATGCCATTGCATCCGGCTCGTCGAAACGATCAAAAACTCTATACAAACTTTTACGTTTTAAGCACGTTTAGAATATTTAAAAAAATAAAAATAAAAATGGACAAGGTAAGGTTTGAACTATGGACCTATCAGTAAAGTTTTATAACTTTCCCCTCTAACCAGAAAGCCCTTGTAATTATTCATTCTAAAGTTCAGTAAATAAATATTTGTAGAGGGGGAGGAGACCAAAAGACAGATCGGATAACACCAAAATAATAAATACAATAATGAGCCGATTTGCAATTAAGACCCTAGACTCTTGGTATTCCGGAAAAACGTTTATAAAAAACCCTCTATACTCTATAGGTTCTGCACTCAAGCCCCTAGCCTCGAAAAATGTGCCCCACCTAGCCAGCCCATAGCCAACCGCCACTGCTGTTGCCGTCGTCGGCCGCCGTCGCCGCCGGTCGTCAGTTAACGCCACCGTTGTCACTGCCGCCGACCGCCGGTCACCACAGTCGCCACAGGTCGCCGCCCGCCACCAGTCGTCGCCGCCGCAGTCACTGCCAGCCCCCGCCCGCCGCCGGCCACCCGCTGCCGGTAGCCGATGCCGGACCGCCGCTACTGGCCGGCGCCGCTCCGGTCATGACCGTCGGCCGCCGCCACCTCCGGCGACCTCCGCTCCGGCCATCACCACCGGTCGCCGTCACCTCCGACTGTCGGCCGCCGACCACCGCCAGCCACCACCCCGGGTTAGTCGGGTCGGGTATGAAATTTAAACCCATTTAATTCGGGTTTGGGTTTTAACCCGTTATATATTGTAGATGCAACTTTAAAAACATGAGTAAAAGAAAGACTAGTCTGATTAGAACCAATAACCTTCTCAAAAATCAACATAAAGCCTTTTACTCTAACAAACAAATTCCTTTATACCTTATGTTAAAAGTCACCTATCAATAAATATATAGATTATAAGAGTAAACTGTATTGATCATATTTTATCCGTACGAACTCCGAATTGAGCCCCATCAGTGGCCTTGGATTCGTAATGACAAAATACACCTGCTGAGATCATAATATGCCAGAACCGATAATTAAAAAGTAAATTTATCATTTTACCCCTAAGGTAAAATGGTCATAATTTTTTTATTAGAAATCGGAATCGAATTCCGTCTGCAACCATATGATTGTGGTTCGGAACCACCAATATTATAAAACCCTAAACTAGGGGCCTAGATAAAGACCATTTTACCCTTATATCATATTTAGATATAAATTCAAATTATTTTAAAAATAACCTAAATACTCCTATATGATAAAATGCAATAAATAAATTAGTTTAACTATAAAAACCTAGGCATCCAACATCAGAATTTGATTCCGTCTGATCCTTGTAAAATAAAATGTAAAACTAATAAAAGATAGATATATATATTTCAGGTCCTGAGCATACTAAAGCATCTTCATCGGGTGAAAGATTCTACGACTCTTCAGGTAAGGGACTAAACCCAGTAAATTCTTGATAAGTATTTGTCTTTGAAAGGATGGTAATATGATATGGATTAGTACAATTATAAGATATGTTGATCATTTAAATTGGGTGTGGGTCTAGCCCTGACTAAGGCCAAAAGTAACATGGGTGTGGGTCTAGCCCTAGCTGAGGCCAAAAAGTAACCTGGGTGTGGGGCTAGCCCTGGCTGAGGCCAAAAAGAAACCTAGGTATGGGGCTAGCCTAGTCTTGTGACTAAAAGAACCTAGGTGTGGGGCTAGCCTTGTATAAGACAAAAAGTTCCCGGGTAAGGTTGAGATTCCTACCCTGGTTTGAGCATAAAAAATAATTGGATGATCAATGACTTTTAAATTACTATTCATACTCATGTAAACTGCTTTCTTCAGTACATTTATCTTACCATGAATGAATTAGGTTAAATAGGTGAGTCAGTAGATTAGACTCACCCCCCTACAGGTGTTATGGCCTCTACAGAGACTGACCCTACAGGATATGGAGAAGAGGAAGCGCACAACGAGAAGGAACTGGAGGGGATCGAGGATCCGCTATATACTCCATACTACGAAGATGCGGGAGCGGAGATGTGAAGCATCGAAGATTCTAGATGGCGCGATTAAGTTTATATTTAGCCATGTACTAAAAAAACTTATAATATAAATACATGGTTATGAATAAAAAAGGCTCAATTGATTTCCATATTTGATGGGATTCTTTTATATCAAGTTTTTCTTCTAACACCCCAGTGTTATACGGGTTGTCTAAATCCGTAAAATACCAAGGCGTTACACGTCCCCAGAGGAGGCAACGAAGTAGCCCATAATTTAGCCAAATACTCTGTGAACCACTCCTGTTTTCAGGATTGGTCATCCATCTCGATACCTATGTGTGTCCGAGACTCCATTTGTAATGATTTGAATGTTATCAATAATAGACCAACATCCCCTGTAAACCCTAATAATTCTATGGACTTGGTACCTGGTGAACCCAGTAACCAGGCAAATCCACAGAATTAATAGGGGTTATGAAGGATAGTTGAATTTCCAAAAAAAGAGGAACATATAAGCAAGTGATGCCGAGAAATGCTATTCAGCACAAAGGTTTTTCCGATTTCACCGGCCCGATATGATTGACATGGCAATGTGCAACTGGTGGCTGAAACCCAGTGACATTTAAGCCTTTTACACCACCAGTTGCACGTTGCCATGTCAATCGGGCTGAGCGGAATCGGAAAAACCTTCGGACTGAATAACATTGTTCTGTGATGCCCATCTTGGTTGGGCAATGGGGTTGGGGTGAAAATGAGGCATTTGACCATGTACCCATCCTCCCATGTGCATCCTTTACTTTCATTCGGCCATTTCGTTCACCTGGGTGTTGGGGAGGAAATCGGGGATGGTATTTATTTGGGGTAATGTGTGAGAGGTCCCTGGCAATAGATCCATCCTAGAAAAAGGACACCCAATAGTTTCATTTAGCCTAGGGTCCCTGTCTTTCATGATAAACCTGAAACTACCCTCGCCCCCATTTATTCTCCCCCTCTCCCGAGCAGCTCTGGTGGCTGCGGCAGAGGCGGCGGGGGCAACGGCCGAGCTGCAGAGGCGTCAATGGAGACGGCAGAGGAGACATCGACGAGGTGGTTCAATTGAGGCCCCTAAGTCTAGGGTTCATCCCATGGCCTGTAGATTAGGTCCGGCCGGGGGGGGGTTAGGTCCGGCGGCACAGGGGGGGGGGTTTCATTGATTCGGTGTCATACCCAAGAAAATATGATGTAGACGACAATTCCGTCCACAGCATTTCAAAGTCCTTAGGCTTAAAAACATCTCCTTAAAAGGAGTTATCACTAAGCCCCCCTATTTATTTTCTTTGTTGGACCAGCCAGGCGGTTAGAGAACTAGGGTGCTAGAGCAAGGGCTCACAAAGAGATGAAACGGGACGCAGAGGGGTGGGTGCCCACACTGGAAGTCGAACAGAGAACCTCTCCAACATGGGAAGAGGGAGTACCGCCAGGCCAACAACCTGTTGGTGATTCAGGAGAAAAAATTTGATGACAGCTGACAATGACCTACAACTGGCATTGCACCACATATGCCACATAAGGGTACATGTGGTGTATGTGGTGCAATGCCAGTGGTCGGTCATAGTTAGCGGTCATCAAAGCGATCATCAATTTTTTTTTCTTGGTTTGGGGCTGGTTCATATGCATTAATTACCACCCCATCGAATCTAGGTTTGGGTGTTTCGGTGAAATGGGTCTTTTTCAGTTCTAGTTTTTGTGAGTTGGTTCTGGGTTGGGGCTTGGATAGACCCGACCCAACCCGAGAACAGAAATCACATTTATTAGTGTATGCGCTAGCAAATAAAAAATGCTAGGTAGCCAATCCGGTTGCCAACGTCACGTGGCTTCCCCTCCGTGCACCCCATGGGAAAAATTTTCAGCACACCCTGCGTATGCTACAATCATTGCCCATAGGCCTGTCAATCAGGCCGGGTCGGGTCGGGCCAAGCCTTGCCCGAACTCGGTCCGTATATGAATCGGCTTTTCCAAGCCCGAACTCAGCCCAAAAATTTTCCACTTTATTCAACCCAAACTCAGCCCAATTTGTTTTTCGGGCTTTGGGATGAGTTCGGGCCAGCCCAATTAAGATTTGCAGTGAATCAAAATGCATAAAAAATTGGACATCTAGTACTACAAGCATAGACGTAACAGAAGATTGGGAATCTGGGATGGAGCCATGGAGGGCGTCCGACTTCGATCAGTTAGGGGCTTTAGTGCAAAAAAGAGATTTTTTTTGTTTGTTTGGAAGGAAGTGAAACAGAAGATTGGGAATCTGGGATATAATTGGTTGGACTCTCAAATTGGGAAAGGGTATATTGACCATTGAATTAGTATTGGCTGTCAGTCAACTATGGAAATAAGATGTCGGAGGGTCGGAGCGACTCTTGATTACTCAATATGCTCAGGTAGTACAGACTGTACAGGGGATTCAATACTTCATAGGTTTTTAAATTGAATATATAAGCATTCGGGTTCGGGCTGAATATGGGCTGGGCTGAACCTGGCTCAAGCCCGGCCCGAATTAATTTTCAGGTATAAAATTATGTCCGAACTCGGCCCAGTCCAAACCCATTTAAGGCTCAGCCCAAATTTTTTCGGGTCGGACGGGCAGGTATCGGGCTATCCCGGCCCAATTGACAGTCCTAATTGCCCATAGCCTATCAACACCTTCTAAGTGCTGAGAGCCACTACCCCAATGTGTTGGGGCTTGCTACCCCATGTCTCTTCAAATAGTGGTCCCGTGGTTATAGGTATGCAGGATGTGCTGAAAATTTTCCCCACCCCATGGCCCATAGAAAAATGACCCCCCAATTAGGAGCGGCCAGCACCTCACTTCAGGTGAAGTTAGCAACCAAAAGTTGGCAAACGAGTTGGCTATTGCCAATATAGCAGTACTCTCCTACTCCTAGTAAATCTACATACCATGGCACGGTGGTATTGTACTGAGTAGGAAAAAAAAAAAACCCTCTTAGTCGTCCAATTTTATGTAAATATCACAACTGTATGTTGACCCAAATCGACTAGCTACCTAATAAATGGTCACAAATCCTCATTCAATCTATCCAAAATCAGATGGGTAATAAATATTGGAATCTCCTTCTCCATCTAAATCGGTTCTTTTGATTTCGAGCCGAGCCGCCCCTCTTTCCCGTATGTGAATACGGCTCTCTTATGAATCCAATTAAAAACCTACTATTAAGATATTAAAAATCTACTATAAAAATGATAAATAGCTACTCAATGACATTTAATGGCCAATTGATATTAATTAGTACTTTTTTGAAATAGTGCTCTCTCTCTCTCTCTCTCTCTCTCTAACAAATGAATCCCACCCCAAAGACAACCGAGCCGCCAAAAGCCGACGTCCGAGTGCCGACAGGCACAGGTATTTACTAGTAGGCAATAGGCTAATAGCCATTATTTTTGGACCAAAAGTTGGAAAACGAGTTGGCTATAGCCAAATTCGGATTGGTTCGGGTGTCAATATGCTAGAACCGTAGTTACGCTTGGTTACATAAAAAAACAGCAGGGGATTCTGAGCAGCTGAAGTAATTCTTCATCAAGAACGCTATCAAGTTGACCTTGCATTTTTTACACACTTTGGATCGGCAGTCACCTTGTTAGATAATAAACATCAGGGGATATGAGCCAACAAATGGGGGCAAGTCAACTCCGTGTATTTTAAATGTCGCGATCGATAAGCGAGTCCATTGGAGGACTTGAGCTGCTGCTTATCGCTAATTTTACGGGGTCAACAGTCTCAAGCGAGATCATTGGAGATGCTCTTAACAGCGGAGGATGCTTACCCGCCACCACGGGATAAAGCCGATCGTAGTTCATCTAATCTTCCTGAAGGGCCAAATCATATCAAGTGAATGATGTGAATTAAATCCAAGCAATGATGGAATTTAACCCCAAAAATGACTTTGATAAGCAGATCATCTGGGTTATTTTTAGAGTTGACTTTATTCAGCAGAATTTCACCTTCCTCCAGAATCTCTCTGACAAAATGATACCGAACATCAATGTGTTTCGTTCAGGCATGACAAACCTGGTTCTTTGTCAAATGGATAGTATTCATGCTATCATAAATGACCTCAGTGAGATCATGTGTTATCCCCAAGTTTTCCAACAAACCCTAAAGCCAAATTGCCTTTGTTGTTGCTTATATTTTGCCTATATAGTAGATAACATTTTATCTTTATAATCGATAATATAACGGTAGACTATAAAGTAGATCTCCAACTCACCGGATGTCCAAATAACGTAAACACATAACCTGTAGTGGACCGACACTTATTCAAATCACCTGCGTAGTCAGAGTTAACCTACCCCACACATAATTGCTTACCACTGTTATCATTCTCAAACATCAAACCAACATCTACGGTACTAAGAATGTATCAAAGAATCCACTTTACAGCGTACCAATGTCCTCTGCCGGGATCGTGTATATATCTGTTAATTGTACTCACAGCCTGTGAAATGTCGGGTCTAGTACACACCATAGTATACATTAAGCTACCAACAACAGTTGCATATAGAACACGAGACATATACTCACGTTCCTCAACGGAGCTCCGAGACAGAAGCGATAAGTTTGAAATAAGGAGTAAGGGGTGTACTCACAAACTTTGTGTTCTTGCCAATGCTGAATTTCTATAATACCTTCTTCAAATATGCCTTCTGAGATAAACAAACACTACCCTTCGTTTAATCTCTCTGAATCTCCATACCCAAAACCTTATTTGCTTCACCCAGATCCTTCATCTTAAATTCTAATTTATACTCTAATCCGAATTTATACTCCAGGATATATAGCTACAATGATTTCAATTCGAGGTAATGGAGTATAAATCCAGTTGCTACAGCGAAATCACTGTATCAGCTATAGTGATTTCACTGTAGCAACCGGATTTATATTCTGGAATATTATTGCGGCAATGAATTCACTATAACAGTTATAGAGTATAAATTCAGATGTATAAAGTATAAATTTGGTTGCTACAATCCAATCACTGTAGCAGCTACAATGTTTTGGGTCTACCATTGGGGATTTCATTGTACAACGCATGTAAAAAAAAAAAACATTACATCGGGCTCTTAAGGGGTAGTTAGAGGGGCAAAATGGTTATTTAAAAAAAATGAATGAGGTAGGGACTTAATGCACTACAAAACAATTAGAGGAGTTTATCAAACTACAAGGTTAGTTAGAGGGCCTTAGCCTAATAACCCCAAATTTTAATTTTATTTTTGAAGGGACCACTATAGTGGTCAGTACATCACCTGTTAGTACTTCCGCACAAGATAGACAAAGGATCAAAACTCGCCATAGGATCGAGAGAAATGAAATGTCTTGTTCGTGCGTGCACGCAGGTGGAGATCCTGGCCAATGTCAGCCATGTGATCGAAGGTGTGATGACCAAAACAACCATGCTATCAAGTGGGTACAGATGGAGAGGCAGTTACAAAGGAGAAATATTGAATTGAAACTAGAAAAACTCTTCATAGTTGCCAACGGACAAATTATAGAGAAATGACAGTAAAAGCTTATAACAGGTATGCAACACCCAGACGCCGAGTGGGCAAAATCCGCTCCATCACTGTGCATCAAGTGTGGCTTGCGGCACCTGCAGTAAGTGGGCAGTTGTGCTAGCAATGGTGCGCTTCAACACGAACGTGTTCGTCGGACCTGTGTTGACGGCCCGATCCCTTGTGTCGATGGCTTGAAGGTAAACATAAAATCCAAACATAAAAAGAAGTAAATATAAAACGTCAGAAGCCCACGGCTTGAAGGTTATGATGCGCGATCTCAGACCCACTTATCGGTAGGTGTTTTCAGACTGCCATTATTACTGGGATCTGAATCCAGCTCATCTATAAGATATAATCATCCATTGACCTGCAATCAACATACGATGGACCAGTACATACATCAAACCAAAAGGCCAAGAAAGGGGAACAAACAGTTATACCGCGTAACATGTAAACATTATATTGAGAAAAATGGTCGCATTCGAAGTAAAAAAATTGGAAGAGAAATAAACATAAAGTTTGGTCTGAAGGCATTAATTATTATATTCAAATTTAACTTAGGCTTACTATGGCACATCAAGTTTGGTTTATGCATTTAGTTCTCTCCACACAAATATGATCATGCAGGCCACATATCCTACACAAGCATAGATTTCACTCCTTATGGAAAATGTCAACCATACAATTTGCTGTTCAGAGATAGGCCGCAACCAAAAACACACAACTCTCTATTTTCCATCTCATCATTCCGTAAATGTCATCTTCTACCGAGCAAACCGTACCCACGTCCACACACTAGTGTTTTGCAGACCAAGATTCGTGCTACTACACCTTTTGAGACCTAGTTGTCCAAACAATCACACCCCAAAAACCACCCAATCTTAGTCATTCTGACTCGTATCACTACCAACTACCCTCCAAACACCAAAACGAATACTTCAACCAAGAACTTACTACTACATGATAAAAGAGGAGATATTCCATAATTTGTAATTATTGTCTATTCTCTTGCCATGGAAATCTATAAAACTCTCTTTTCTCCAACTAGCCCTGACTGTTCTAAATTCCATCCATGTGCTCAAAATTAAGCCACACACTAAACCTAAGCGTTCGACAAAAGCACAAGTGACGGCTTTCTAAACTAGTCACTTACCTCTTTGTCAACCTACTCATCTATTCTCAACATCGTAAAAGCCTAAGCTAAACATGCTAGTAAACAGCATACTAATTCTTCATGATCACTATAAGCTTCATCTTACCTCCCAAATGTAATCTCACTTTAACTTCACTAGCACCCCTAATAAACTTCTCTTAAAACAACCCTCCACAAGACTGTCCAAACAATTTTCATCTATTTTAGAGATTTTTATCTGACCATTGCCATCACCCCCATCTCCATTATATAAGCATAGTCACAAAAAACTCCAATTTATTGAAAAATTCGTGTTTTAAACTCGAACTTAACATAAGCTAAAAAATTACCGATTTTTAATGCCGACTTATTCAAATCACCAAAATTGTCAATTTTTACCATGACTTTCTTGATAAATGGTGATTTAATCGATGGCTTTGGTGACAATGAGTCCTTCAGAAAATGAAGAGAATATAACAGCATAATGTGATACAAATTTGAGATTTGATGCTATTAATGAATTGATGAATTCTCATTAGGATTTTATAGAATGTTTATATTTTAATCAATAAATCCTGAACATATTGGGTTTTGTAATATCATAGTTTTATTGATGAATCTTAATCGGGATGTGGATTTTTATATTTTATTAAAAAAATTCCTACTTTACCGATTTTTTTCAAGCTTCATCGTTTCCAATTGAATCCCGAACCCGATCTTTTTCCCGATTTTTATCCGTTTTTATTCCGAATTTTCCGATTTTTGTCGATTTTCCCCGAACCTTACATGAGTCGAATTATTGCCGAACCCGAACTTGGTGATTTTGTATATAAGTACCCCTACCCAAGCCAGTTTGAAACAATTTATACCCATGTTAGAGACTCTATCCCTCCATCTCCCCACCATCTGAAACCCTAATCCTGAACCACCATCTATCTTCATCTCCTTCCACCTCTACCAATCTCCACCTTAAAACCTTACTCTCACCACCTCCACCATACCATGCAAGCTTCAAGGCATCCTTCTATTGGTTAGCATTTTATATTGTATCAAGCATCACTATTGTTGCGTCTTTTTTCTCCTCTTCACTATTGTTAGGTCTAGTGTTTGCAAATTCCATAGACAGCGTGCATTTAAGTTGTAAGTTGATAAGTCACCAGTTCATTGAGTCCAGTCCTATGTTGTAGCTTTAATCAGAGCAGATATGTATTAGAATAACATTATTTTCAAAGCATATGAGAATGTAGAAGCCAACCAATTGCCATTAGGCATTAGGTATAGGTAAGGAGAGTTAGTTGACCTATGTTACTTAGAACACTTACACACGACTTTTCATGCACACGCTTCATTTGATCGATACTGTTAAAAGGGCCAAAAACAATCAAGCTAATGGACCGGGCTTGTAACTCATATTTGATTAGATCGATCAACTTTTTTCAGACATAAATCATAGCTATGGAATTTATATGATGATTGATCGGATTCCTTGCGAATTGATTGAGGATCAAGTTAGTCATGTGTCGGGCCATTTTCGGATTTGCTTCAATCGTGTCGTACACTGGATCGATTTGGTTGTGCAAAAACGGTGATGCAACTGTCTAATGGGTCCATCGAGCTTATAGTTGGGTTGGTTGAGCATTGTCAGTTTTGTATGCTTCTTGGCTACAAGACTTCGACTCGTTTAAGTAGATCTACTTGACAAGCTATACTTTCTCTCATCTAAAATAAGGCCTATTGGGAGCACGAAATTATCTCACATCTTCTCTAAAACTTATATTATTGGTGAGATTAGATTAGGTCCCTGCTTGAGTTATTCATGAGAGGTCAATAGGAGAACTTAGAAGCCTTACATACTTTGTTCAATCCTTCACATCTAAAGATTGCTTGGTCATTGTTAACAGAGCCTCTTTGCGAGGGGATCAGACCGTGTGTCGACTCGTGGAGCGCTTGAGATCGTTAGTTGAAAACGTTCTAAGACACTACGATGAGGTTCAAAATGGAGCATATGTGGATCTCATTGCGGTTGAGGCAATGCACTAGTGGATGTCGTTGGTTAGACAAATACAACTTGTGTGTGATCCACATTTTGTCTATTTAATGCAAATCTGAGTTCATGTTTTGTCATATTCTACGTGGTTTGACGGCATTTTCATTGTGTTTGAAATCTTTGACATGATTAGGTGTTGCTTAAAATATTGCTTAAGAGTTTTAAATTGTAGTTATGCTTCGATTAGACCTATTCATCCACCAGGCCACCACTCTAGGTCCTACTGCTAGGATTTACTATGGTTCATCAATCCTAAGATTCCCCTCTCGACTGAGAATAGTATCGACTAGGGGGTTTCATAAATCCTAGGTTGATACCTATGTAAGCATGGTCAGATAAAATGAAAGCATAACATCATCAATGTCCAATCGTGCACAGATTTTTCTCTCCTGGTGTATGATGACATTCTTATAGCTTTTGTGTTATGATCAATATAAATTTTTTTATCAGACTTCCAACACAGACAACCAATAAAAGAATATAAGCAAGCATATGGAGCAAAGCAATGGAGAGGAGAATTACAGGTTAAATAAATGTACAATCATACATACCATTGCCATCATTCTACAATAAGCTAGGTGCAAACCACAGAGGCGGAGGCCAGTTCAACCGTGGGTCTGGAGGATAGTATCGGTCGAAGCTTTCATCTTCTAAGTTGAAGACCCACACGTCACGCATCATTAGTTTATCCTCGTCGGCGTCCTCTGTGAGCCAGTCGAAGAGGACCTCAGTAAAGTAGATGCGATTCGGTTTCAGCTCGGGGATCTCCTGAGCAGATAGGGAGATCGAATAGCACAACCCCATGAAGAGGGAGTTGTCGCCCAAGCTTTTCAAGGGTACCCATGCCACATTATCAGGGTCGAATTTCATGACCCTAACGGCATGAGTTTTGAAATGGTTGGCAATCCTCCAGACCAGCACCAAATCTCCTGACGAGTCCACCAGATACTTGTCAAAGGCACTGCACCCACAGCCAAACCCCTAAGCAATCATTGTCAATTCGGGAGAAGGCCCGGCGACGTCGACAACCCAAAGCTCACCTTTGCAGGAGATCGCCAGGAACTTGCCGCCATGATAGATGATGTCCATGACCCACGGTCCGGCGCGCAAGAGGGTCCACTCCTCTTTGCCGACTTTGGCGATTGCAAGTGCATTGAAGCCGCTGAACATGGCCATGGCCGTGTAGGCACCGGCGGTCAACTTCGAGGGCAAGATGACCTTCTAAAGGACGTAGGGCGGAACTCCGGCAGAGTATAAGCGATCGAGAGACTTCTGATACCAAGGTTGTAATAGTACTCGGAAATAGAGCCGTCAGAATTATAGACGGGATTGACATCGGGTATGACGGAGGGGAGGTGGATCTGGGCTCGGGTGAGTAGATTCAAGAGGCTCACCTCGGAGCTCTCGTCGAGGAGGGCGATCCTGTTGGAAATATTTTGCTTGCTAAATGGATATTACAAATGTGGGTTTTCTCAAATGCAATATAGATGATAAGTTTAGGTTTCGAATATAGCTTTTGCCAAATGAAAAGATGAAAATATGTGACAATGAAATGGTGAATGAATCCTAGTAAAGGATCCAATATGAGACTTTTGTAGCGGAGTATGGATATGATAAAACCAAGGATCAAAATACCGGCCGGTACGAACCGTACCGGCCAGTTCAAACCGGGAACCGGACCGAACCGCACCGGTATCCAATCGATACCGGTCGCGAGGCTTAAATCGCTTAAATACCGGCCGGTACCGGTTCGAACCGGTACCGGGTATAAAATATGGTTTTGAGTGGTTTTTTCATTCTGATTTCATTTTTTTGGGCATCTTTCTTCATTCCCACATGAGGTGAACCTCCATACTAGCTGGATTTGCAAGATTTGAAGCCAAAAACTCGGATTTGCAAGATCAAAATCACATTTGAAGGTATGTGTTCAAAAAAAAATTCATTTTTCTTTTGTTTTGTTGCATTTTTTTTGAAAAAAATCAAATAATTGTGGTGAAAATGTTGAAATGGGCTAGATCTATGCCATCAAAACTTAGATCTATAGATCTATAAGCATCATCTCCAAATTTGCATGATCGGTTCATGCAAATTTAGGGGGTTTTCAATTTTCTTTTCTTTTTTTGTATTTTTTTAAAAAATAAACCAAATAATTGTGGTGAAAATGTTGATATGGGTCAGATCTATGCCATCAAAGCTTAGATCTATAGATCTATAAGCATCATCTCCAAATTTGTATGATCGGTTCATGCAAATTTGGGGTTTTTTCATTTTTATTTTTATTTTTTGCATTTTTTTAAAAAATAAACCAAATAATTGTGGTGAAAATATTGATATGGGTTAGATCTATGCCATCAAAGCTTAGATCTATAAGCATCATCTCCAAATTTGCATGATCGGTTCATGCAAATTTGGGTTTTTTTTCATTTTTATTTTTATTTTTTGCTTTTTTTTTGAAAAAAACCAAATAATTATGGTGAAAATGTGTATACACCGGCAGCACTTATGAAGACAACACACGTGTCTTCGATTCACATAGTATGGATTTCGGAGATAGTGGGAATGTTGGTGTTGAACATGGAGGTACTGGGGGTGCAAATGATAGTGGAGTTAGAGAAACCAGAGGACAGTGGCAACAACCTTATTATGGACATGGATATCCTCCACTACACTACCCACCACCACATACATTATCCTCAGCCGGAGCCAGAATCATCGATGGGTAGCATTGGGACTCCCCGTACGAATATCAATCATTTGTGTATGATTTCTTCCAATATCCGACATTGCCGTCATCCGGTCATCCACGAGGCAATGATGATGATGATGATGAAATGCAGCCTGCCCAAAGTTCCATGTGGTACTAAGTTACTCAGTCTAAGTAGGTAAAAATATCTAATTCTCTACTCTTGTAAGTTATGGATATGCATTTTATTTGCTAAACATGTTAGGAGTCTTAGGACTATGAATTTGTGTTTATTATCATATTATGTGAAATTATAAAATATGACTCATGTACTAGTATTAGTTGTATAATTCATGTTTGTGCAATGGTCATGAATTGTGTTTTGTAATCCCTAAGCATAATACTAGGCTAATCTAACACATACAATTTAATAACTATATCAAATTCCACAATTTAGAATCATATAGTGAAAACAGTGACTTTATAACTTAAAAAGACATGTTCATACCTATAACTAGTTTACTAATGAAAAAAAACATCACAAACCAGTATTTTAGATTATTCTGGATTTTTTGGTTATTTTTTCAAATTTTTTTGAAACCAAAAATCAATTCACACCGGTATATGGATCGGTTCAGACCAAATACCGGTTCGTACCGCCCGATTTGAACCATTTTTTCGGCAGGCCGATAATTTGTCCGCGACCGGTATTTTTCTCCATGGATAAACCTATAAATAAATTAATACATAAGCAAATAATACTATTAAGATTCTAGCAATTTAGGAAGAAGAGTTAAGAGGATGGCCTGGGGTTGAAGCACGTTTTGGCGATGTCTTAGAAATCCAATTGCCCCCCACGTGCGGGTCTCGTGACAAGGAAGACTAGAGAGGTAACTATTGAATGTTTTCTACCTGCGCAAAGTGCAAACTTGCCTCCTATAACTGAAAGGTAACTTTGACTCAGCACGATTATATTCATTAATTATCGTATCTTGATTTTTTCCTGTTGTTGTAAAACTCTGACTTCACACATGTACATTAATTACTCCAGTATGGACGTAATTGAGGAAGGGGATGATGATTTAGAAGACATAATTGGTCCTCCTTCGCCTACTCTACAACTAGGATGTCATTCTCTCGGCCGGATGGACGTGCAATGTCCTTATTGTTCTGCTTTGCATTGGAGTGATGAACGATTAACAAAATCATCTTTGAGGAATCCCCTTTTCGGAACATGCTGCCTTCAAGGAAAAATTCGTCTACCGTAACTTACTAGGCCTCCGTCGCAGCTTGAAACATTGTACGAAGGTGTTAACAATCTCTCAGCATCATTTCGACGTTGTTATACTCGAGAATATAATGCAGCAAATGTTTTCACAAGTCTAGGTGTCCAGGGTGATTCTAGGGTAATTTCAAGCAGGGGTCCTAGACAATTCACAATCCATGGCGAACTTCGACACCGAACGGGATCCCTATTGCCAGAACCCAGTAAGGAGGCATCATGCTCTCAGCTTTATATTTACGACCCCGATACAGCGTTGGATATTCGTAATCGTAGGAACCCTCACCTCAAAGTGAGGTCCTAAAAATTATTCAAGATAATCTATTGCGTTGCAATCCATTTACAACAAAATTCCGCCAAGCATATGATATCTTAAATAATCAAGGTAATGTTGGTCGATCTTTACATGCATACCTACATTCTCTTTCCTGATTTATCTTTCTTTTAATTCACCTTTAATCGTGATTTAATAAATTGAGTTGAAAGTTGATTCTCTAAGATTAGGAGAGAAAAAGAGCAAATATTAGAATCGAAACAACAGATTGAGTGTATAAAAAGAAACAACAGATTGAGATAGATTGTGTTGTTTTGGCCAAATGACACGATACATATGTTTTGTAAAGTGTGTGGCTTACTTATGCAAGCAAATGTGAGACATGCTAATTACCGATACAAGATTGAAATATGTAGTTACCCGTTCACTGTAGGACAACGTTGATTTTCCAATTTAGTGTTTCATTTTTTATCTTTCTCATTTTTCTTAAAATTTATTTTTTTTTATCATTTCCATTAAAAAATTATGATCAAATGACCGTATCGAGTCATTTCAGGCTTAGCCTAAATCTGACCCCGAAATCTCATACCTTTGCTTTGGAAATTGTTAATGAAAGTAAATAATTTTTTTAAAAAACATTAACATGAAGAATCTTGAAAATGAGAATATAAATCATTAATAGATCCAACAAGAACTTCATAACAGATGATAATAAATATACAATACGTAAGACATAGATGCTGCTAATGTGTAGGGAGGACACGTAGAATGCATAAGGAGAAGTATATGAGATACAAGTTGTCATATACTCCTAATAGATAACTTTAGAAGGCGCTTTAGAGAGCATTAAGATACTTGAAGGGAACAAATTCTACCCAACTTTAATCATAGGATACCGACATATTTATGGCTCTCTAAATTTGATGAGGCTATAACTGCTACATGTTCTACCCAACTTTCCTTCAGTTGGCTAAAACTGCTACTGTTACAGTATCCTAGGAGTTGCTATGTTAAATTATCTCACATGATCTTCTATGGAAGCCGATCTTTAGCACTTCACATTGTGAGATTAACAAAATGGTAAGAATGAATGTACCCTTGGTGAGAAAAACCAACTCTTGATATTTTAACGATTGTAAGGGTCAACAACAATAAAGTCCAAAGAAAAAGAAGGCAGAAGCCTATTAGGTATCTTTGGAAGAACTAAGTCATTGCCATGAGCTATTTTACCCACTTACAAGTTACAACAATTAAGAAGTTCAAAGAAAAAGAAGGCAGAAGCCTATTAGATATTTTTGGAAGAATTACGTCATTTCCATAGACTGTATTACCCATGGTTCAAAAATTCCATCAAAATGAAGCATTTCTCTGGAAGAACTCAAATACACCTGAAAAGAGATTTGTTCCATATACTGAACCTGTTCGGATTACATTCCGCTTGAAGGATTCATGTTGGGTTTTTAAGCTTTTTGTAGAAGTTACTTTATATAATTAGAGTAATTAAACTTTCTGAGTAATTAAGAGTTTCAGTCCATTTTAGTAATTGGATCCATTAGAAGTTTCAAAATTTTGATTGCCAGCATCATTAAGGTTGGATCTAAATTTGAGTCAAATAGAGTCCTAATTTAGCTTTATTTTAATTTTTGAACTTTTGTATGATTCTGAGTCGATCTGCAAATGTCGGAAAAGAAAAGATGTAGAACTAGAGCCACTAGATCCTAATTTTTAAGGATTTATGTCTTGCACGGTTGTGTCAAACTATAATTTTTAAGTTTCAGAATTTTAGATCTAAAATTAGGATCTTAATCCCTATTTGTTATGGATTTATGTAAAGAATAAGTTGGGTCAAATTAACTCAAATTAGAGTCACATTAGGGATGATGTAAAAATCCTAATATTTAGGGAATTAAATGGGTTTGATATATTTGAAAAGTAAGATCGCAACTTTTATTTTATCTGTACAGTCCTTACTGACTTAGAAAAAAATCACGTCCTCTCACGTGATTTCAAGACTTATTCATGGCGGTTTTAGTTACAAAAATGCTGGAATTTTTATCTTTTAACCTTAAAAGATAACTATATAAAATAAAACAATGTTGTTCATATAAAAGCAAAAGATCAAAGTGTTGAAATAGCTTGATTATAATGACAAAGTGAACAAAAGATTTGGTTTTTTGGTTGGAGGATCCCACTGGGTTTCCTCTTCTTCCTCTCTCCATCGTTCATTCCACTTATTTCTTTTTTATTTTACACATGCATGTTTGCTGACTATTCTAAATTTTGTATTGAATCCATCATCAAATTGCTTATATTATCCAACGTCTACTTCTAACTATAGTTTATACAGAGATCATGCATGCAATCGTTGTTTTTTGTCTATATCATTAAATTCTATTTTAAAAAGTACTAGACTATCCAAGATGCAACATATTATGTTAAAAAAACTAGGGGTGTGCATGATCCAAAGCAAATCGACCAAACTAAACCAAACCGACCGATTTTGATTGGTTTCGACACACTCAATGGATCGGATTGGATTGAGTTTTTTAAAAACCGACATGATTAGATCGGTTTCGACACACAAAATGGATCGGATTGGATTGGATTGGGTTTTTTAAAAACCGAAATGATTGGATCGATTGACAAATTTGTAAATTTAAAACCAACCTAAACTGAACCGACATACGTATATAAATTTAATATTTTATTAAATAAACCATATGTCCTCATATACCCTTGCTACCAACAACCTTTCCAATAATGTAGAATGACTCAAATCAGTTAAAAAATCTTATTTAGGCCGAATGATTTGACAACAATTATTATTTTTTAAATTGAAACTAGGTCCTAATAAAAGGGGGAGAAAGTTCAATAAGCATTGGGCCAAAGCCCAAACCGACCATCCAATCCAATCCAAACCGGCTTTAATTGTATTGGATTCCAATCTCAGTTCGGTTGGATCGGATTGAAAATCCTCAAAACCGACCATGGTTGGATCGGTTTGGGTTTTGCCTAAATAGGTTGGTTTTGAACCAATGCACACCTCTAAAAAAAACCATCTAATTTCCATCTCAAGACCCTGAAAGCCTAATCATATTGTTAGGAGATGCGGCTAGGGTTTGGAGGGAATAGAATCAATCTCTATTGAGGGACTCAAGTCCAATATATATGAACATGAACACACAAGCAACCCAACCCGACTGTATATATACATTAACATTCCCCCTCAAATTCACGGTGAATCATGTACCGAGAGTTTGCTTATAAAATAACGAAATCGAGCAATTGTAAGGGGCTTTGTGAGAAAATCAGCAGTATGCTCCGTCAAGGGAATGAACAGCAAGGAGATAATGTTTGCAAGAAACTCCTGCCGAAAACCGGGTTGCTAGTAATTTGAATAGCACTCCGGTTGTCACAAAAGAGAGATGTAGCCTTGGAAATCCTGACTCCCAAGTCGGATAGAAGGTGTCGAAGCCAGACAATCTCTGCAGTGGTAGAAGCCATAGCCCGGTATTCGGCTTCGGCGCTGGAGCGTGCAACAGACTCCTGTTTCTTGCTGCGCTAGGAAATAAGGGAGTCACCAAGGAACACAGAGTAACCGGTGGTAGAGCGGCGGGTAGCAACATCTCCTGCCTAATTTACATCAGAGTAAGCACACAAAACCAGTGGAGAGGTGGAGGGAAATAGCAACGAACGAGTGACGATGCCACGGAGATACCGAATAATCCAACGGACCGCTGCAAAGTGAACCGAGCGAGGAGCCTGAACGAACTGGCTGACAATTCCCACGTCATGGGCAATGTCAGGGCTAGTCATGGTGAGATAAACGAGCATCCCAACCAGCCGCTGGTAACGAGAGATATCCTGCAGAGGCTCACCATCTGTAGAGATGAGCTTCAAGTTGAGCTCCATGGGCGTGTCAGCAGTGCAAGAGTCAGTGAGAGCAGCCTCAGCAAAAATATCGGAGATGTACTTCTGCTGGGAGATCAACAATCCACGAGTTGACCGAGCAATCTCAAGACCAAGAAAGTATCGGAGAGGGCCCAGATCCTTCATCTCGAACTGACTATGGACGCTGAAGGGATGTTAATGTAGCACTATCATCTCCAGTGATGATCATATCATCCACATACAGAAGCAGCACAGCAATACCCTGACTGGAGAAGCAGGTGAACAGAGCATAATAAGAATGTCTCTCTACAAACCTAGCTGCCAGAACTGCACTGTGCAGACGGCAAACGTGCCCTAGAGGAACAGAAATGCTCGAAGGAGCCGTGTATACCTCCTCGGAGAGGTCACTGTGAAGGAACGCATTAGTGACATCCATCTGATGGAGAGGCCACCCTCAAGCAGCTGCCACAGCTAAGAAGGTGCGCACAGTAGTCATCCGAGCAACTGGAGCAAACGTCTCCTCGTAGTCAATCCCATACTTCTGGGAGAAGCCACGAGCAACTAGGCGGGCCTTGTGTCACTCAATGGAACCATCAGGTCGAGTCTTGACCTTGAAGATCCACTTGCAGCTGACATGCACCACGCCGGAGGGACAAGAAACCAGATCCCAAGTCTGGGTCCTCTGAAAAACCTCAAGCTCCACTGATATGGCATGCCGCCACTCTGGGTGCAATGCTGCCTCACGATACGACTGGGGCTCCCGGTGGGTATGGAGAGCAATAAAAAAAGCCTGGTAATACGGGGAGTAGGAGGCAACAACAGAGTAGCCAGAGGAGTCAGAAGCATCAGAGGTAAAGACAGAGTAGCCAAACCTGTGGGGAGAGTAGTCATATCTGTCAGGACGGTGATGTCCGCGCGCAGGGTAGCGCTGAACAGGATCAGGATCCGCGGCCGGAGAGGTGGGAGCAGCTACAGGCAAAGGAGTACAAGTGGAGAGAGTCTCGGTGGGAGGACTATGGAGCGGCGAACGTAGACACGCGTGACAGGTAGTGGTGATGGAGGTGGCGGGGGAGGGGGGAGTGACGGTGTAGGTGGCAAGGGAGGTGGTGGAGACTGGGGAGGTGGAGGTGAGGAAGGAACGGGAGGCTCAACCGGGAAGGGCACAGTTGCGTGGGAGCAAAAAACGGAGGTAGAAAGGGGATGGTGAAAGGGGGTGGAGGCGTAGAGGGTGGCACATGCGGTGAGAGAAGATCCCGAGACTCAGGGGAAAAGTACGGGACGTCCTCAACAAAAGAGACGTGATGAGAGATACGGATCCGGCGAGCTAGGGATGGCAACGATGCGGTTTAAAACTGCAAACCGCGGAAAACCGCACCGCATGGTGCGGTTTTGGTTTGCCAAAATATAAAACCATCGCGGTGCGGTGCGGTTTCAGTTTGCGGTTTCGATGTTGCGGTGCGGTTTCGGTTTTACCCAAAACCGCAAAAAACTGCACCGTTTAAACCATTATAATGTAAAACCGCGGTGCACCGCACCTCATGGTGCGGTTTTGGTTTTACATATGGTACACCGTCGCGGTGCAGTGCGGTTTTGGTGTGGCGGTTCGGTGTTGCGGTGCGGTTTCGGTTTTGCCCAAAACCGCACCGAAACCGCACCGTTGCCATCCCTACGGTGAGCCAAAGGATCGTAGCACCGATAACCCTTGTGCTCCCGACTGAGCCCCAAGTTGACACACCTAACAAACCTAGCAGAGAATTTGGTGCGCTCATGGAGAAGGAGGAGGACGAAACACGTACACCCAAAGATACGAAGAAAAGAGTAGTCAGGGGATGTGGAGTGAAGCCGCTCGTACGATGTAAGACCAGAGGGTAGATGACAGAGTGATGTTGATAAGGTGAACGGCGGTCAGAACAGCCTCGGCCCAGTAGGAATGTGGAACAGAAGCAGACAGAATTAGAGCTCGCGTTGTCTCGAGAAATGACGATGTTTGCGCTCAGCGACTCTGTTCTGTTCATGGGTGTGGGGGCATGACTGTTGGTGAAGAGTACCGTGAGTCTGAAGGATCTCACGCATCTCAGAGGAGAGATACTCCTGGGCACAGTCAGAATAAAAGGACTTAATACGCCGACCAAACTGGGTGTGAAGCATAGTAGTGAAGGTCCTGTAAATATGAGAAATCTCGGAGTGACGACGCATGAGATAGACCCAGGTGCAGCGGGAGTAATCATCTATCAAGTTTACATAATACAAACAATCAGTAAAAGAGGCAACTGGAGCAGGACCCCACAAGTCAGAGTGTACGAGATCAAAAGGGGCGTTGGAACGGGAGGCACTAGCAGAAAAAGGCAGAGAAAGGTGCTTTGCTAAGCGACAACCAGTACAGACAGAGAGGGGGAAAAGGACACCGACCCAAAGCGCCAGAGCGAAAAATGTTTTGAAGTCAATCACTGGATATGTGACCTAACCTTCTGTGTCATAAGTCGGCATCAGAGGTGATAGACAAAACTGACGGGGTAGAAGGAGTGGACGTGGGAACCTGAAGGTGATCCAACTGATAGAGACCCCCAGCTTTACAACCCAGCCTAACTCTCTGACCCATCCGCGGATCGTGTACAAAATAAGAGGAAGAAGTAACTGTAACAGTCAGGCCCGAGTCAAAAAAGAACATATATTAAATTAATGTTTAACAGGGGAGCATAGTGAACAGGAGGCAAGGTCAGGCGACCAATGAGATCGGAGACAGAGATGATGGATCCACATTGCGAAATGGGTACACGAGTCCCGTCAGTAGTGTGGACCCCTAGGTGGGTGCGAGTAGGGCGACAGTCCGTGAGTACGGAAGAGTCGAAGGTGAGGTGGCAGGAGGCACCCGAGTCTAAGATCCATGGAGCAGTAGTACTAGGAGTGGCAGACAAGCTGTGATCTGTCGAAGAGCTGGTGAAGGCGAGGTACCGAAAAAGTAGCTCCTCAAGGCGCTGGAGAAGGTCGGAGTAAGACCGAGGCTGAGCAGGAGTGGTGACAAACGAAGCCAGAGTAGTGAGATCAGCGACAGCAGCAGACTCGCCATCATGGCAGAGGGGACCCTGACGATGGCCACGGTCGATTGACGTTGCAGAGGGACGTGGCCCGAGAATACCGTCAAAACGAAGAGGAGGAACTCGACGATCAACCACTGTGTGCAGGCAGTACGGGAGCCGAGAGATACTGGAGGAAGCCATAGAACCCGACTGACGCGAGGTCGGTGCAGTGCCGGGGTGGGGGATGGGGGCAGGGGGTGGCCGAGGTTGGGGAGGGGGGTAGGGGGTGGCCGGAGGGGCTGCGGGGTGACCTGAGGAGGGGGGGGGGAGGGGGCAGAGGAGTCGGGGTGGCCACAGGGGGCAGCCGTAGGGGGGACTCAGGGTGGACGGAGGGAGGCAGAGGAGTCGGGGGTGATGCAGTGGCATGAGGTGAGTTGCGGGTGTAGAAGGAGGGGTCGGGGAGGCAGAGGAGGGGCCACTGTTCTAAAAAGCGGTCCGGGCGGCCCCCTAGGCGTTTTAGGGGGTTGGCCGCTCCGCTTCAGCATTAAGCGGCACTGCAGGCGGGTTGAACAAAGGCGGGCGCCTAGGCGGGTTCCAAGCAAGCTCCAAGCAGGCGGGCAGATTAGTAATAATCTTTCATAAAACCCCGACCCCACTCGATCCCCTCCTCCCTTTTCACTATATAACAAGATATCCTAGATATCCCAAAGGCTCAAAAGCTGCTCTCTTTCACCTGCCTCGCAGTCAACCCCGACCCCACCCGATCCCCTCCTTCCTTTTCATAAAACTTTTATATTCAGATCGGTTGTTTTGATGTTTGCATATGTAAAACTTTCTATTATTATTTTTTTATATAGAATTATGAACTTTTATATATACATACATATAAAATATATATAATATATTTTATATAGGTGGGCGCCCGCCTAGTCGTCCGCCTTCCGTCTTGAAACCACTTGATTGCCTGCCTTCCGTCTTCCGTTTTTTAAAACATTGGGAGGGGCTGAGGCTGTGGGGGTTGCTCGGGATGCAGGGGAGGGGCGAGGGGGGGTCTTGCAGAACGCAGAGGAGGCTGAGGAGGGGCGCGGGGGATGCTGCGGGAGGCAGAGGAAGGGCGTGGGAGGGGCACAGGATGCAAAGGAGGCAGAGGAGGGGCGCGTAGGGTGCTCGGAATGCAAGGGAGAGGCGCGGGGGTGGCTACGGGAGGCAGAGGAGGGCTGCAGGGAGCACAGGGAGGGGGCGGGGTGGCCGCAGGGAGCACCGAGAGGGAGCGGGGTGAGGCAGGGTGGCCGCAGGGAGCAGAGGGGGGAGCTAAGGTAGCGCGGGGGGGCTACTGGGTCGCCGGGGGGGGCGCAGGGAGCACAGAAGGGTCGGAGAGGTGGTGCTGCGGGTGGAGGTATGGCTGCCGGAGATCGGAGAGGAGGGAGCAACCGGAGGCCGGAGAGGGTGTCGGAGAAGATTCGTCGTCGTCGCCTTCGCCGCGGATCGAAACCCTAGAGCTCTGATACCATGCTAGGAGATATCGACTAGGGTTTGGAGAGAATAGAATCAATCTCTATTAAGGGACTCAAGCCCAATATATATATGAACATGAATACCCAATCAACCCGACTCGACTGTACATAGAACTCGACCCGGTATATACATTAACACATATAATCCGTACAATATGAGTTACATTATTTTGTATCAAAGCCTTCTTCTAGGGTGTTATATTACCTTCGAAATATGTTTCTTTAACTTTTTTCTACTTTCCTTCTCTTTCTCTAACCTCGTTGCAAATTAGAAATGAAAAATAATAATCAATTACTCGACGAAGGATATAGGAGAACACGAGCCATGAGAAGGGACAGAGATAGATGTATCACAAAGCTCTATTCATTGATCGAGAGTTTTTCACAAGAAAATTCAAAGGAGGTTGATCATGGTGATTCGGATATCAAAACTCCATTAGTAGATTCCTCATATAATGATCTAAATTCTAAAGATTCAAGACATGCTAGAAGAAGATTTGGTAGTTGTCATTCCGCCACAACACCTACCTTCATTGTATGACCAATCTCTAGTTCCATTCATAGTTATCAAGTCGAAAGTTGGGGAAAATAATTGGCTAAAAGATAAGTCGGAAGAATCGGGAAAGAGTTGGGAAACACAAGGTAGAATTTTAAAACATATTTAGATATTCCAATATGTTTTATGACCAGTACATGATGGGATTTAAACATGATTAATCGGGATTTAAACATGCAAATCGGGATTAAAACGAGATAATTGTGATTTTTCTACAAAATTGTGACTTTTTAAAAAAAAAATCAGAAAAGAATCATGCAGCTTACTTTTACTGAATAAGTCGTGTTTTAACCATAACTTATTCAAAAAAATTGATATTTTTTTGCAACAAAGCTTCTATTATCAATGACAGAGAGACTACATATCTACCAGAACCCGTATCATATAAGATGTAGCGATCAATCGACACCCAAGTGAATCAACAACCTTGTTGATGTTGACAAGAAACCCTCTTAAGTAAAGACACCAACCTCCTTCTAAAGAACCAATTGCGAGAAGGCATAGCATCGGCTTGCACCATTAAAACTACGAACAAAGAGCTAAAGGCAATGATAAAGACGGACATGGTGATCTCGAGGACGTGATTCTGCACAACACAGAAATCATCTGATCTAATATGAGTGTTAAGATTAGGTTATATTGCTCCCAGTTTAAGGTTAGGCTAAAATTAAAGTTAACTGAAGTCCTAATTAAATTTATTTAAATTTTATTTGTTTCTTAGGGTCTTTTAAGATTTTGACTTAATCTTGGATTCAACAAAAGAAAAAGAAGAATCAACTTTTATTGAAGCCATATAAAAGTTTGAAAAAAAAAACATCATTTGCCACTAAATCTTACTCCATAGGATTTTTGTTTTGTTCTGATCATGCTAAACTAAAATTTCTTAAGTTCAATGAATTTACATCCTAAATGAAAGAGCATAATCCCTCTTAATGAGAGTTTTAAAAGGGGGAGAAATTGGGTCAAATTAAATCCCTACTTCTTTAGAATTTTATTTGTTTTATGTTATTTCTAAATTTTGGGAACCATCGAAGAATGTGATTCAATCTCGAAAGCAATTCTCACTTTTCTTGTGGATAGAATATGTTTTTCAAATCAGCCTTCTGTATTGCGTGCTTAGGTGCGCTATTTAATCACAAAGAAGGATAAAATGAAACAAAAAACTACGTACATTCTGCGGCTCTTTAGCTTTCTCGTCAAAACATATCTTCCATTTCGAGAAGATCTTCATATTTCTGCAACATGATCTTTCCTCTTTTAGTGTGGCTTACAAAGGAAGACTCATGGATTTTTCTCTTATGCATATGGCCAGTGAGGACAAAGAAAACACAATTGCCTAGTCGTTAATTCGAAGCTTTCATTCCAGGGCAAATTAGTCAAAACAAAAAATATTGTTGAGAGTTTATTTTCTTCCTTCTTAATAATAAGTTATCTTTCCTTGAAAGCGAAGCCATGTTAGTCCATATGAAAGTAAAAGATTTAATGAAAGTGGATCTGCATATCCAAATAATAACAGAGGATCAAGGGGGTGTAATAGCTTAGATTAGGACGATGAAAGGAATATGGGACTCAAGTCTATTTGTGGTAGGGGGAAGTCATGATTAGGACGATGTCCGTCACTCCATCTCTCCTCTCTTCCACTTCTCCTTTCTCCGTCACGCAATCTCTCCTTTCTTTTTACTTCTCCTTTCTTTTTAATTCTATTGGTGGTGGATTGCACGATTCGCACCATGAGTGTCCCTCTTCTTCTTAAATCCATCTCTCCTTTCTTTTTTACTTCGCCATCTCTTTTTATCGATGACTCAATGTCAATATCACACCATGCTACAATGCTGTCTATGGGGGGAAAACATCTAGTCCAACACCTAGTTAACCATGAATCATAATAAATTAAAAAATAACAACATCAAGTGCTAAAGTCTGTGTGGGTGCAAAAATTGTACCGGACCGGATCAGAGCGGCATGGGCCCGCGCAATGGCCCAAGTGGGTAAGCCCGCCCGGGTTCATGGGCCCACTCTACGGGGCTCGCAGATCAAGCCCTCCCCCTTATTGGGCCCGAACAACGGCCCAATAAGGGTCCAGCAAGGAGGCCCAGAACCAGTGCCACGTCATCATCGCCACGTCATCACTGCCATATCGGGCACGTGCCTACGCTATAAAAGAACCCCCAAGGCATTCAGAAAAGGGGTTGGTCATTCAATCAGAGGAAGAGAGGATCCCAGAGCAAGTGCTAGAGCTCAATTCTCTCCTTCTCGTTTCTCTTCTAGGTGCTCCGTGCAACCCCACTGTACAAAGCTTCTCTTGGCCTGTCAAGAGAACGCTCACCCCTCATTAACTCAAATTATAGTGAAGATCAGGTGGCACCTCTCGCCCGGAGACGTAGGTCGTAAGACCGAACTCCGTCACCAATCCTTGTGTCATCACTCTTTACTCTCTCTATCTATTCTCCCAACTCTTTAACTCTACAAACCAACAAATTCAATCAAGGCTGTGGGGCGGGGTTCCCGATCAAGGCGGCTCGGAAATTTCCCCCACAATCTTTGGCGTCGTCTGTGGGATATCGATAGAGGTCTTACCCACACCTCGACCGACCCCTATTCAGCTTGTGGTGACGAGCCACAAGTCCTCCTCCAAATCAACCTCAACGCCTTCATCATGCCGTCATCAACTCGCTCAATGGTGAAGGCCAGCACCAACCCACCAAAGGTGGGTGCTGACCGGACAATCGACGTGCTAATCGAAGAAGAACAAGAAGTCTCGGTTGCAACCAACCGAAGAAATGTTCATAAGCGACTGGGGCCACAAGGAAGTCATCCGGGAAGCCGCAGCAATCGGCAGGACCCATCATTCCCGAGGCAACGATCTGGCAAACGGCACGCCACCCAAGGAGACAACGGTTCAGCTACATACCAAATTTCGGTTGCTGATTTCTAGCTGCTGAACCTCCTCAAGAGGAACACAGCCCTCGAGCAAGAGAGGGATTCCCTAAAGAAGGCGGCTGAAAGAGCGGGGGTTGTGGCCCACAACTCTAGCTACCTGGGATACACTGATACTTCAAAACAGGTGTCGTACCCGTATCGGATACTTTCCGATACTCCGATACGGCCCGATACGGCGGGATACGTATCCGACACGGCTACCAAGTATCGGAATTAAAAAAAAAAATATCCGATACGGCGGGGATACGGGCCCGATACGTCGGGGATACGGCCCGATACGCCGGGGATACGGCTCGATACGTCGGGGATACGGCCCGATACACCGGAGATACGGCTCGATACGTCGGGGATACGGCCCGATACGTTGGGGATACGTATTGGGTCTAAATATATAATATTATACATATATATTATATAGGATAAATTACACATAGACCCCCTGTATTATGACTGATGATCACTTACACCCCTTATAGTTTGAAAACCCAAAACAGAACCAGGAGGGGGTGCAAATGGTGTATTTTTCAGAATGAAGGGGGGGATTTGTAGGGTTTTAAACATGAGGGGGTGTAAGTGATAATGGGTCAAATCCATCTGGTGAATCACACTAATTGGATGCCACGTCAACTGGTGTAACAGATGGCTGTGGTTTTTTTTAGGTTATAACTTAACCTCAGATCACTCAGACTGAGATCTTGTGGTCGACCTTGTTGGAGAGCGAGAGAGGGGGAGCAACGAGGCGGCGACCACACTAACCAGGTGACAACGACGAGGCAGCGACCACACCGACCAGGCGACAACGACCAGTGCTCGGGTTTTTTTTTTCTCCTTTTCTTCTTCTTTTGTGCTGGACGGACTGAGTTTCGCTCGGATTGTTAGGGTTTCGGCCGCCGAACCTTGCCGATTTCGGCCGAAACCCACCTTTCCGGTCTTCTGCTGGACGGATTGAAGGGCAAAGTTGATTTTCTGGGTTTTTTTTTTCAAATCACATTATTGAAGGCATGATCGAAGTTTTTTTTTTTAAATCCAAAGCCTCGAGTGAGTTTCGCTCGGATTGTTAGGGTTTCGGCCACCAAAACCCTAACAATTAGGCTGAAACCCACCTTGTCGGTCTTCTGTTGGACGGATTGAAAGCACAGTTACTTTTTCTGTTTTTTTTTTCAAATCACATGATTGCAGACATGATCGAAGGGTATTTTTAAAAATCCAAAGCCTTGAGTGAGATTCGCTCGGATTGTTAGGGTTTCAATCGCCGGAACCTTGACGATTTCAGTCAAAACCCTAACAATCTGGCTGAAATCCACATTGCTGTTCTTCTGCTGGACGAATTAAAGGTACAATTGTTTTCAAACTATTTACTATTCATATTCTAGCACAAAAATTATTATATTTAATTATTAATATTATATATATATAATTACAAACGTATCCCCGCCGTACTGCGTATCCTAGTTTTTTAAAAATCCATGCATCCCCGTATCCGTATCCCTGTATCCGTATCCCCGTATCAGTATCGGTGCTTCCTAGCTAGCTACTGATGAAGACCAACCAAGGACTCGCCCGGCCGTGAGTCATCATCTTGAAGAACCACATATGCCGAAAATCGAGAGGTGTCAGGTATCCACACAAGCACCAAGGCAAACGGTGTGGGATCGCCTCAACGTCGATGGTGCGCCAAGCTATCGCCGAGAAGGATCGCCTCAGTCAATAGGGCCCACTGGATGTTCTATCCCTTCGCACATGAAAGCAACAGATGCCCGCGAGCTGCTCAACCGACTAAGGCATACTGCCGACGTGGGACACCGCCATCAAGACCGCAGGCAGCTAATCACCTCGGTGGGGCCACTACATCCCAAGGTTCTTGCAACACCATTTCCTATGGGTTGGCGAACACCGAGCCTGCCAAAATTCAACTGCATCCAGGGAGACCCTGCTCTCCATATCCTAGCCTACAAGCAGGCCCTGACGCCCTACGAGTATGAGAACCGTGTTCTCTGCCGTATGTTTGCGGGAAGCCTCAAGGGACCTGCCCTCGACTGGTACTACACACTGCCTACCGGTACGGTGGCCGCATTCAAAGAGTTGGCTGAACTCTTCATGGACCATTATCGGCTAAACTTAAAACCGAAAAAGAGGCTGGATACGCTCTACCAGCTGAAGATGGGCTCCGACGAGTCTCTAAGGAGCTTCACGATCAGGTTTCGTAATGAGCACTCTGAGCTCACCGGTCGCTCCTATAATGAGGAGGCCATCATGCTGGCATTCCAGAATGTTATCCGGCCAGAGCTCCACGTCTACACCGACTTCATCCGGCATCCTCCCAGTAACTTGGAAGCGATGTTCAAGCGCGTACAGCGGGAAATAGAGGTGGAAGACAATCAGCGGGCCCAAAGACTACGCGAGCCCCGCGAGTCTCGTGACTCCCGACATAAGAAAGATGATGAGGCTCCGAATGAAGCACCCTACAAGAAGTCTGACCATGCCGCGTCCGACCAAAAGGCCTAGGCCAAAAGGTACAATGAAGATCCGAAAGCCCCTCCAGCAGAAAAGAAGCGAACTCCAAGGGAGCAAAGGGTGTTCACTGAGCTGAACACCTCCATTGAAGACATCTTCGCCTACTTGCAGAACAAGCCCTTTTGCAAATGACCACAGCCTCTCCCTCCAAATTCCGACCAGGCGGGAGATAAGACAGCCTACTGTGAGTTCTATCGCAGCCATAGCCACCCAACCTCTACATGTCGGAAGCTAAAGCATCACATCGAAGACCTGATCCAAGAAGGGCGGCTCGATGGCTACCTCGCTAACAAGGAACCAGGTCAAGAGAAGAAAAGGCAGCAGCAGGGGAGAAAGAAATTCAACATAACACGTAGATGCATAATCATAACGTCCATTGGGCAACCTCTGAAAAAGTGTAACTGCAACTTTGTTATATCAATAAAGTGTCTTTTTTTTCTCAAAATCAAATCTCTCGAAGTTCGATTCCACCATATTAAGGCATAAAAAAAAAAGGGCTCATGACAACCCAGGTCAACCAAAGATCTTCGATTCCGCACATTCAAGTCGGAAACTCGAAGGTAAGTCGGCTACGCCTTCTCGAGGCTAAAGTCCGATAAAAAGGCTCCTGGCAACTCAGGTCAACCAAAGACCTTCGATTCCGCCCATTCAAGTCGGAAGCTCGAAGACAATTTGGCTACGCCCTCTCGAGGCTAACGTCCGATAAAAAGGCTCCTGGCAACCCTGGTCAACCAAAGACCTTCGATTTCGCCCATTTAAGTCGGAAGCTCGAAGGCAATTCGGCTACGCCCTTTCAAGGCAAAAGTCCGATAAAAAGGCTCCTGGCAACCCAGGTCAATCAAAGACCTTCGATTCCGCCCATTCAAGTCGGAAGCTCGAAGGCAATTCGGCTACGCCCTCTCGAGACTAAAGTCCGATAAAAGGCTCCTGGCAACACAGGTCAACCAAAAACCTTCGATTCCGCCCGTTCAAGTCGGAAGCTCGAAGGCAATTCGGCTATGCCCTTTCGAGGCGAAAGTCCGATAAAAAGGCTCCTGGCAACACAGGTCAACGAAAGACCTTCAATTCCGCCTATTCAAGTCAGAAGCTCGAAGGCAATTCGGCTACGCCCTCTTGAGGCTAAAGTCTGATAAAAAGCTCCTGGTAACCAAGGTCAACCAAAGACTTTCGATTCCGCCCATTCAAGTCGGAAGCTCGAAGGCAATTCGGCTACGCCCTTTCAAGGTGAAAGTCAGATAAAAATGCTCCTGACAATCCAGGTCAAGCTAAACTATCACTATACTCATCCGAGACGATGAGAATAAGTCCAAGGCAGACGTCGCCGCTTTGACATGCACCAAGTTCAAGAAGAATCCTTGGCACTCAAAGACAGAGTCCGATGCGACCAATGCCTCAGCACTCTACAAGCCCAAGACCCAGCCCTTGGCACTCGAAGACAAAGTCCGAGGCGACCAACGCCTCGGCACTCTACAAGCCCAAGGCCCTACCCTTGGCACTTGAAGGCAAAGTTCGAGGCGACCAACGCCTCGGCACTTTACAAGCCCAAGGCCCAGCCCTTGGCACTCGAAGACAAAGTCTGAGGCAACCAACGCCTTGGCACTTTACAAGCCCAAGGCACAGCCCTTGGCACTCGAAGACAAAGTTCGAGGCGACCAACGCCTTGGCACTCGACAAGCACAAGGCCCAGCCCTTGGCACTCGAAGATAAAGTTTGAGGCGACCAATGCCTCGGCACTCTACAAGCCCAAGGCTCATCCCTTGGCATTCGGAGACAAAGTCCGAGGCGACCAACGCCTCGGCACTTTACAAGCCTAAGGCCCAGCCCTTGGCACTCGAAGACAAAGTCCGAGGCGACCAACACCTCGGCACTCTATAATCCCAAGGCCCTACCCTTGACACATAAAGATAAAGTCCGAGACGTCGTCGCCGACATATTGGCATTCGATCAAAAGTCCAAGCTTACTCTTGTCACTCAGGTCCAAGCATAAGATTGTCAATGGCCATCACCTTTTCTCGACGACTAACGGTTCCAAACCGGTCAGGGGGTGGTTGGTCTAACTCTGTCAGTGCGTGTCTCCACTCTAGTGCAGTCGACGGTGGGTAACACGGGATAAAATGGTGCTTCCTTGATCCTGGCCAAGTCAACACCCTCACGTGACCGTAGTACCTGACGAATACAGTAACCAGGTGCGGTAGTACATTGGGTGAAGACTGGCTGGCCATAATGCGGCGTCATCCTAAATTATCTCTAAGAAGCCCTCTCGAATATCGCATTGTCCCTCGCTGACATCCCCGCGCACCAGCGTTTTACCGAAAAAGTGTCAGTTTCAAATAGGGTTGAAATTTGAAAAACACACTATTTTCAATACCGACACTTTTTGGCCTCTTCTAGCAGCCCCCCCTTGCCGACATCCTCGCGCACCAGCGTTTTACCGAAAAAGTGTCGGTTTCAAATGGGGCTGAAATTCGAAAAACACACTATTTTCAATACCGATACTTTTTGGCCTCTTCTAGCAGCCCCCCCTCGGTTTCGTACAAAAACCAAGTAAGGGGGGGTGTTACGCCATCAACAAGCAGCCCCCCCTCGGTTTCGCACAAAAACCGAGTGGGGAGGGGGTGACGGCACACCATCAGCTACAACCACCCATCGGTTTCATCAGAAAACCGAGAGGGGGTGTGTGTCGGCATCAACAAGCAGCCCCCCCTCGGTTTCGCAGAAAAACCAAGTGGGGAGGGGGTGCGACGACACACCATCAGCAGCTCACCCCTCGGTTTCAACAAAAAACTGAGAGGGGGGTGTTCGGCATCAATATCAACCCACCCCGTGGTTTCGTCAGAAAATCGAGAACGAGGGTGCTCGGCGTCATCCAAACTTATTAGTCAATCCAATTCAAGTGCATTCGCACACAAGGATCAGCCAAAGACGAAGAATTATCTTCCATTGGGTTCGTTGAATAGCATCTCAACCAAACCTATTGAGTTGGCTGTACAAACTTCACAAGCAAAATTCCTTCTTATCTAGGGGTGGACTCGTGGTAACCGCCGCGTCATCGCTAGGGCCCGACTGCAGTCCCTAGTGAATACAGTAACTAGGTGCAATTGGGTGTCGAACAGAGACAGATGAGTTACCGCGTATCGATGCCTCTTCAAGACGTGCGTAGGACACTCGGCCAATACGTTCTTTAGAGTCATCTCTTTATGAAGGTGATTACCGAAAAAGTTACTCGTCAAGGTGTATGATGTTTCACGTCCACTTTGACCGGTTTTTCGGTGCCTACACAACGGCACCTTATACGCATTCATCCGACATGCGTATGAAAGGTTATGACTATCTGAAGGTTTCAAGCGCCGACGCAACGGCATGTTATACGCATTGATCCGGCTCACGTATGAAAAACTATCACGGTCGAAAGTTTTCGAGTTCATTTTCTTCGAAGACTAGCATCAGAATAATTACACGGCAATGACGGCTACGCTCACGCCCTCAATTTGGTTCGTTACGCGCCCAACTCGTAGCAGACCGAGCGCCTGGTATGAAAGAAGAACTCGCACCTCTCCCGGCCCGTGCGTAGGTGCTCTTGGCGACAACCGATCAGAATGGGAATAGGGGGTCGAATGAACCAAACACCCTCCCGCGCATTCTCCTCATGTAATTCGTCACGCGACGACGATGACGAACCGAACTCGTCCTCCCCCTCCGCGCACTCCGTCTCGCAGCGGACCGAGGCGACCCCTCCGTGCGTGCTGTCTCACAGCGACCCGAAGTAACCCCGCGTGTCCTCTTCGCAGCATCCGGGCCACCTTAATTCCCCCCGGCTGGGTTACAAGCTTGGCACTCATGTGGAAACAGAGTCAAGAGAGAAAAAAAAAGAAGAGAGAAATGGAAAGAGGAAGGACCTCGCGCACGGGTCTCTCTCGCGCGGACCCTCTCTCTCACTGAGGGCTCTCTCTCGCCCCCACTCTCTCTCACAGAAGACAGGAAAGGAAAGAGAGAGCGAGAAAGGAAAGAGAGAAAGAGGTACGCTGCTCTCTCACGTGAATGAAAAACAAACTAAAGGATAGAAAGTGAAAGCAAAGAAGGAAAGAGAGAGAGACGCTGCTCTCTCACCAGAAGGAAAGAAAGGAGAGAGAGAGAGGGTCCGAGCGTGCGTCGGGAGGGCCGCCCGACTTGCGCCCGCACCCCCCCCCCTCTCCGATCCGATCGGGGCCAGCCCCCCGGCCCGCGACCGGCCGCCGACCGCACCACCGCCAGCCTCCGCGCCGATCTCGATCCCAGCCGCCATCAGTGCACCGCACACCGCGCCGCCTATCTACCCATGCCGGCCTCCGACCTCCATGGCGCCGCTGCTGTTGCTGTTGAACCATGCCGGCCTCCGACCTCCATGGTGTCGCTGCTGTTGCTGCTGTACCACGCGAACCAGCAAAAAAAAACAAACAAACAGAGCAGAGAAGAGAAACGAAAAGGAGAGAGAGGGAGAAAGAGAGAGAGAGGACTTGTGTGAGGAAACCCGGAGGAGAAATGGAGCTGTGCGTTTCCCTCGAGCACCTCCGGGCCCAACCCACATGGGTCCTCGTCCTTGCCTCCCTCGGCGTCCTCTCGCCCCTCCGGTTCACAGCCGCCGCCCTCCGCTGGGTCTTCGTCACCTTCCTGCGCCCGGGCAAGAACCTCGGTCGGTACGGCTCCTGGGCCGTCGTCACCGGTGCGACCGACGGGATCGCCAAGGCGTTCGCCTTCCAGCTCGCCCGGAAGAACCTCGGCCTGGTGCTGGTGGGCCGCAACCCCGACAAGCTCCGGGAGGTCTCGGAGGGCATCCGGGCCAAGCACGCAAAGGCCCGGGTCGAGATTGTCGTCATCGACTTCTCCGGCGACCTGGCCGGGGGGGTCCGGCTGCTCCAGCAGGCGATCGAGGGGCTCGACGTCGGGGTTCTGGTGAACAATGTCGGGGTGTCGTACCCGTACGCCCGGTTCTTCCACGAGGTGGACGAGGAGCTACTGCGGAACCTGATCAAGGTGAACGTGGAGGGGGTGACCCGGATCACGCACGTCGTCCTTCCCCGGGATGCTCGAGCGGAAGAGGGGCGCCATCGTAAACATCGGATCGGGAGCCGCCATCGTTATCCCCTCCGATCCGCTCTATGCCGTCTATGCCGCCACCAAAGCGTATGTTGATCAATTCTCGAGATGCCTCTATGTCGAGTATAAGAACAAGGGAAAAGGGTCTCGGTACCCTCTCGGTATACTCTCGGTCAGGAAAAGGCAAAAGGGTCTCGGTACCCTCTTGGTATACTCTCGGTCGGGAAAAGGAAAAAGGGTCTCGGTACCCTCTCGGTATACTCTCGGTCGGAAAATACACTAATTTTTTGAAAACGCCTCCTCGCAAAACCGAGACTTTTTTGCTCGCACCAAAAGGGTCTCGGCGTCGGCAGAAGACAAAAGAGTCTCGGTATCCTCTCGGTCGGGAAAAGGCAAAAGGGTCTCGGTACCCTCTCGGTATCCTCTCGGTTGGAAAACACACTGCTTTTTCGGAAACGCCCACTTACAAAACCGAGACTTTTAGTAATACGAACCGCGACACCGACGGCCCTTGCCAACCATGCCAGAATCCTAATGCGTTTGCACCTTGGAATCCCAGTCGACCCCGGGGGTCCTGACCCGACTGGGAGGGGGTAACTGTGGGTGCAAAAATTGTACCGGACCGGATCAGAGCGGTATGGGCCCGCGCAATGGCCCAAGTGGGTAAGCCCGCCCGGGTTCATGGGCCCACTCTACGGGGCTCGCAGATCAAGCCCTCCCCCTTATTGGGCCCGAACAACGGCCCAATTAGGACCCAGCAAGGAGGCTCAGAACCAGTGTCACGTCATCATCGTCACGTCATCACTGCTATATCGGGCACGTGCCTACGCTATAAAAGAACCCCCAAGGCATTCAGAAAAGAGGTTGGTCATTCAATCAGAGGAAGAGAGGATCCCAGAGCAAGTGCTAGAGCTCAATTCTCTCCTTCTCGTTTCTCTTCTAGTTGCTCCGTGCAACCCCACTGCAAAAAGCTTCTCTTGGCCTATCGAGAGAACGCTCACCCCTCATTAACTCAAATTATAGTGAAGATCAGGTGGCACCTCTCGCTCGGAGACGTAGGTCGTAAGACCGAACTCCGTCACCAATCCTTGTGTCATCACTCTTTACTCTTTCTATCTATTCTCCCAACTCTTTAACTCTACAAACCAACAACTTCAGTCAAGGTTGTGGGGCGGGGTTCCCGATCAAGGCGGCTCGAAAATTTCTCCCACAGTCTGCAATAAAGATTCACCGAACTAATATCAATGAAATGCCTAGTTTATATTTCTTCACATTCGATATATTTTTTTTTTAATTTGGTGCATGTTTGTACCATGAAGCTAGCACGCCAATAACTTGTTTTCTCAATACAGAAGTAGATTTATTCTATATATTGTGCCTCAGACCGGATTCTTTTATTTTGATTTGTGATCGCATTCTTATTCCCGAGCAATTATTAATTTAGAACTATGGCCAGTATATTTCTCATCACAAAATTCGAATAAAAAACAATCAAACAGATTGATCATTGCATGTGAATAAATCGAACAGCAACACTTACTGCAGTCATCATTCTACAGCAAACTAGGTGCAACCCAAATTGGTGGAGGCCAGTTGAACCGAGAATCTGGAGGTTCATAACGGTCGAAGCTTACATCTTCCAAGTTGAACACGTACACATCACGTGTCATTAGTTTGTACCTGTGTTCCTCTGGGAGCCCATCCCAGAGCACCTCGGTATAGTAGATGCGATTGGGTTTCAGCTTGGGGATCTCCCGAGCCGATAGGGAGATCGAATAGCACAGCCCCAGGAAGAGGGATCTGTCGCCCAAGCTTTTCAAGGGCACCCATGCCGCATGCTCGGGGTCGAATTTGAAGACGTCAATCGTCTGTGTCATGTAACTCTCATCACTGGAAGTCCTCCAGACCTGCAGCAGATCACCGGACGAGTCCACTAGGTACTTGTCATCGCTATTGTACTTGGGGTCGGACGCCTTTGCAATCAGTGCCCTCTCAGGTAAAGGCCCGGTGACGTCGAAAGCCCAGAGTTCGCCGTTGCTGGAGATGCCGAGGAACTTGCCGTCCCAGTAGATGATGTCGGTGAAGGACGGTCTCATAGGCATGTGGGTCCACTTTTCTCCGCCCGCGGTGGCGAATGCGGGTTCATTATAGCCGCCGAAGATGGCCATGGCTGTGTAGCTACCGGCGGTCGGTCTAGAGGACAGGACGACCTTCCGGAAAGAAATAAGGCTGAATTCCGCCGGAGTATGAGGGAGGAGCTCCCCGCCCGCTACGCCGCTGTTGTGGAGGAACTCTTTCAGCGAGCCATCGGAGTTGTAGACGGGATTCACACCGGCAATGGTGGTGACGGAGGGGAGGCGGATCTGCTCTCGGGTGAGGAGGTTCAGGAGGCTCACCTCGGAGCGCTCGTCGAGGACGGCGAGCCATCCGTCCTGGGACCCGACGCACCTCTTGCCTCGCAGCTCGGGGAATGGGGCGATGCGGTGGCAACGCCGGTCGGGGAGGCTGACGAGGGTGCAGGACTCCCCGCGCTCTCCCTCGTCACCGAGGAGGAGCAGCCGCGGCATCTGCGGGCCCAACGGGAGGACGAGCGACGCGGCGGAGGCCCAGGAGGTGCATACGGCGCCGAAACGGAGGTAGTCCTCCGCCGAGAGCCGTTCAGCGATGGATCCCAGCAACGTAGGTGAGAGATCTGACCAATCTCGATCGGCGGCGGACATCGTTCTTCGGTTTTGGGCGGCAGAGAAGACGTATGTGGAGTTTTTTTATTTTATTTTATTTTGGTAGAATATCTGTTTATGAGGAAAGAGGGGATGAATATATATAGAGAATCTATTGAGCAATCGTCCCGGCTTAGTATTTTGCTTCCGAAACAAACTGCACACGGATACTTATGCACATCTTGTAAAACCGCGGGGCCCGTGGGCCCCACGGTTGTATTTTACGCAGGATATGTTGAAATTTTTTGGGTTATTTTGACTTTGCCCCCCAAATTATGCCTTGAATTAGACTTTACCCCCCACATTTCATTAATTAGACTTTACCCCCCAAAACTAACTGTTCCGCCAGTTCACCATCTAAGAGAAAGGGTGAGCTGACGGAAAAAAAAATAACGTTTTGGGGGGTGAGCTGACGGAACAGTTAGTTTTGGGGGGTAAAGTCTAATTAATGAAAATGTGGGGGGTAAAGTCTAATTCAAGGCAAAATTTGGGGGGCAAAGTCAAAATAACCCAAATTTTTTTTTCCCTGCCGTGAGAACTCATCCTTATCTATATAACATGGCACGGCGCTTTTGTGCTGACTAGACAAAATGGAACCAAATACTGACTAGACAAAAAAATTCCAAAAAAATTTCTCCCACTATCGCCTGATCAGCCACCCCTCCCTAGCCCCCCAGACAAAATGGACGCCTGATCTTATCCTCATTCGATGCACAACCATCCAATGCACAAAACACCCCTAAGCACAGCCCCCCTCCTCCATAAATCCCGCGCACCTGATCCCCTTCTCCCCAAATCCCGTCAAAAAAAAAGGTAAGGTAATTAATCCCGTCCAAACAGCTGTGATTGCCCACTTTAATTCCATTTCACGCCTAAACACACACCACAAGTCACAGCCGTTCGTTACACCTATTTCCGACCGGTACAACTGATCATTGCCGTCTTTTTTCCTGCCGTTGTGAATGAGTGTGATGCACCGGTCGGTATGGGTGTAGCGGACAGCTATGACATCACTGAATCTGGCAGGCGATCCCCTCCCCCAAATCCCTCTCCCCAAATTCCGCACAGGCCCTCATGATCTCAGAGAGAGAGAGAGACCCCTTCTTCCATCTCCCGATCTCCCACTCTCGGTGCAGAAGAAAAAAAATCCCCCTCTCAGCCCTGTTCCCTTTTCTCTCTTACTTTCTTCTCTCCTCCGATCACTCTCACTCTCTCGGATTCAGCCGACGCAAGGAGCGGCGAGCAGCAAGCGGCGGCGGCTAGCGCAGCGCGAAGATGACGAGTAGCGGCTCCGACGAGGGTCACACCAATAGTCGTGGAGGGGCTGGATCCAAGCCCCCCTCCCCCATCTCCTCCGGCAGATCCGTAGTCGGGTAGGGGATGGATCCAGATCCCCCTCCCTCGATCTCCTACTCCGGTGAGGGCTGCACCGAGCGGCTAGATCCAGATCCCCTCTCCCCCCTTTTTCTTCTCCGGATCAACACGTGTTCCCGGATGAGAAATAATCCCTCCTTGAATCCGCCTCCCATTTTCTCAAAAGTTTTTTAAAAAAATTCCTTGCTGGTTTTATTTCCGATCCTTGATTATGTCAAAAATCGGGTTCCAGTAGTTTTATTTATTTTTCAGTTTTTTTGTGAGCTCAAAAGTCTTATTTCTTTTTTGTCTGATTTATATCCTTAAACATCAGTGGTGAGATTTTAATGAACATTCAAGTTTCAAATCCCTGATTTCTATTTCTAAATTGTGAGCTTAATTTTTTTTTTCTTTTTTGCCTTGGTGATTTCTATCCCTGCCTGGGTTTCAAATAACTTTTGTCTTGCAGGTATTAAAAGTGATCCATGCCTCTAATTTTTTGGATCAGGTTTTAGTAGTGGAACTTTCAATTTCCTTTTTCCTCTTCGTCGATGTAGCATCTCCTATGCAATTAATAGCAGGCTCAAGTGGTTGTAGGTGGAAACAAAGAGATCTCACCTTTTTTCAGGGAATGAAAATGTTTGGAGTATCTTTTGTCTGGTTATCAAGTTGAAGGTCGGATCATTTCTCATAAGACCCAGGTTTTTAATATGTGTTCATTTTCACAGGTTCAGGATTTTTAATTGAGAGTTCTAATCGAAATAATGGAATATGAGATGACTTGCTGCTCTCTTTTTTCCAAAGATGGGGTCACCAAGTAAGACGTGCAAAAACCCCCTCCTTCCCATCACTCTCTGAAATTTGTATACTTCCTCCATTCCAATTCACTCTCTGTATCTCAACTTCTTAGTTTAATTTGCCATATTTCTTCGTTTGGGTTTTATATTAAATTATCCATGTACTCTCTCTATTGTAGATTGGGTGGGGTTTTTGTTCTTTCTTTATTAATTAATTTTAAGGATCTTTTGCAGAGAAGGAAGAAAGTTTAGTCACCGATGCATGTTAACATTGCATGATTGCAGCATTGTCGTCGACCAACCATAATCAAGTGAGCTGAATAATTCAAAATTGCTATTTACCATTCACTAGCTCTTGATCAACAGTCAAAGCCTATCAGTTGATATTTTTTATATACATGCCTGATAGCATATGAATTTGGTTGCATGCCTCTTTTATTTACATGCCTAATAGCATATGAATTTTTGTGCTTTACCATTTTTTTTTATGCTTCAATAAGTTCCTGGTATTCGAGATGATATCGAATTCTTGATAGTTATATCGATAAGGCTAGCCTAAAATGGTTCAGTTTTGAGTAGTTAGAATTTTCATATGGGTTTCGACATACTACGATCGAGATAGAGGGCGATAGAGACGACGACTCTCGAGGGTGATGGAGACAGCGATGGCGACGGCGATGGTGGCTCTAGATGGTGACTGAGACACTGACGGCCACTCACGAGGGCGACGGAATATACGAGTAACCCATATATTACCACCGCTCATCAAATATTGTTAACACCCTCGAATTTTTTTTTGCCACTTTGGAAATATTGTTGCCTTCCTCGAAATATTGCCTTCACCCTCGAAATCTTTTGTGTAAACATCAATTGAATTGTCCTGGAGTTGGATGTAATAAAAATGATCTTTCTTTCTACTCTCTTAATTATAGCATACTAATAAAAATGATCTTTTTTTCTACTATTATTCAACTGCAATGTTTGCAAATATTACTACACGAGTATTAATAAGAGGAAACACATCTCACTGTTAATCAATTCTTTCCAAGTTCCATATATCTCATCATTGCTCCTGCGTTTTTTGACTATTAAAATTTGATTCAGTTTTCCAAACCTTCCATTTCTTCTATCTTCTCCTTCCATTTACTGCTTCATATTCTCAGTTTTCACAAGTACACTGTTTCATTTGATTCCTCAGAAGAGAAGCTGTATCAATGGTAATGAGAGCTTTTCATGAGAGCAATTGAATAGACGAACGGACGCTCTCTCTACTAAATCGCTCGCCTTTTTCTCTCAATGTTTTAATGCTCCATATTAGAATTTTTTTAGGAAGCATTGTAAGGGTAAATTACACTTTGCCCCCCTGAAGTTTAGAAAGAGAGAGTGAGAGGGAAAGAGAGCCGGGGGGAGGGAGAGAGAGAAAATCGTGATAAAGTGCCACGTCGAGGTTGTCAGTCCGTTGGGGTGGGGTCGGTGTTGCCGCAGAAAGTGTTTTGTTGCTGAAGTCAGTCAGGTGTACGTGTTGTCGTCGAATACAACGGTGTGGGTGGTGATGCCTGGGGGGTGTCTTGCCGCCGAAGGCGACCTGCTGCATTGCCAACAGGTGTGTTGTCGCCGAAAGCGGCCCGCTGCAGTGCCGACAGGCACGGGCATGCACTAGTTCCTTATCCGTGAGAACAGTTTTTTTTTAAAAAAAATGCTCCACAAAGGCAAAAGCCTCGGACGGAGGATTTGCGATGGTGCAAAATCGCCCAGCTAGCTCGAGTATTGGCCTATAAAAGTCATTGATCAAAACTTGAGAGTGTCGGGAGATTCTTCCTCGAGTGGCCAATCAATCCGCAACCGTGTTAGTTTCTCGAAAGATGTGACAGGTTCGATGCGAGTTCGATACCGAATTAGAGCACGACAGTCTTTCAAAATCGGGTCAAGATCTTCATCAGAATGCATAAGTTGAATTGTGGAAAGAGAGTCTCCTACTATCCATAGGGCTACCGTAGGTAGCATTTTGTGTGCCTCCCCTTCTACCACCTGCACCGAATGTAAGACAAAGTAATGGCACACATACACAAAATGTTACCATGGGAGTTCTGAATAACAAACTCAGTGCTCGCCCACTGAGAGTGACGATCAAGAGCTCCGTCAAAGTTTAACTTGAGTTCATGAGGCATGGGTGGTGTCCAAAACACAACGAGGTTGGAAGGTTCACCGGGGCCCAGTCTAGTGGCTGCAGCAAAGGATTTGTTAGTCTAGAGAAACTCCTCAAAATTCCCTCCAGAGTTTCTTTTGAGTCAGTTGCGCATTATCATTAGCCAACTCATAAATAGATTTATTTTTGGCCTTCCAAATGTTCCAAATAGCAAAGCAAATAATGGAGTTGGTGAGTTGTTTAAGTCCTCTTTCCGAGGAGTAATCATGACAAAGAAGGGAGCGCAAGTCTGCCTGCAACTCTGGGGGGGATTGGGTCTGTCATATTTAGCATCCTCATCCAGACCGTTTTCGCCGGGGGGCAAAGGAACATAATGTGTTATGTGTTTTTCAGGGACTGATCACAGCATGGACATTGGTCTGAAATTTGCATGCCTCGACATCTAAGTAGGTGCCTCGAGGGAATCTTATTATGAAGCAATTTCCAAATAAAGGCTTTTCAGTCGGGGTGGGCTGTGCAAATTCCAAAGTGATTTCCAGATCCAATCAGGGGCCAAGGAAATGTCCGGTGCAGTCAGACACTTGTAGGCTTCACAAACCGAATATTGTGGCCTCCAATTGCTACCCCAGTAATTGAATTGTTTAGGTCGCCTAAGAAAAATTGGGACCGAGAGGACCTCTGCAACCATATCAGAGGTGGGAAGACTAAATGAAGATGTTTAGTATCCCATTCCTCTGCAGGTGACATAAACTCTTGAACATACCGCATATGGCTGACCCTATCCATATTTAGATGACAAGCATCTCTAATCAATGGGACATGCCTAAGCCAAGGAGAGGTCCAGGTGTCAACAACCACATTGATCCATATAGTGATCCGCGCGTTATGTTGGACCATAGGAACCCCTTCAGCAAGGGCTCTCCAAGCCCAAGAGCACTTGGATGGGAGCCGCCATTGAGAAATATCATTAGGGGGATTGTATTTACAGAAATTTTTTAGAAACGAAATAAAAATTATTAATAACTTAATAAACGGAATAAAAGTTGGTTAATTGCAAAAAAAGGAACAGTACGTCATCTCAAATGGCGTAAAGTATTTACGCCATTTGAGGTGGCGTAAAACTGGGACGGTAAATGATAATGCCGAAATTGCGCTTTTCTTGAACATACCGCATATGGTTGACCCTATCCATATTTAGATGACAAGCATCTCTAATCAATGGGACATGCCTAAGCCAAGGAGAGGTCCAGGTGTCAACAACCTCATTGATCCATATAGTGATCCTCGTGTTATGTTGGACCATAGGAACCCCTTCAGCATGGGCTCTCCAAGCCCAAGAGCACTTAGATGGGAGCCACCATTGAGAAATATCATTAGGGGGATTGTATTTACAAAAAAATTTGAGAAACAGAATAAAAATTATTAATAATTTAATAAACGGAATAAAAGTTGGTTAATTGCAAAAAAAGGAATAGTACGCCATCTCAAATGGCATAAAGTATTTACGCCATTTGAGATGGCGTAAAACTGGGACGGTAAATGATAATGCCGAAACTGCCCTTTTCTTTAACTTTCTTTACGCCATTTCAAATGGCGTAAAATCCCTTTACTCCATTTGAAATGGCGTAAAGTCATAATAATTTTTTTTGCCGTTAGAGAAAATTTTGACCATTGCTGATTTTTTTTTTTTTTCATTCTTATCATCTAACGATTATTTTTTTAACCGTTGCCTGGGAAAGTCTTTTTTTTTTTCGTTCTCATCATCCTAACGGCTATTTTTTCTATTTCCCTATAAAATTTATCTCAGTCGCTCAGTTATCTATCTTTGCTCATCTCTCTGCTCAGTCGCTCAGTTCTCTCTCTCAGTTATCTCTCTGCTCACCTCTCTGCTCAACTCTTTCTCTCTCAACTCTCAAAGTCTCTTATATCTCTCCACTCTGCACTCATTTTTGCATTCTTTGATTTATATTCGTTACGGTTACGATGGCGACAATGATTCCAATAATCTGTCGCTATGGAGGTCGGTGCAAAATTGATAGCTACGTTGGAGAAAATACAAGGGTCGTCTTCATTCAACTAGGTTCGACGTTAGTACAAGTACAACACGAGATAGTGACTCATTGCAACCTCCCTCCAGGCTTCGTAATAAGGTCAGCTTGTATAGTTAATGAATCACAATCCTATCTAATTGAAATTTATGATAATGCTATATGGAAATGGATATTACAAGATAATATTTCTCGTGGTACTAGGCTAACTATATTTATAGATTATCCTCCAAGTAATAATATAAATATTAATTATCAATCATATTATGGTCATACTAATGAGCCTAGTTCATCGGTACCACCAGCAAATGACCATGATATGCTTGATAATATTAGTCAACCCTCATCTATTATACTGGTACCGACACTAATACTAGTACCAACACTAGTATCAGCACCAGCATCAATTACCTCTGATAGTGATATGGGCTTAGAGATTATTTAGTCTAGTTCATCATCTTCGGATGATAATGAGATTTACATTGGTAAAACCTATTCATCGGCAAAATTATTTAGAAAAGTCATGCTTGATATTGCAATTAAAAAAATTACTTTAGCATATAATTGCAATAATAAGAGTAAAATTGTGATAAAATGTGATATGTCAGAATGTACATGACGTATTTATGTAAAAAAAAGCTTGTGATGGTGATACCTTTGAAATTGTGACATATAATTTGACTCATACATGTACATGTAAGGTAGTGCCAATAAATCATCCTCAATCTACTTCTGAATGGATTAAATCTAAGATTGTAACTTATTTAGCAAATAGTTCGAATTATCCTCCATTTTCTATAATAAAAGATATGCTTCATGATTTTGATGTATTTGTATCTTATAATAAAGCATGGAAAGTAAAGGAAAAGCTAATATAGAAATTCATAGTTGTGATGTAGAATCTTATATGAATCTAGACCATTATTGTTTAACTATTTTTTAAACAAATCCTGGTAGTTTTGCTATAATTAAAACTAATGATAATAATAGTTTTCAAAGAATTTTTATTACTTTTAATTCTTATATAATTGGTTTTAAAAATAGATGTTTGCTGACTATAGCTATAGATGGTACATTTTTAAAAGGAAAATACCAAGGTATAATGTTTACTGCTATTTTCCACGATCCTAACGGTGTGATATTTCTGATATCATATTCAGTTGTCAAGGCTGAAGATAAGCATACTTGGATTTGGTTTTTAGAGTGTCTTATGATTGTATTAAATCCATATGATTTTTCAAAACTACCGTTTATTTTCGATAAACAAAAAGGACTTATTTATGTCGTTAGTAGAATTTTTTCCCAATCTCATTATTTCTTTTGCATACAACATTTTAACACAAATCTTAAAAATAAATTTCAAAAAAAACTTTTATGTGATTTATTAAGAAAGACAGCTAAGAAATATAATATTACCAAATGTAATGCAGTACTTCAACAAATTGAGACTGAAGATAAGGAAGCTTATGATTGGATTTTATCAAGTGACCCGACCCACAATGCACATCATTGGTTAACAGTTTACTCACCTGTACCATGGTATAGGATATTAACATCTAACATAGCCGAGTCTTTTAATTTAGCAATTAGACATTTATGAAAGAAACCAATTATATGACTTTTAGATGAAATTAGGTGCAAATTAATAAAATTATATTGTAAACGTAGAGAGGCTTGTCAATTATGGGAAGGTCAACTTATACCTAAAGCAAAAAAAAAACCTAAAAAATAAATTGAGAAAGCAAGATATTTAGATATTTTACATGTCAATGAGATGCAATTTGAAATAAATAATAATACAAAATCTAGACGTGAAATCATTGATCAAGCAGAAAATACTTGTATATGCAGAAAATGAAAACACACACTTATTTCATATCAGCATGCAATATGTGCATGCAATTTTAAGAGATAAAATATTTATAATTTGTGTCTAATAGAACTATATGTGGAAACATATAAACTAGTTTATGCTACTCCTATGGAAGGGATCCCTAATCCGTATGACCTCCATAATCCATCACAAAGACAAAATCCTATCTTACCACCAAACACTAGACGTCGTCCTGGTCGTCCCAAAGTTAAAAGACAAAATACATATATTAGAGAAGTGCGACCTTTTCGTTGTAGTCATTGCCACCAAATTGGTCATAGTCGAACAACCTATAGGAATCTCATAGGACCCAATTCCACGTCTTGATTTTGTAAAATTAATTATTTGAAATTATATCTCATTGACATGTAAAATATCTATATATTTTGCTTTTGATATAAGTTAATATTCCCATAATTAACTAGTCTATCTACGTTTACAATATAATTTTATTAATTTACACCTAATTCCATCTAAAAATCTTTTTATTGGTTTCTCTCATAAATTGTATCTCATTCATAAGCTTATTTATCTCTAGTCTCAATTTTGTTGTAGTATTTGATTACATTCAACTAAATTATTTATCTTAGTTGTCATTAAAACAAATATTTTAAATTTTTTTTTGTTAATTTTGCCAATATAACATCTTAATTCAAAATATTAGGGTTTAGGGGTTAGGTTTAGGGTTTAGGGTTTAGGGATTAGGGTTTTAGGGTTTAGGATTTTAGGGGTTAGGTTTAGGGTTTAGGTTTTAGGTGTTTAGGATTAGGTTTTAGGATCTAGGGTTTAGGTTTTAGGGTTATGGTTTAGGGTTTTAGGGTTTAGGGTTTATGTTTAGGTTTAGGGTTAGGGTTTAGGGGTTAGGTTTTAGGATTTAGGGTTTAGGTTTTAGGGGTTTAGGGGTTAGGTTTTAGGGGTTAGGATTTAGGGTTTAGGTTTTAGGGTTTAGGGGTTTTAGGGTTTAGGGTTTAGGGTTTTAGGGTTAGGGTTCAGGGTTTTAGGTTTAGAGTTTAGGGTTTTGGTTTTAGGGGTTTACTATTTAGGGTTTTAGGATTAGGGTTTAGGTTTTAGGATTTAGGGTTTAGGTTTTAGGGTTAGGGTTTAGGGTTTTAGTGTTAGGGTTTAGGGTTTTAGGTTTTAGGGGTTTAGGGTTTTAGGATTAGGGTTTAGGTTTTAGGATTTAGGGTTTAGGGTTTTAGGTTTAGGATTTAGGGTTTAGGTTTTAGGATTTAGGTTTTAGGGTTTAGGTTTAGGGTTTAGGTTTTAGAGTTAGGGTTTAGGATTTTAGGGTTTAGTTTTTAGGGTTTAGGGTTTAGGATTTTAGGTTTTAGGGTTTTAGGATTAGGGTTTAGGTTTTAGGGTTAGGGTTTAGGGTTTTAGGGTTTAGGGTTTAGGTTTTAGGATTTAGGGTTTAGGTTTTAGGGTTTAGGGTTTTCGGTTTTAGGTTTAGAGGTTTAGGGTTAGGGTTTAGGTTAAAAAAAATATTTTTTAACTTCGCCAATGTAACATCTTAATTACATTGCCGGTCCCCAGCCCGGATAAAGAAGGAAGGAAAAATGTCTCTCTTTCTATTTTTTTATCTCTCTCTCTCTCTCACTTTCGCTCTAACGGGGGGTAGCGATAAGTTCCTATCTCTCTCTCTCTCTATCACTCTCAAGATACAAAAACAATCATAACTAGTAATGCATGCGAGGAAAAAAAGGTACAAAAACAATCATGATTACTAATGCTGACATCCTAGCGTATCATGACTACAATCCCCAAATACAACCCTAGCATAGTGCCCAGCAACGTGCCTCTTCCTCGGAGGCAAAGAAACCTGCTCGACAAAGTAACTGCCTGCGGGGTCTGGAGTGAACTGGTTGTAGCTGCCTGCGAGGACCCTTGACCATCTAAAGTAGCTGCCTGTGAAGACACCTGGCCAGGGTCTAAAGTAGCTACCTGCGAGAACCCCTGGCATGGCTCAAAGCTGGTCGATAACTGGTATAATGGTGAGAGCCCTTGACTAGACAAAACATGGAAGCAGTAATCGCACTCAATCATATCTAGAATATCCACCCCTGGCTCAACCTCTCCCTCTTCTTGTGCCCCACCTCCCTCCTCCTATTCCCCACCTCCCTTATCCTATACCCCACCTCCCTCCTCCTGTACCCCACCTCCCCCCTCCTGTGCCTCTCTCTCCTGTGCACCAACTCGGCCTCTCGCTCGGCCTCTGCCTCGGCCACCAACTCGACCTTGGCCTCTCACTCGGCCACCACATCCTGTGCAGTATGGTACTAAAGGTTGTCCCTCAACAGGTGCATAAAGTAACCGAAGATCTGGAGCAGACCTCAGAAACTCTATGACACCTCTCACAGTATCCTCAGTATACAACGGACCAGCAACCTCTAGATCGTCAGCCTATAAAATTTATTTAAACAATCTTAGAATTATATATTAAATAGCACTTATGATAAAATACTTTATGTAAATATTAAACTTACCGCCTTGAAGCATCTGAGGGTGTACTGGTGAAAAAACTGATCCCCGTATCCTTGGGGGAGAAAACGTGGCTCCGAGTAGTGCGTCCTTGAATTATAGATCCGCGGAATACCAAACCACTAACGGTACTCCAGTGTCGGACACCCATCTGAAACATATATGAAATACACATATAAGCGCATACTAAGAATTTAACTCTGTACGCAATAAACATAACCACACATGAACTTAATAATTAACTTATTAAAATAACATCTTACCGTGAGAGTCCAAGCAGAGAAACGGGGCTAACTCAACTCTGTACGCAACCAACTGCTGCTCCCATGTCTGGAGGGCAACATGTCCCATACTCAAGCCTCTGTCCCTAGAAGCCCACGAAAGAGGTGCAGCAGGGATGGGCTGGCATCTGGCGTACTGACGTAAATACCGATCTAGTATATAATATAGTGCAAGCGCCATATAGATCACAACAGGACCGGTGACACGCCCAACTCGCCTCCCAAGCCTCCCATAAAAAAAAATGAAACATCCGGCTCAAGCGAAAAGTGAGGGAGCCAAATGACTTAAAAAATATATTATATTGTTTAATAAGATAATCAACTATTAAATTATGAATAACCTACTAAAATATCTAATGTTAATGTTTAATTAACTTACCTCACTCTTAGTCAGTAAATCCAGCATCATCCGGTAAAACATGATGCTGTGGTGGGGGTCAGACTCGTACTGCCGGTATGGAAGGACCCACCTTATAGCTCGAAGAAAGGGCCGGGTGCCATCTGAAGGGTCAAAACGTATCGGCCTCCCTATAGGTAGGTACTCATGGACCCAAACCTGAAATAATACAATAAATATATAAGATTCTAAACAATTAAATAAAATTAAACAAGTAGAACATATTACAATCTTTTTTACCTCCAGTAAGGGGGTGCAACCCACTAGCTGGTGTGCAACATCCATCGCAAAACAGCTTAGGCCGGAGTATAAAAATGCCAGAACGGCTGCACCCCAAGTATACTGGAAAATAATGATCAAATTCTAAAAAAAAATAGATAACTGGCATGCACAAGATTGCCAGTTGTATCTAGAAACAAGCATAAGCCACACAGTGCCAACAAGTACGCATGTGTGTACCTCAATGCCTTAAATAGCAAAAACGTATTATTAGCATGTCATTTATATAAAAATATTAATATATATTGAATATAATTAATAAATAAAAACTTACCGTCTTAGGGTGTATCGACTCTGGAGGTGTCGGTCCAAACTGAGTATGAAGCCAGCTAAGCTGGATGTACCGCTCCTCATGTGGTGTCAAAGGCGGTACAACTCCTAAGCTGTCGTAGATCAGTTAACGGTAGTCAAAAGGCGGGGTGTCAGGAGGTACATGTTATAGCTCGTGTGTCCTTAGCATGGATTTTCTGTATTAACATTAATAAAGATGACTTTGGTTATTGCTTTGATTAGAATACTACTCTAGTATATGATAATACTCATAAAATAAAAGGACCCTAGGGAACACAGTAGGCCACTGAGGCGCATGGAGGATCCATGCTTGGGAGACCCAGTGGACCAGTTCTGTATAAACCTAGAACTAGTTCACAGCTTAGGTGATGCCGGTCGCTTCACCGAGAACAAGCTGTTGGCAGGTAGAGGATGTGGTGAAGTCTCCACCACGGGAACGTGGGATTCCCGTTCACCTGACCAAGCACGATGATCGTGTTGAACAGGAACCAAGATGGTGCACAGTTCAGTGATTCAGACACTGGTGCATAAACCGTCTTACTACTATAGATAATATGTCCTTAACCCTGAGGGACCATGTACACTGGGCCAACCAGTTGTGTGCTGCTTTGATGTGCCAACGTGTACGGATCTTCCATAGTCCAATACCATGGTACGTTGGGTTACCCGACTGGCGCTTGAGTGACATGTAATCCGTACAGGTAATCCGACATCCAGTGTTGGATGGGTATGTTTTGATGAGTCAATCTGTCCATACAGTTAACCCAGGCTTGGTAGTTGTCAGTATGACTGACGATGTTCCAGATGCTAGGCATAGCATCGGAAGGTGTGTGGTATTATAGATGACAAGTCATCAAACCCTAGTCAGATGATCGATCGGGATCTGACGGTACTCCCCACCGCCCGAGTCGTATCATGGCACCAGTAATAGAAGGGACTAAGGATTATCGGAGTATAGTAGAGAACAGGGTTACGAGGGAGTAACATAAGTTTAGGATCACTAGAGTTCAACTCGCGTCGCACTCTGGGTGGCTACGTAGGTTAATCGGATTAGGGCTGATTAACGGAACTTTCGGTGTGTCACCGGAACAGTTAATCAGGGATCCGGTTTGAGCTATAGATCTCGAACCATGAAGGTTCCACCATGTCGTTGCGTATAGGAATTGTTCCCCGACCTAGTTGGATACGTTGGATGCGAAGTAGCGCGATGGAGGGCAAGCCCGGAGCCTAAGAACCTAATTCACATGTGTTACGGGTCGTAGGGGTATTTTGATAAATACTGAAATATGGCTCAGAACATATTGAATATAGATCTTAGAATGAGCGGAATAATTCCAAGAGCTCATAGGCACTGATGGAACTCGATTCCGAGTAGCGCACCTCACTCAGTCTCTCTTTCAGTTTTCCACTTTTTGTGAAGAGCGTTTTCGTCTATGCTTCACGATGGACACTTGGAATCCCTAAAAATTGTCTCTCTTTATCCTAATCTACTAGGGACCGGCCCTAGCTTCCTTGAAACTATGGGAGACTGGCCCTATACGAGAATAGGGAGAGGGAGGGCCGGCCCTAAGCTTCCCCCTCTCCTCCAAAAATCCGAACCCCCCTTTGCCTCCTCCTTTGTGGTTTCGGTCAAGGAAGAAAGAGGAAGAAGAAGAAAGGAGAAATAAGAGGAAGGAATGAGAAGGAAGAAGAAAGAAAGAGAAGGAGAAAATCTCGTAGCTCGCCATCGTTTTCACAACGAATTCCTCCGTCGGCTCGTAGTCCTTGCACTCAGAGACGGGACTTCGAGGATTCTTCAATTCGCTAAGGACAAGGTGTTATCCGACAGTTTTTCTTGCGATTCAAGTGCGGTTCTTCATCATTCCGTCATCTCCGGATCACAGATCCATAAGGTATGATGATTCTAAACACCTAACTAGATGCATGCATGTCTTCCGTAGATCGTAGTATGCCTCTAGGGTGTCCGCACATATGCTAAGATCATAGATTTGCATGTAGATTGTTTTGTAGAATTAATTATAATGAAACATACACCGGATGATCTTCGGATCTTTGTTTTGCTTCAGCTGCGACTCTGATAAGCGGATCCAATTCCAACAATTGGTATCAGAGTACACTTTGGTGTGTGTTTCATGCATGAATTCGTGAAAACATCATGTGAATATATGATGGCATATATTTTCGTCGGGGTTCGGCGTAGATTATGCATATGGATTATGCTATGTATCGTCTTTTTGCAGGTGCTGCGCTAAATAGTAATCTGTGATTGCATGCATCCGAGGGTCGGACCCTGGAATTTTTTTGTGCATTGATTATTATTGTGCTTGTGGATTTTAAGGCTCTAAATGGGCGAGGGTGGGGGTTGACCATCCTCGGTTCCCTGGCCATATTTCTAGGATTGTTTTCTTTTCTTTCTAGCGAATTTGTACACGAACGAGCACTTGCTCGAAGCGTGTTAGTTTTTCGGTCACAGGAAGAAGGAGATGATGCTACATCCACGGTTCGGGCAAGCGGTACCATGACGTGCAAAGACCCGGCAAAAGCGTGCACGTTGGCGATGATGGGGATCATCGTCAGAGATCGTGCAGAACGGAAGAGCAGGATAGCTTGGCTGTGCTATTCAGGTTTAGAGGTCGGACCCTGGACTTGATTCAGTTTGGATGTTTTTCTGTTGTTTCTCTTTACTTAGTGTTTAGAGAACCCCGATGAAAATTGTGATTATCTATCTTGCTTGTGAGTTTATCTCTAGATCAGGCTTAGGGTTAGTACTAAGCTTATGGATTCATCGGTGTCTCTATATGGTTCTAACACGTGCGAATCCGGTGGCTAGCTAAAAGGAAAGGTGATAACCGCCCTCGTGGTAGTTCAGGTAGCCAAGTATTGTGCACCAAGATAGACGCAGTGTTAGATTTGTTTAGAGATAATTAACTAATATCTCCATAAGAAGTATGATAACCCTAGTGGGATGCCCTTTCGCCACATGGTCCTAGCGACCAAATTAGGTTAGTATTTCACTATGTGATACCCGTTTCTAGATGACGTTTGATGGTAGTATGAACTCATCACGATTTGGTTATGCCACCATTAGGTTGAGGTCCGGCGGAGGTTGTCGGATGCCCCTATTTGGCCAGCATCGAAACCTATAATGAGATGAGGTCTACTATGACATCAAGCATCAAATTGTGAACGAGGCGTCATACTAGTGGGAGTCCTTTCCACGTTGACCTTAGGCTAGGCTCCAGATCTTAGGATTATGGGCAAACTAGTGAAGTATCGGGATCCTTGGAATCTATGTAATGTGATCTTTGCAAGAAAGGCGAAAGCTGAGTATTCAAGGTAGGGGCTATGATATTTTCCGAGGATACTAATGCTTTACGGAAAGGTTTGTAATCCTAGTGGGAACACGGTAGACCAGGGTCTAGGTCTAAAAGGTCGTGACCTTTCTAGTTATGTATAAAACCTTATAAAAAAGGGATGTGTAAGAGGTTCCCTCCAAAGGGGAGCCCCTAGCCTCCACAATCAACCGGCTAAGGGTCTAGGTGGGAGGTACGCAGTTCGATATTCCCACCGGGTGAGAGCTGTGTTTCCTTCCATGCTGGTTCGCCTAGTAGTTTCCTTCGGGACATGGAGGATGACGGTGGCAGTGGATGACGGTTTTTTCCTGCACCGCGGGAGCCTATGAACCCCCCTGTCGACACTACCTAGATTTGTGGGAAGCATCCGTAAGCTTGTGTGATGCCGTCGTTGCTGCGCACGCGGGTCACATAAAGCTAGCCAAAAGGAGACTGGGAGGTCTTTCAGTTTACCATGGGTAATTCTGATGAAGACTGGGTCATAAAAACCCCGTTGGCAGAAGCAGTTACATGCTCTCACCGAGATGCTATCTCCAATTCAAGGCCGATAGTCTCAGTGCTAGAGCCCAGGGAATTTAGATTCCTGGATGTCTCCACTTGAGGTAGTGAAGATATAGCGGTTGGAGTAAACATTATCTATTTCTAAATTCTATGAAATAGATTGTAGTAAACCCTAATTTTGCTTTGAACCATTGTTTACAGAAATCATAACCAAGCTCGACCCCCTTGCCTCTATACTTAATGATAACAAACTTACGGGACCAAACTACGAGGACTGGAAGCGTAACCTGATGCTCATCCTAAGGGTTGGCAAACACACAATTACCCTAAGTACCCCTCAACCGGCCATGCCGGGACCAAGTGCAACTGAGGCCCAGTTGAAGGAATAGAAAGACTGGCTAGATGCTGATGAGATGTGCAAGTGCTACATAGTGACATCCTTGCAGACCGTCCTTCAGAAGCAAGTCGAAGACATGGCCTTTGCTTCAGACATGATGCTCTACCTAAAGGAAATGTTCGAGGGTCGTAGTCGGGTAACTCGTTACCTGACCATCAAGAAATTAGTGTCCACGAAGATGGTAGAGGGGACTTAGTTCGGGATCATATGCTGAAATTATTTGGCTATGTGAATGAGCTTGGTTCCTTCGATGTCATCTTGGATGCAGAGATCCAGACCGACATTTTCCTCGCGTCTCTATCAGGAGCGTGAGGGCTTCATTATCAATTTTAACCTTAACCGGTTAGAGATGTCTAACGTAGAGCTCCTAGCGGCGCTCCAGTCGGCAGAGGACAGGATGAAGGCAGGAGCTCAATCCCTGAATGTAGAGCAGAATTCTTCTCTGAAAGCCAAAGGCAAGTTTCAGAAAAGAAAGTCTAAGAAGCCCGTGAAGATGGGCCAAGTGCAGTTGCAGGTTCCTAAGCAGAATGGTCCGGCGAAGCCCAAAAGAAAATGTTTCCGATACGGCAAGAAGGGATACTGGAAGGGCGACTACCGCGCGGCTCCCAAGAAGGCTGAGACAGGTATATCTCAAATCCACATAGTGGAATCTCTTGTAGCATCCAGTTGTTTTCCAGTTTCATGGATTGTGGATTCTGGTTCCACTAACCATGATTGCAATAATTTGCAGGGGTTCAAGAAGACAAGAAAACTGGGTGATGGGGAGATGATCCTAAGCATGGGAACTGAGGCCGTGGCAGAGGCTGAAGTAGTTGGAGATATCGTCTTGCAGTTCCTTGATGAAAGAAGTTTATTACTTAGAGACATACTTTATATACCGTCCTTGAGACAAAATTTAATTTCTGTTTCCTTATTGAATAATAAAGGTTTTTTAGTTTTATTTGATGCTTCTGGTGTGTCAATTAAATTGAATGGTTTTTTTGTTTGTAAGAGGAAGATACAGAATGGTCTTTATGTAATTAACTCCAATCATAAGCAGGATAACATAACCGAAGCTTGTGTGATTAATTTATCTAAAAGAAAAAATCCCTCAGATAATACAACACTCCTTTGACATCTAAGGCTTAGACACATAGCCTCAGACAAGATTCACAGGTTAGTTAAGGTAGGACTCTTAAGTCCAGATATTTCAGAAAGCCTACCGACGTGCGAGTCTTGCCTGGAAGACAAAATGACTAAAAGATCTTTCCGAGCCAAAAGTAGCAGATCTTAGGAGGTATTGGAGTTGGTACACACTGATGTATATGGGTCCATAAGTATCCGTGCTATAGGAGGCTTCGAGTATTTCATCACCTTCACGGATGATCACTCGAGGTTTGGATACATATACCTAATGCGGCAGAAGTCTGAATCCTTTGATAAGTTCAAGGAGTTCAGAGCTGAAGCAGAAAAGCAGATGGGTAAAAGTATCAAGTCTCTTCGATCGGATCGAGGAGGCAAATACCTATCGTATGAATTTATTGGGTACCTGCGTGAGCATGGGATCGTATCCCAGTTGACTGCACCAGGGACACCGTAACAAAATAATATATCTGAGAGGAGAAACCGAACTTTGTTAGACATGGTTCGGACTATGATGAGTTATGCCACATTGCTATCTAGTTTTTGGGCATATACCCTAGAGACGACAGCATATACTTTGAAGTTTGTTCCATCAAAGTCAGTACCCCTAACTCCTTAGGAGCTGTGGTTGAAGCGAAAGCCAAGCCTACAGCACTTTAGGATTTGGGGTTGTCCAGCACATATGCGGAAGGACAAGCGAGATAAGATAGAGTCAAAAACTAAGGTATGTCTGTTCGTTGGGTACCCAAAAGGGACAAAGGGTAGTTTATTTTATGATCCTGAGGATAGAAAGGTTGTCGTCTCGACGAACGTCGTATTCCTGGAGCAGGATTATTTAATAGACCATAAGCCCACCAGTAAAGTAGTTCTTGAAGAATTACTTGGTACTGATGGGAGTACGCAGACAGAAAACGTAGTGGGAGCCGATACCACTAAGATAAACGATACTGTAGAATCGACTTCTATGGAACTACCACAGGCTCATCGCAGTGGGAGGACCATAAGTGCTCCTGATAGATACATTGGAGAAGCCTTTATGGTAGATCCAGAGTTTCAGGAGGATGATCCCCTGAACTATGACGAAGCGATGGTATCCTCTGACCATGCAGCATGGCAGGAAGCCATGGAGGCAGAATTGACATCGATGTCCCAAAACTCGGTCTGGACACTTGTAACACCACCTCACAACATTAAACATGTTGGGTGTAAGTAGGTGTACAAAAAAAAAAGAGGTCTGGATGGTACCGTTGAGACTTACAAAGCTAGACTAGTCGCTAAGGGTTATACCCAGCGAGAAGGGATCGACTATGATGAAACCTTTTCGCCAGTGGCTATGCTTAAGTCTATCCGGATTCTCTTATCCATTGCAGCCCATTATGATTGGGAGATCTGGCAAATGGACGTCAAGACTGCATTTCTCAACGGGGATTTGGAAGAAGACATTTATATGTCTCAGCCTCCAGGCTTTGTCGTAAAAGGTCAGGAAAGTCTGGTGTGCAAGTTGCAAAGGTCCATTTATGGACTGAAGCAAGCATTCAGAAGTTGGAACATGTGTTTTGATCAGGCTATCAAGTCTTATGGATTTCAGCAGAACATGGATGAACCATGTGTTTATAAAAGGAGCGATAAGACTGCAGTAGTTTTTCTAGTGTTTTACGTAGACGATATCCTGCTCATTGAAAACGATGTTGGAACATTGTCTACAGTGAAGGTGTGGTTATCCTCTCAATTTGACATGAAAGACCAGGGTGAAGCGAGTTATGTTCCGGGGATCAAGGTAACTCGAGATCGCCAGAACAAGACTCTCTCGCTGTCACAGTCAGCCTACATAGATCCTATTTTGGTCAGATTCAGTATGCACAACTCCAAGAAGGGACTGGTTCCATTTAGACATGGAATGAAATTGTCTAAGGATCAGGGTCCTAAGACTCCTGAGGAGAGGGCAGAGATGCAGAAGATACCTTATGCTTCGGCTGTAGGGAGTCTGATGTATGCTATGCAGTGCACGAGACCAGATATATGCTATACAGTAGGCATGATGGACAGGTATCAGTCAAATCCGGGTCCAGGGCACTGGACCACTGTGAAAAGTATACTTAAGTATCTCCGTAGGACGAGAGATTATGAGTTAGTTTACTCTTCATAGGAACTGATGCCGATTGGATATACGGATTCTGACTTTGCGTCAGATCCGGAATCCAGGAGATCGACGTCAGGGTTTGTGTTTTCATTAGGAGGAGGAGTTGTCAGTTGGAGGAGCGTGAAGTAGGGATGCATCGCGGATTCGACGACAGAGGCTGAGTACGTTGCGGCGTACGAAGCAGCTAAGGAGACGATGTGGCTCAAGAAGTTCCTCACGGACTTAGGATGCGTACCGGGAGCTCAAGATCCTATTGTCCTTTACTGTGACAATAGTGGAGCGGTAGCACAATCCAAGGAGCCAAGATATCACCAGAAGAGCAAGCATATCGAGCAGAAATACTATATTATCCGGGACTTGCAGAAGCGAGGGGAGGTTGCAGTGACTCAGGTGGCGTCTGCAGATAACATGGCGGACCCTTTCACAAAGGCGTTACCGACCAAGGCTTTTGAGAAGCACGTGGATGCCATAGGAGTTAAGACTGTTGTTCCCCGCTAGGCCAAGTGGGAGATTGTTATAGCTCGTGTGTCCTTAGCGTGGATTTTCTGTATTAACATTAATAAAGATGACTTTGGTTATTGCTTTGATTAGAATACTACTCTAGTATATGATAATACTCATATAATAAAAGGACCCTAGGGAACACAGTAGGCCACTGAGGCGCATGGAGGATCCATGCTTGGGAGACCCAGTGGACCAGTTCTGTGTAGACCTAGAACTAGTTCACAGCTTAGGTGATGCCGGTCGCTTCACCGAGAACAAGCTGTTGGCAGGTAGAGGATGTGGTGAAGTCTCCACCACGGGAGCATGGGATTCCCATTCACCTGACCAAGCACGATGATCGTATTGAACAGGAACCAAGATGGTGCACAGTTCAATGATTCAGACACTGGTGTATAAACCGTCTTACTACTATAGATAATATGTCCTTAACCCTGAGGGACCATGTACACTGGGCCAACCAGTTATGTGGTGCTTTGATGTGCCAACGTGTGCGGACCTTTCATAGTCCAATACCACGGCACGTTGGGTTACCCGACTGGCGCTTGAGTGACATGTAATCCCTACAGGTAATCCGACGTCCAATGTTGGATGGGTGCATTTTGATGAGTCAATCTGTCCACACAGTTAACCCAGGCCTGGTGGTTGTCAGTATGACTGATGATGTTCCGGATGTTAGGCATAGCACCGGAAGGGGTGTGGTGTTATAGACGACAAGTCATCAAACCCTAGTTAGATGATCGATCGGGATCTGACGGTACACCCCACCGCCCGAGTCGTATCATGGCACCAGTAATAGGAGGGACTAAGGATTATCGGAGTATAGTAGAGAACAGGGTTACGAGGGAGTAACATAAGTTTAGGATCACTAGAGTTCAACTCGCGTCGCACTCTGGGTGGCTACGTGGGTTAATCGGATTAGGGCTGATTAACGGAACTTTCGGTGTGTCACCGGAACAGTTAATCAGGGATCCGATTAGAGCTAGAGATCCCGAACCCTGAAGGTTCCACCCTGTCGTTGCATATAGGAATTGTTCCCCGACCTAGTTGGATACGTTGGATGCGAAGTAGCGCGATGGAGCGTAAGCCCGGAGCCTAAGAACCTAATTCACATGTGTTACGGGCCATAGGGGTATTTTGATAAATACTGAAATATAGCTCAGAACATATTGAATATGGATCTTAGAATGAGCGGAATAATTTCAGGAGCTCATAGGCGCTGACGGAACTCGATTCCGAGTAGCGCACCTCACTCAGTCTCTCTTTTAGTTTTCCACTTTTCGTGAAGGGCGTTTTCGTCCAGGCTTCACGATAGACACTTGGAATCCCTAAAAACCGCCCCTCTTTATCCTAATCTACTAGGGGCCGGCCCTAGCTTCCTTGAAGCTATGGGAGACCGGCCCTATAAGAGAATAGGGAGAGGGAGGGCCGGCCCTAAGCTTCCCCCTCTCCTCCAAAAATCCAAACCCCCCTTTGCCTTCTCCTTTGTGGTTTCAGCCAAGGAAGAAAGAGGAAGAAGAAGGGATAAGAAAGAGGAAGGAAGGAGAAAGAAGAAGAGAGAAAGAGAATGAGGAAATCTAGCGACTCGCCATCGTCTTCGCAACGAATTCCTCCGTCGGCTCGTAGTCCTTGCACTCAGAGACGGGACTTCGAGGATTCTTCAATTCGCAAATGACAAGGTGCTATCCGACAGTTTCCCTTACGATTCAAGTGCGGTTCTTTATCGTTCCGTCATCTCTAGATCACAGATCCATAAGGTATGATGATTCTAAACACCTAACTAGATGCATGCATGTCTTCCGTAGATCGTAGTATGTCTCTAGGGTGTCCGCACATATGCTAAGATCATAGATTTGCATGTAGATTGTTTTGTAGAATTAATTGTAATGAAACATACACCGTATGACCTTCGAATCTTTGTTTTGCTTCCGCTGCGACTCTGATAAGTGGATCCAAATCCAACAGTACAGTCACAGGGAGACCGGTGATGGCCAACCCAACGAACACCCAACGACCCCACCCAAGCACAGCACAGTCCTCCCCCCACAGCCCATGCGGATTTACTGTCAATCTCCGAATTTTCCTCAACGATGGAAAACCCGTGGTGTGATTATATATATATATATATATATATATATATATATATATATATATATATATATATATATATAGGGAGCGGTTCGAGAGACACTCATTATGCACTTAATTTTTTACATTGTTCAGCCACCGTCGGATCGATTGTGATCCAGCGGTGGCTGAATAGTGTGTAGTTGGCCCTCTTTCACCCTACGATTCATGGCTCACCATTCATGTCTTTCTCCCCATTCACAACTCCAGCCACCGCTCTCTTTCACCCTGCGATTCACGGCTCACCGGCAGCCCCATCGACACCGGACCAAGAGTTGTAGCCCCCGAGCCCCTTCATGGCCCTCCCGCTGCCCTCATCGCCACCGGGCCACGATCTGCAGCCCCCGAACCGGCTCCCTCACGGCCCCCATCGCCACCGGACCAAGATCTACAGCACCCGTTCACGAATCCCCGGGTTGCTGCTCCTTCACGGCTCCCTTGCTACCCCCATCACCACCGGGCCAAGATCTACACCACATTCACGACTCCACGAGTTGCAGCCCCTTCACAACTCTGTTGCAGCCCACGAGCGCCACCGGACCACAGCTCCATATATGATTTGCAGCCTCCGAGCTCATCTCTTCTTCTCTGTAGGATAATTTTTTGTGAACATGTTGGTTCCATGTGTTTCTGAAATTGTACCCACATTTGTGATCTCAAATTAAGTTAGTCTTTCCTCTCTCTCTCTCTCTCTCTCTCTCTCTCTCTCTCTCTCTCTCTCTCTCTCTCTCTCTCTCTCTCTCTCTCTCTCTCTCTCTCTCTCTCTCTCTCTGTGTGTGTGTGTGTGTGTGTGTGTGTGTGTGTGTGTGTGTGTGTGTGTGTGTGTGTGTGTGTGTGAATAAAAAAAGTTCATTTGTTTGCTATAATTCGTATTATTGGATGAATAACGTGAGGTTAGTTATAAAAGCTCATTTGTTTGCAGAAGCTAAGGGGCTTGAAGGGTATGGATCAAGACTGGAGAGCATGGCAGTGATTCAGAATGATGGTGATGATGTCAGCAATAGAAAAAAAAGATAACCATCAAGGATTTTTTTTTTGACTTTTTTTTTATTTCTTTTTCTCCTATTTTTTCCACCTCCCACCAAGTTTATTTTGTTGGGATGCTTTGAGGTAAATATTCAGAATATGATGTATGACTTACCGTATATATTTTGTTGGGAAGCTTTGAGGTAAATATTCAGAATACCTCATATCCAGAACACCTTGTAACCACAATACATCATAGGATACTTCGAACCAAACATAGCCTAAATTAAAAATGATGAATGGAATTGAATTAAGTTTCTTTATCTCGGACCCGTACTGTGATCGTCTTAAGTGTTCTCTCCTTGGTCAACTTTCAGGCACCGAGGCTTCTGATCTATTGGATTCAACTTGGAACTATGCGACGCAACATTGATACAATCTGGACTTGTTAAGTGGTGCGTCGCCAACCTAGCGCACTATCTCTGTTTTGATATGGGATGGTTTTGGTTAATGCTTGACTCAGCTCAATCGTATACCCAACTAAACTGAGACTCAAAAAGATATTCACAGTTCACAACACCACGCCAAGTCTCAACATCAAAAACAACAGATTCAATTAATGTCTAGTACCAAAACATATTCAGACACATTCATTTACCAACATATTCACAATGCCTTAAAAGAGCAGATTGACTGTTAAACAATTCTACCTGGGTCCATAAAAAAAACAGATTCACAATTGAAGTCTATTTTGACATCATTAAAAAGGATAGAGAAAGCCGGCCATATGGCCACTCAGTATCCACCCTTGAGCTCGTTGACCACAGCATAAGGAATAAGGGTGACCGTCTCCAGTGTGGCCCCTTCCACCATGAATTCTAGCATGGGCCTTATATCTGACGCTTTGTGCTATGACCTCGCCATGAGCCTTCGCCTTAGTCTTTAGTTGATCGTTATTTACTTTCCTCTGCCTGATGGTTATGTTGCCCACCTGATGATAAAAAGTATAAACTATATTTAATGATAAGCCAGAACAAAGTTCGAGAACTACACAAGTAACATTTATCTGGATTGCAAATAGTCTGCAAACATAACTTTCAGGATTCAAAGTGCATTGTTGTCACCCGACATTCAAAAAACTCAATTAGATAGAGAAATATAATTAGTAGTAATATTTTTTAGAAAAAAAAAAGATTCATACCATAAGTTTCTACTAGGTGATTATATGTATCCTGACCCAACACTTGTATATCCTCATTCACTGAAAGTTTGAACGAAAAATGACAATAAGACCTTTGCTATGTAAACAAATATAACATCTTAGAAGAGAAGAGAAAGATAATTAACTTACATTGGTTACTTGACTCGTGTTTTTTCTTATTTGGATTTAAAGGACAAATTCATTTGTCATGTCCGAACATCTGGCATAAGGCACATTTTCTTTTCTTCTTATTTAAAGCTACCTCGATACCGCTTTTGATTCTGCCGGAGCTGAGAATTTTTTCTTTCCCTTTTACGTCCTTCTTCCTACCCTTGGTTTGTGAGATATTCGGGTCCAAAAGCAACACTTGAGATGATGAAGGCTCAGAAATATTGGTATGAGGCTTAAAAATATTTTCATTCGACTCAGAATGATGGCTGATAGTCACAACATGCTGTAACATTTTGGACAACTCAACTATACCTTCTATGTATAATTTATATGCCTCAGCTGAAGGTGTTACATAGCAAGCCAATTTAGTAGATTCTTGGCACATGTGGCTAAGTCTTAATGCCTCAGATTGTTCATCGTCATTGTCTTTCAACAATCCTTCTAAATCTATGGTCCTGAATTTGTTTGCCTCTTGCCTCCACCTTGCAAGAATAAAATGATTGAGTATCGCATCAATATCTAAAAGAACAAACACTTTCAAAATATGCCTACAAACTATTCCAACAAACTCAAAATTTTTGCATTCACACGCACCCTCGTGAGTTTGCAAATTCAACTTACCACAAACTCTTCAGGTTCACCAAATTTTGTTTGCACTCGGTACATGTGATATTCATTGTCTTGCCCTTCTTCTATGACTTTGTATCGATTAACTTGGCTCCACTCATCCATGAATTTGTTAAAAATATTTCTCGTAAATACCTTGGATGCATGCTTTAGAATATATTCGTCATCACCAATAATGCGATACTTGTGTTCAGTCTCAAAATCTTCATCACTTTCTCTTTGCACAATTCTTTTCAGTGCTTGCTCATATTTGATGACAAATTCTCTAAGATTTGTTCTAGATGTGACAAATGCATCAAAGAATACATTAATCCCCTCATTGCACCCGGTAGTATTCATTCCAGCAAAGAAAGTGTCACGATTATATACAGGAACCCAAAAACCACGTATATCATAGAGTTTTTGAAGTCATTCATTATTCTCTAATCCATTATTGAAAACCAAATGTTTCTATTTTTCTTCAAAATCCTTCGTTTTGTATGTCGACCAAATGCATTTTTTTATCTCATGCTTAAATTTGACTTCTTGTAATACACATGTGCAAGCTTTTCAACAAACTTCTTCTTTATGTGCCAAAGACATAAACGGTGGCAGGTATTGGGAAATACTTGAGAAATTACTGCCTTCATTGCCAAATCTTGGTCAGTAATGATAGAAATTGGATGTCGTCCTCCCATAGCTTCAAGCCACGTCTCAAATAACCAAATAAATATCACTTATGTCTCATCTTGTAACAATGCGCATCCGAACTGCATAGACTGAAAATAATGATTAACTCATGTAAACGGCGCGAAATGCATATCGTACTTGTTTGTCCGATATGTTGTATCAAATGTGACAACATCCCCAAAATATTGGTATGTCATTCGTGATCGAGAGTCCACCCAAAAGAAATTAGCTGCCCTCCTATCTTCATCACATTGAATTGCATAGAAGAAATGTGGATTCTTGGCTTGCTTCTTTCTAAAGAAAGTAAGAACTGACTGTGCATCTCCATCTTCTAGCTCCCTGTGTCTCATGTTTCTTAAGTGATTATAGCAATCTCTATTATCAAAACCTATATGGGCGCCGTAGAGAATTGATGGAACTTTTCCAACTTGCAAGTTTTCCCTATGGAATGCTTCAATTAAATCCTTTGCTGCTTTAGGCATATGTCTATTTGATTTCATTTTCATTCTCCTGCCCGGAGTAACAACTTTATGGTTATGATCATCATTGAAAACTGATACTTTCTATTTTCCAATCCATTTGTCATGCAAAATACGCAAACTTGCATTGCATCCACCTTTCACAGTTGAGCAATTTCTTCCTCTTTTCTTGAAATTGTCTTCCTCATATGTTTGTCTCTTATTAATCTCCTCCCTGACCTTTTCTTCTTCTACCTTGGAGGTGACTTTACCTTGATGTGCGCATACGAACTGTTTAATAGTCACCTCATTTGAACGTGACCGTGTCTTGCCTGAAGATCGTGTACGTATCCAAAATCCTTCTTGTTGACCATATTCTTCATAATAGTTCTTTGCTTCTTCTATTGTTTCAAATAACATCCCCACATACGGTGCTTTTACTTTTTCAATAGCTTTCTGTGGAGTTTTGGATGTGCCTAACTCTTCAACATCATCTAACGCTCCTTCCCCATCAGATCGTGTGGTGGTTGCCTCGAAGTCTCTCATCTCTTCCATTATGGAATCTTCAAAATCTTCCACACAAGCTATTACCTGGGCATAGAGATTTGCCACACAAATTAAACAAGTAGAGATTGTATGTCTTAGATTTCAAAGTAATCAACATATATATTAAACAAACTTCTAAACATTAATAAACAAGTTAATACAGCAGAATCTCTTATCACATATTAACGTTGTAATTAATGTAATAATTAAGGAATGAGAAAGTAAAACCAATTTTGTACAAAAACAAGGCAAACGGTGGAAAAGTGACAGGCAACACATTCCACTCTTCACCAAGAGGAATCCTATTCCACAGCTTAGCATTCTCTTTACACTTCCTTAGTTGAAACTTTCTTGCTACCAAACAAGGCAAAGTTAACATTCTTTATCCTAATAAAGTTGGGTGGTTCAATGTGAAAATTGAAATCATGCAATTTGATGAATCTTGTTTCCATGGTGGGTCATGGTTCAAAGTAAATAATTAAAATCGAGCAATTTGATAAATCGAGTTTTAAAGGTGTGACAGTCAGTCCAAAATAATTGTCTTTCATAACTTCTTAACCTAACCAATACAATCCAATCCAATCCATAGAGCTAATTTCACAAGAAAATATCCTATATCATTTGCTAGAAAATTGATGAACATAAAATCCGTGAATAATCCAAACATACCATCAATAAGAGAAGTTGGGAAAGACAATATTGGTTTTTGAATAGATCATAATAAGGGAAGAAGGGGTTTGAAAACCTACAGAGAAGAAGGGCTGTACCCGTGGGCTGTAAATCCTTGTCGGATTTGTGGTCCGGTGGCACTCAAGAGCTGTGGGAGCCGTGAAGGAACTGCAACTTGAGGAGCAGTGAATAGGTGCTATAGATCTATGGCCTGATGGCGCTCGTGGGCTGCAGCAGAGTCGTAAAGGGGCAGCAACTTAGGGATTCCTGAACGGATGCTACAGATCTTGGTCCGGTGGCAATGGGGGCAACGGGAGGGCCGTGAAGGGGCTTGGGGGCTGCAAATCTTGGTCCGGTGTCGATGGGGGCTGCCGGAGAGCCGTGAAGGCGGCGTCGATCGCGAGGTGAAAGAGGGCTTTGCGAGAGCTGTGAATGAGGAGAAAGACGTGAACGACTCCTCCGAGTCTCAAGGGTGAACCATAGAGAACCCGGGGATTCGTGAACGGGTGCTGCAGATCTTGGTCCGGTGGTGATGGGGGCCATGAGGGAGCCGGCTCGGGAGCTGCAGATCGTGGCCCGGTGGCGATGTGGGCAGCGGGAGGGCCATGAAGGGGCTCGGGGGCTACAACTCTTGGTCCGGTGTCGATGGGGCTGCCGGTGAGCCGTGAATTGCAGGGTGAAAGAGAGCGGTGGTTGGAGCTGTGAATGGGGAGAAAGACATGAATGGTGAGCCATGAATCGCAGGGTGAAAGAGGGCCAACTACACACTATTCAGCCACCACTGGATCACAATCGATCCGACGGCGGCTGAACAATGTAAAAAATTAATTGCATAATGAGTGTCTCTCGAACCGCTCCCATATATATATATATATATATATATATATATATACATATATATATATATATATATATATATATATATATATATATATATATATATATATATATATATATATATATATAGAGAGAGAGAGAGAGAGAGAGAGGAATGTTAGGATGCGGCGTGCGGTGCGTGCGGCACCGCACCGCAGCCGTCTGATTCACTGCTGCGGTGCGTGCGATGCACGCAGCAGTGCATCAGACGGCTGCTGCGGTGCGCCGCACGCACCGCACGCCGCATCCTAACACCCCTATATATATATATATATATATATATATATATATATATATATATATATATATATATATATATATATATATATATATATATATATATATATATATATATATATATATATATATATATATATATATATATATATATATATATATATATATATATATATATATATATATATATATATATATATATATATATATATATATATATATATATATATATATATATATATATATATATATATATATATATATATATATATAGAGAGAGAGAGAGAGAGAGAGAGTCAGGATCGGATGACCCAGCAAAATTTTGACCCAGCAATAACCCAGCACCCTTTGAGGCACCTAGAGGTTATAGAATGGGCTGATTTTTTGTAGACATTGCTGGGTCAAAATTTTGCTGGGTCATCCGATCCCTGACTCTCTCTCTCTCTCTCTCTCTCTATATATATATAATATAATATATACAAATCAACGATTTTTTACTGTCAATTTTAACCGTTGATTTTGAAGTGCGCATTTCATGCACCTAGAGGTTTTAGAATGGGCTGATTTTTTGTGAGGATGATCAACATACCATAGACAACATCTCTACAAAAAATCAGCTCATTCTATAACCTCTAGGTGCCTCAAAGGGTGCTGGGTTATTGCTGGGTCAAATTTTACTGGGTCATCCGATCCTGACCCATATATATATATATATATATATATATATATATATATATATATATATATATATATATATATATATATATATATATATATATATATATATATATATATATATATATATATATATATATATATATATATATATATATATATATATATATATATATATATATATATATATATATATATATATATATATATATATCCTCTAGGTGCCTCAAAGGGTGCTGGGTTATTGCTGGGTCAAATTTTGCTGGGTCATCCGATCCTGACCCAGCACCGCTTGAAGAGAGAGAGAGAAAGAGAGAGAGAGAGAGAGAAATGCTTGAATGCGGCATGCGGTGCGTGCGGCATCGCACCGCAGCCGTGTGATGCTCGCGCTGCGTGCATGCGATGCACGCAGCGCGAGCATCACACGGCTGCGGTGCGATGCCGCACGCACCGCATGCCGCATTCAAGCATTCTCTCTCTCTCTCTCTCTCTCTCTCTCTCTCTCTCTCTCTCTCTCTCTCTCTCTCTCTCTCTCTCTCTCTCTATATATATATATATATATATATGCTAGAATGTGGCATGCGGTGCGTGCGGCATTCTTGGCCCACTAACATTCTTGGCCCCTCTTTTAAGAGCTTGATCCAATCGGGGTTTTAGCAAACGGTATTGATCTCTATGACCACATGGTGAAACCTAACAATTGAAACCCAAACCAATCCAAATCTGGCTATAGCCAACTTGCTTGCTAACTTTTGGTCCAAAAAATAATGACTAAAATGACAATTTATTAGGAGTAATGCTATATTGGCTATAGTCAACTCGTTTGCCAACTTTTGGCATATCCTAATTGGGGGGCCATGGGGTGCACCCGAGGGGATGCCACGTGAAGTTGGCATCCGTATTGGCTACCTAGCATTTTTCATTTAGTAGCATGCCAGATACCCCTATTAGGATTTCATCACATGCTAGCTTCTCTTGGTGGTTGGCTCAACGTTAATAAACAAATGGTTACTAGGGTGATGATTTTGGTAGACATATACTAATAAATATGATTTTAGTTCATAGGTTGGGTCGGGTCTATACAAGCCCCAACCTAGAACCAACTGGTATTTAGTCGGATCCACAAAGCCTAGAACCGAAAAGACCCATTTCATCGAAACATCCAAGCCAACCTGGCCCAGCTTAGATGGGGTGTGATCGAGTTATTAATGAATCGGTTAATAATGCAAATGAACCAACCCCAAATCACGAGCCAGTGGCATTGTGCCACAAAAGGTTAAACAGGTAATTTGAACCCCCCAATAAAAATTATCTTCTTACCCTTATGTGGCGTACGTGTCGCAATGCCACTGGTCAGTCATAGTTAGCAGTCTTCAAATTTTTTCTCTCGAATCACCAACGGATTGTTGGCCTAGTGGTACTTCCTCTCTCCCATGTTCTAAAGGTTCCCTGTTCGACTCCTGGTATGGACACTGTGAAGCAAACTTTCCCTCAAGGATGTTGTGCCTTGCTCGAGCAGAAGAATCCATTGAAATCATGTTAATGCCATCAATCTAAGAAAATAACTACAATCCCCGATTTCCGCCCAACACCCAGGTCAACTAAATGGCCGAATGATAGTAAAGGATGGAAATGGGAGGATGAGTACATGGTCAAATGCCTCATTTCCACCCCAACCCCTTTGCCCAACCAAGATGAGCATCACATGCTTATATGTTCCTGTAGAGACATCCACACATATGCCTATCAATGCCACCTTATAAAAAGATACGATAACAATAAACATAAAAAAGCAACAATCTTTTACTACTGGATGAAAACTACTGTGACCAACAACAACTCACTATTAGATGGGAGGGCATCTCCACCACATAGGAAAAAAAAAAAAGGTGGGTGTTGAGTTTGTTGACAAATCCAGAAATCCATGACAGCTCAAGAACATTAAACGGCCTAAAATCCCACTAAAAACTAGTCATGTGGACCGACTTAGGCATTGACTCATTCTACCTCGACCTCACAGTAGTCTGGGGATCAACCACGAACGGCCCTCCATCAGTAACCTTATTATCGTTCGTGGAGCTATCATCACAATCAACCACGAACAGCCCTCCAACTGAAACCGTCTTTGGATCAACGACGAACAGATGTAACATAAACCACTGTTAAGGAGAATGAAACAAAGATAATTATAACCATTCAACCAAAATTAAACTATCAAACAGTTTATCTTTAATACCTGATCCAGAGTGGTAGTTCATCTGGTGAACTTCCACCTCTGCCAGCCTTATGAAGCCATTCGAACACACCCCACATTCTTCCTTTCACGTTGTTTTATGTATCGACTTTTCATGCCGCGACAAGTCAGCCTGAAAGTAGTACTTGTTTTTTCCATCAGCAAAACATGTGATGCATAGTATTTTTTGCCATCATAAAGCCTGGGTTGCTCAACCGAACCCATCCCCTATCTATTGAGAATTAGAAGTAGATGTGTAAGACACTATTGTATTTTCATTATATTTGCTATGAAGTTATAGTTGTATCTATTAATGATTTATATTCTCATTTTCAAAATCCTTCGTGTTAATTTAAATTGACACGAAAAATCTTGAAAATGAGAATATAAATCATTAATAGATCCAACTATAACTTCATAGCAAATATAATGAAAATACAACAGTGTCTTACACATCTACTTCTAATTCTCAATGGATAGGGGATGGGTTCGATTGAGCAACCCAGGCTTTATGATGGCCAAAAAATACTATGCATCACATGCTTTGCTGATGGAAAAAGCAAGTACTATTTTCAGATTGACTTGTTGCGCCATGAAAAGTCGATACATAAAACAACGTGGAAGGAAGAATGTAGGGTGTGTTCGAATGGCTTCAAAAGGCTGGCAGAGGTGGCAGTTCACCGGATGGACTACCACTCTGGATCAGGTATTGAAGATAAACTGTTTGATAGTTTAATTTTGGTTAAATGGTTATAATTATCTTTGTTTCATTCTCCTTAACAAGTCCTGGATAAATTAAGCGAAGAAATCCAAACATAAAATTTCAGAAGCCCACGGCTTGAAGGTTACGATGCGCGATCTCAGACCCACCTATCGGTAGGCGTTTCCAGACTGCCATTATTACTAGGATCTGAATCCAGCTCATCTGAATCCATTGACCTGCAATCCACATAGGATGGAGACCTGTACATACACCAAACCAAATAGCCGAGAAATGAGAACGAACGGTTAATACCGCACGTAACATGTAAGCATAATATTGAGAAAAAAATGGTCCCATTCAAAGTAAAAAAATTGGAAGAGGAATAAACATAAAGTTTGGTTTGAAGGCATTAATTATTATATTCAAATTTAACTTATGCTTACTATGACATCAAGTTTGGTTTATGCATTTAATTTTCTCCACACAAATATGATCAAGTAGGCCACATATCCAACACAAGCATGGATTTCACTCCTTATGGAAAATGTCAACCATACAAATATGATCAAGTTGTCCAAACAATCACCCCCCAAAAACCATCCAATCTTAGAGTCATTCTGCCTCATATCACTTCCAACTATCCTCCAAACACCAAAACGAATACTTCAAACAAAAACTTACTACTACATGATAAAAGAGGAGACATTCCATAATTTGTAATTATTATCAATTCTCTTGCCATCGAAATCTATAAACCTCTCTTTTCTCCAACTAACCCTAACTGTTCTAAATTACATCCATGTGCTCAAAATTAAGCGACACACTAAACCTAAGCATCCAACAAAAGAACAAGCCACGGCTTTTTAAACTAGTCACTTACCTCTTTGTCAACCTACTAATTCTTCATGATCACTATAAGCTTCATCTTACCTCCCAAATGTAATCTCACTTTAACTTCACTAGCACCCCTAATAAAATTCTCTTAAAACAACCCTCCACAAGACTGTCTAAACAATTTTCATCTATTTTAGAGATTTTTATCTGACCATTGTCATCACCCCCATCTCCATTATATAAGCATAGTCACAAAAAACTCTAATTTATTGAAAAAGTCGTGTTTTAAACTCGAACTTAACAGAAGCTGAAACCTTACCGATTTTTAATGCCGACTTATTCAAATCACCAAAATTGTCGATTTTTACCATGACTTTCTCAATAAATCGTGATTTAATTGATGGCTTTGGTGACAATGAGTCCTTTAGAAAATGAAGAGAATATAACAGCAGAATATGATACAAATTTGAGATTTGATGCTATTAATGAATTGATGAATTCTCACTAGGATTTTATAGAATGTTTATATTTTAATCAATAAATCCTGAACATATTGGGTTTTGTAATATCATAGTTTTATTGATGAATCTTAATTCGGATGTGGATTATATTTATTAAAAAATTTCCTACTTTATCGATTTTTTTCAAGCTTCACCGTTTCCAATTGAATCCCGAACCCAATCTTTTTCCCGATTTTTATTCTGAATTTTCAGATTTTTGTCGATTTTCCCCGAACCTTACATGAGTCGAATTATTGCCAAACTCAAACTTGGTGACTTTGTATATAAGTACCCCTCCCCAAGCCAGTTTGAAACAATTTATACCCATGTTAGAGATTCTATCCCTCCATCTCCCCACCATCCAAAACCCTAATCCTGAACCACCATCTATCTTCATCACCTTCCACCTCTACAAATCTCCACCTTAAAACCTTATTCTCACCACCTCCACCATACCATGCAAGCTTCAAGGCATCCTTCTATTGTATCAAGCATCACCATTGTTGCATCTTTTTTCTCCTCTTCAGTTTTCTAACCTAGATGTCTCCTTAAGAATTCTAGTAAAATCTCTTCTCTAGGGGAGAAGAGAAGAGTGGAAGGTGCCTAACCCCTTTCCCCCACCTTGGCAAAACACTTACCCATATCTTAGGTTACCCCTCCAACTCCTTCCCTCCACCTTGGTAAAGCACTTACCCATATCTTCGGTTAGACTACTCTTTTGATCTCGTTAGCTGTCTCGTAGGTTGATTATCCAAGGTATAAGCCAGCCTTCCATTAATCCTATGTGGTGCCACCAATCTTGCTTTATTAAGAACCCTCTTTTGATTTCGGATTGAGATTCCCAAGCTAAAGTTGATTTAGGATCTAGATCCCATCCAGATATAGGGAGATGTTTGCGAATCTTTACACGTTCAAAATTCCTACAAAAGCACCAAATAGATCTGAATCGATGAGCACAAAGGGCCCAATCCAAGCCCTAACAAAAGAAGGGGAAATAAGCAGAACAAGCAACAAATGATTCGTGCACTTGTGAAATTTACATATTCACATTGAGCTACATATATCACATACACGTTTGACTCATATTTGAAGGATGAAATAAAGTTGATTTTTGTAGTTATCATATGATTAGTCGCAAAAAAAAAAGGACAAAAGAAAAAATAAAAATTTGGTTAAATTGATTATTATAACTCGTGAGTTTATGCATACTAAACATGCCTCTAAGTGAGTTAATATGATCGGTACATGCAATGTGTCTCGTATGAGTGACGGGCTCTAAGAATATCAAGTGTTTACACTGGAATTCCTCACTCAACCGGGTTTGACTTCTTGACTAAATCACATACTCCCTATGATAGTGAGAACATACTTGATGATACTAAAAATAAATGTGGACAACTTGAAGTATAAGTTTTGCACTTGCACGTATGCTCACATGATTAAATTGTGAAATTCTATAGCTTAAGAGCACATGACTTGATTGGAGCTTTGTCTGTTTGAAAGTTAAAAGCTTTACAAAGAAATTTTTCTATATATGCTCTATATCATGAATTGATCTTGAATATGCTAGTAAAAAATATCATGGTTGGTTGCACTATGAAATTTGACAATTGCACGCATTGTTTATTTTAATTTATTAATTTCGTGCATTGCATGTCATGATTTAAAATAAAAATCATTATTTTCTTGGAGGAATCATATATTTTATGTGATCCGACGGGTCGGCGGATCGATCTATTTAGACCGATCGGTCGTGTTGAGAGATAAGACAATTAGGGTTTATACCGACCGATCGGAATCGCTATTCCAATAGATCGAACGTGGACACAGTTGATTTGTAACAATTGGCGGCTGGGACGATAATTATGGCCATTATTACTATTTACTATGTCATCTCGGTAATTCTACAAACCCTAAAATTGGCAGAACATGTCGGGCATGCTAGAATGGGTATGATTGTATGAAGGATGCACCAATCCCAACATCGATGTGGTTGGATGCACTTACAGAATAATCTAGATTAGGGAACGAGTATGGATTATTATTTTTAGTGAAAGCTCATCGCTAAACCACGGAAGATCCTCTTCGTCAAAGATGAAGCTAAAGGGAATGGCACGTGCATGGTAGAATTAGGCTGATGAACAAAGGATATGTCAATGCAAAGTCAAAGATTTCATAGTGGGAATACTTGAAACATAAACTCCATAGCTATAAGCATGAAAGACTACACTAAAGAGTTCAATGGCTTGTCTGCTCGTGATGGATTGTCTTAAACTATAGAAAAACTCATTGTGTGACACCAAAGGAGAAGTTAGGTCTAGTGTTTGCAAATTCCATAGACAGCGTGCATTTAAGTTGTAAGTTGATAAGTCACCAGTTCATTGAGTCTAGTCCTATGTTGGAACTTTAATCAGAGCAAATATGTATTAGAATAACATATGAGAATGCAGAAGCATATGAGAATGCAGAAGCCAACCAATTGCCATTAGGTATAGGTAAGGAGAGTTAGTTGACCTATGTTACTTAGAACACTTACACACGACTTTTCATGCACACGCTTCATTTGATGGATACTGTTAAAAAGGCCAAAAACAATCAAGCTAATGGGCCGGGCTAGTAACTCATATTTGATTAGATCGATCAACTTTTTTCAAACATAAATCATAGCTATGGAATTTATATAATGATTGATCGGATTCCTTGCGAATTGATTGAGGATCAAGTTAGTCGTGTGTCGGGCCGTTTTCGGATTTGCTTCGATCGTGTCGTACACTGAATCGATTTGGTTGTGCAAAAACGGTGGTGCAACTCTCTAATCGGTCCATCGAGCTTGTAGTTGGGTTGGTTGAGCATCGTCAGTTTTGTATGCGTCTTGGCTACAAGACTTCGACTCGTTTGAGTAGATCTACTTGGACAAGCTATACTTTCTCTCGTTTAAAATAAGGCCTATTGGGGGCACGAAATTATCTCACATCTTCTCTAAAACTTATATTATTGGTGAGATTAGATTAGGTCCCTGCTTGAGTTATTCATGAGAAGTCAATAGGAGAACTTAGAAGCCTTCCATACTTTGTTCAATCCTTCACATCTAAAGATTGCTTGGTCATCGTTAACAGAGCCTCTTCATGAGGGGATCAGGCCGTGTGTCAACTCGTGGAGCGCATGAGATCGTTGACCGAACACGTTATAAGACACTACGATGAGGTTCAAAATGGAGCAAATGTGGATCTCATTGCGATTGCGGCAATGCACTAGTGGATGTCATTGGTTAGACATATACAACTTGTGTGTGATCCACATTTTGTCTATTTGATGCATATCTGAGTTCATGTTTTGTCATATTCTATGTGGTTTGACTGCATCTTCATTGTGTTTGAAATCTTTGACATGATTAGGCGTTGCTTAAAATATTGCTTAGAGTTTTAAATTGTAGTTATGCTTTGATTAGACCTATTCACCCACCAGGCCACCACTCTAGGTCCTACGGCTAGGATTTACTATGGTTCATCAATCCTAAGATTCCCCTCTCGACTGAGAATAGTATCGACTAGGGGGTTTCACAAATCCTAGGTTGATACCTATATAAGCATGGTCAGATAAAATGAAAGCATAACATCATCAATGTTCAATCGTGCACAGATTTTTCTCTTCTGGCGTACGATGACATTCTTATAGCTTTTGTGTTATGATCAATATAAATTTTTTTATCAGACTTTCAACACAGACAACCAATAAAAGAATATAAGCAAGCATATGGAGCAAAGCAATGGAGAGGAGAATTACATGTTAAATAAATGTACAATCATACATACCATTAATTGCCATCATTCTACAATAAGCTAGGTGCAAACCAGAGAGGCGGAGGCCAGTTCAACCGTGGGTCTGGAGGATAGTATCGGTCGAAGCTTTCATCTTCTAAGTTGAAGACCCACACGTCACGCATCATTAGTTTATCCTCGTCGGCGTCGAGCCAGTCGAAGAGGACCTCAGTAAAGTAGATGCGATTCGGTTTCAGCTCGGGGATCTCCTGAGCAGATAGGGAGATCGAATAGCACAACCCCATGAAGAGGGAGTTGTCGCCCAAGCTTTTCAAGGGTACCCATGCCGAATGATCAGGGTCGAATTTCATGACCCTAACGGCTTCAGCTTTGAAATAATTGGCTATCCTCCAGACCAGCACCAAATCTCCTGACGAGTCCACCAGATACTTGTCATCGGAAGTGCACCCTAAGCCAAACCCCTTTGCAATCATTGTCAGTTCGGGAGAAGGCCCGGCGACGTCCACAGCCCAGAGCGCGCCTTCTTCGGAGATTGCCAGGAACTTGCCGCCACGATAGATGATGTCCGTGACCCACGGTCCGGCGCGCAAGTGGGTCCACTCCTCTTTGCCGGCTTTGGCGATTGCAAGTGAGTTGAAGCCGCCGAAAATGGCCATGGCCGTGTAGGCACCGGCGGTCGGCTTCGAGGACAAGACGACCTTCTTGAAGGACGTAGGGCGGAAATCCGGCGGAGTATAAGCGATCGGGGGACTTCTGATACCGAGGTTGTAATAGTACACTGAAACAGAGCCGTCGGAATTATAGATGGGATTGACATCGGGTATGGTGGTGACGGAGGGGAGGTGGATCTGGGCTCGGGTGAGTAGATTCAAGAGGCTCACCTCGGAGCTCTCGTCGAGGAGGGCGATCCACCCGTCCTGTGACCCGAGGCACCACTTCCCTCGCAGCTCAGGGACTGGCGCCATGCGGCGGCGGCGATGGCGATCGTGGATGCTGACGAGGGTGCAGGACTCGCCGCGCTCCGCCTCGTCACCGAAGACGAGGAGCCACGGCATCTCCAGGGCCAGTGGGAGCCAATCTTTGGCCGATGCGGTGGAGGCCCATGAAGTGCAGACTGCGCCGAAACGGATGTAATCAGTTACCGTCAGCCGTTCGACGATAGAACCCAGGAGTTCCGGCAGGAGATTTGCCCAGTCCCGATCGCCGCCGGACATGATGATTCTCTCTCCAGGTTAGGTTAGGTTCAGAGAGAAAAGGGGCTGTTTTTATTTTTCTCTCTCCGGCGCCGTACTTGAAACCGCACGCGGCCCGCAGTCAATCTGTACACGGATCTGTAATCTTAGATAGATTCGGTGTTACGAGAAAACCGAACCCGTTCCGTACTACCGCTCCGCTTAATCAATCGGGCTGTTGAAGGATCCCTGAGCGTACCCGCGGATCACGATAACGCTGCTCTAATCCGAATGATCCGACGGCAATAAGATCCTCTCTTTGTTTATTTTCGAGTACTTTGGGCGGACACGATGGCATCATTGCCCCCACCAAGTTTGTAAGCGCGCGTATTCCCAACAACACTGTCAGCAAGGAAAGTGTCAGGGATCATATTGTGGTCCTCAAGTCGGTCGCCCCGGTCGGTAGACCCCGCGTAAATCACAGCCGTACACGGTCGCTGGAGTACGATTCACTAATGGGTCTGCAGCCATTGTGCGGCTGTGATGCGCCCGCCAAGCCCACGGACCTGTCGAGCAACTGGAGGAGATCTGAACTTTGATTGACTGTAGCCGAGAGAGGGGGCGAGGGGTGTTAAATAATAGGGCTAATGTGCCTAAGGTCTCGGAAAAAAAAATCGGTGTAGCCAAAGAATAAAGAAGAGATCAGTTTAGCCTAAGGTCCCTGTCTTTTGATGATAAACTCGACACTACCCCTCCCACCCCATCTCTCTCCCGATCCCAGCGACCTCCTGACCCTAGCGACATCCAGACCCGGCAACCTCGCGACCCCAGCGACCTCCAGACCTCGGCGGCTCGACCTCTCGACCCCGACGATCTTGACCTCCGGCGGCGATCGGCTCGACCTCCTGACCCCGGCGAGCTCGACCTCCGACGGTGGGGATTCGGTTAGGTCTAGGGTTCATCCCATGGCCTGTAGATTAGGTCCGACCGGCCGGGGGGTAGGGAGGGGGGTTTGGTTAGGTTCGGCGAGGGGGGTTCCGTTAAGTATGGCAGGGAGGTTCGGTTAGGTCCGGCAGGCGGCGGCGGGGGAGGGAAAGGGGGTTCAGTTAGGTGCGGCGGAGGAGGGGAAGGGGGTTCGATTAGGTCCGGCGGCAGCAGCAGGGGAGGGGGGGTTGGTTCACTGGTTTTGTGGCATTTCAAAGAAAATTTGAAATATTGTGGAGGGCAATTCCATCGACAGCATTTCAAGGGACTTGGGCTTAACCAATCTCTTAGTGAGAGACCTCTAACTAAGTCCCCCTAAATAATAGGACTTTAGATCTACTACAATAGGTCGGTGCATCACAACCTAACCCAGAAGTGATTTTTTTTTTTTTTTGCTTTTCGGATTCTCGAGATAGACCATCTAAAGTGGAGAGAGAGGGAGGGGGGGTATAAGTTGTAGTAACAAAAAATGTAGAGTGAGTTTTATAAGGAAAGAAAATGTTTTTGTTACGAGAGAGAGGGAGACGAATGGATGCACTCGAGATGACGGCTACACTCTCACGAAAACATGAGGATCTCTTGTTTATTCATCACACATATATAGATAGAGAGGGATTATGGTTAGAGGTGTCGCACCAAAGTGGGCAGTCACATACTTCGTAACACTCTCCCTTGGATGCCCACTTTTCAAAACATTGCCTCGTTAAAACCTTACTAAGGAAAACCCAATGGGACAAAACCTTTAGTAAAGGAAAAAGAGTACAATGCGTTCTTCACGAACATAGTTCTTCAAGCAGATTCGTCTGGAATCTTAGATTTTTCTGGAATCTTAGTGGGTGCGACTTATACTGCCTCATTAAAACCTTTCGATGGAAAAACCCTGTGAAAAAAACCTCTGTGGTCGCGGAAAAAGATTCGGGTCGTCTTTATTGCGGATCACACGAGATTACAAATTTTCTTTGATCAGGAGATTGTGGGAGAGATCCTCTGGAGGGTCCCTTTGATCCGCGTCTCCACGTGGTATTCGTGCGAGAGCTCTGAAGGGGTTGCCCAGGACAGAGGTCTTTACAGGGTGAGGGTTTTTGAGAGGCTAAGGAGTTTCTGCCGTCGATTTTGTCCCGTCCGTGCTTCGTGCTTTCTCGGCTAGGGAGGTTTTGGGCTTTGTTCCTCGACCTTCGTGTCTTCCTCGATCCTTGCTAGACCTTGGCGTCCTTGATCGTCGGTTCGCGGCGTCGATCGTGTTTTTGGCTTCGGCTTTGGCTTTAGCTTTCGGCTTTGGCGTAGCTTTGGCGTGGCTCTGGCGTTTGCTTTGCTTTGGCGCTTGCGCTTGAACGTAGACGGGTAGAGACTTGCGATGCTTTAGTTCTTCCGGACTTCGCGTCGTGTCGGCTAGAACGTGCGGTGCTTTGCTCGTGACCGTCGTAGTTGCTTGGCTTTGGCACGTGCGTTGCTTTAGCGCGGGCTTTACCGGTGCGTTTGCTTTGGCTTCTTGCGTCGGCTTTGACTTTAGCTTTGACTTGATCTTCTTCTCGAACGACTGGCGTTGCTTCTTCAAGGCTTCTTTCTTCTTCCGACTTCCTCGACGGTTGTGGCGTCGGCTTGGATTTTCGGTGGGGGTAGCACCGATCTTCGTGCGACGGTTGTAGCGTCGACTTTTGTTGATGAAGACGGCGGGGGTAGCACCGGCTTCGGCACGACGGTTGTAGCGTCGGCTTTTGGTTGACGAAGGCGGCAGGGGTAGCACCGGCTTCAGGCTTTCTTCTCCCGGCTTTCTTCTACGTGCAAGGAGTTGATGCCTTTGTTGAAGACGACGGGTGTTGTCGGCTTTGATCTTCTTCTCCGGCCTTTGCTTATGGCGTCTTCGGAGCTGATGAAGATCGTTGGAGCAATCGGGTGATGACGGCTCCGGGTCTTCTTCTCCAAGCTTTCTTCTTCGTGCGAGGAGTCGAAGCTTTGATCTCCGAGTGCAAGGTCTTCACGTTGATGAGGACTTGAAGGGCCAAGGACTCCCGTAGGATATGCTTGCCGTGCCTCGTGAAGCCTTCGGTCTTCAAGCGTTGGAGCTTCTTCGTAGCGCTCTTTCGTCTTCAGCTTTTCGGACCTGGCGACGGTTGTGACGTTGACTTCTTCTCCGGGCGTGTTTGGCTTGATTGGAGTTGAAGGCTTCTTTTGGAGATGGCGGGTATAGCACCGATCTCTATGCGACGGTTGTAGCGTCGGCTTTTGTTGATGAAGACGGTGGTGGTAGCACCGATCTCCGTGCGACGGTTGTAGCGTCGGCTTTGTTGGTGGAGACGGCAGGGGTAGCACCGATCTCCGCACGACGGTTGTAGCGTCGGCTTTGTTGATGAAGACGGCGGGGGTAGCACCGATCACCGCACGACGGTTGTAGCGGCGGCTTTGTTGGTGAAGACGGTGGGGGTAGCACCGATCTCCGCACGACGGTTGTAGCGTCGGCTTTTGTTGACGAAGACGGCAGGGGTAGCACCGGCTTCAGGCCTTCTTCTCCAAGCTTTCTTCTTCGTGCGAGGAGTCGACGCCTTTGTTGAAGACGACGGGTGTTGTCGGCTTCGATCTTCTTCTCCGGCCTTTGCTTATGGCTTCTTCGGAGTTGATGAAGATCGTTGGAGAAGTCGGGATGACGACGACTCCGGGTCTTCTTCTCCAAGCTTTCTTCTTCGTGCGAGGAGTCGAAGCTTTGATCTTCGAGTGCAAGGTCTTCACGTTGATGAGGACTTGAAGGGCCAAGGACTCCCGTAGGATATGCTTGCCGTGCCTCGTGAAGCCTTCGGTCTTCAAGCGTTGGAGCTCGTCTTTGCAGAGCCTTTTCCTCTTCAGCTTTCGACCTTTGATGCCTTCCCCGACCCCTTCTATTTATAGGCAAAGGGGGGCGGTTGGGGGAGATATTGCTGAAATCTTTTTGTTTCCTCCAATATCTCCCCTCATAACCATCGAGATATTGTTCCCTTATTTGGGGAAACAAACCCGATTTCCTCCTTTTTAGTTGGAGTGGTTATGGGCTAGATGTGACTCGATCTTTAAAGATCGAGTTGTTATTCTTGTTGCACTTTTGGATCGGATGGCGACGCAACGTCATCTTGTCCGTTGGATCGAGGGATCGTCGCGGATCTACGGCTACGTAGACGTCCACGCCACCTCCCCCCGCATCGAGGCGGTTTTGATTTCTTTTTCCTTTCTTTTCTTTTTCTTTTCTTTTCTTTCTCTTTTTCCCTTTCTTTTAGGGCCGGCCCCACCTCTCCATGAGGAGGGGGCATGGTTTTCAAGAGGGGGGGGCCGGTGGGCCCCCCTCTTTGTGTTCGAGTCGCGGGTCCGGTGGGACCCGTCTGCTTTAAGTTGGGCCATGGTGCGCGGGTTGAGCTTGCACGCGGGCCGAGTTTCGCATGCGGGCCGTTGTGTGCGGGCCCAAGTTTCGCATGCGGGCCGTTGTGTGCGGGCCCAAGTTTCGCATGCGGGCCGTTGTGCGCGGGCCCAGTTTCGCATGCGGGTCGGGTTCAATCTGTGGGCTAATTTCGGTGCCCACAACCTCATCGCAGGAAAAAGAGTACAATGCGAAAAAGATATTTTTCTGAATGTCTCCATCTGCATCTGCAAGATGCTCCCCCTTATCTTTATCCTACATTCTATTATATGTCTTGCTTACATCAATCTTCAAAAGAAAATACTTCCTCCCCCTAATACATTAAGATGCTACTTCCCACCCTGTTAATACATCAATTTCGAATAGCATTCGTATGCCATGTTGGTAAAGTCTCATCATGCCAATCTGATGTACCAACTTCTGGAATGTAGACTTTGGAAGCACTTTGGTGAAAAGGTTTGTCAAGTTCTTAACTGACTTTACCTGCTTTATAATAATCTCTTTCTTTTCTTAAAGTTCATGGGTGTAGAAAAATTTCGAGGAGATGTGTTTGGTCATGTCGCCTTTGATGAAGCCACTATGAATTTGAGTTATGCATACTGCATTATCTTCGTAAATTTTTGTAGGCCATCCGTAGCTGATGGGAGTTGACAACTTCCTCTGATGTGTTGAATTATCGATTGTAGCCATACACTTTCTCTACTTGCCTCATGAAGCACCAGTATCTCTGAATGATTGGATGGCGTTGTTACTAGTGTTTACATTGTGGATTTTGTGGGGGAAAATCTTCGTGCCGACCCGAAGGCTCTCGCAGCACCAATCAATTGAAGTTGAAGTTGACGTCGAAGATCGTTGTTCGATCTGTTGATTGAAGTTGAAGCCTTTGATATGTAAATAGAGAGAGATATGCAATCAGAGAGTAGACACGAGAGGTGATCTCGGAGTTCAGCCGAAGCCTACGTCTCCGTGCTATAGGGAGCAACCCGAATTCACTAACACTTATGTCGAAGTGATCTCGACAGGCCGAGTATCACTAGAAACACTCTGATCTCTTCGAAGGAGAGAAGAAGATCAAAGAGAGATGGTAGATGGGAAGTTGGAAATCCCAGAGCTCTAGTTTTAGAACTGAGAGTTCGATCTCTTAAGAATCGATCCTTTTACATTCGAAGGCTCTGCTATTTATAGGTTTTCTGGTGGTAAATGGCAGTTTCTGCTGCCGTATCTGGGGATCCTCCAGGTAAGGTTGGTGGGCTCCGCTGCCGTCTTAGGGGGCCCACCAGGCAGGGCCGGAGGGTCCCGTTGTGGTAATCGGGGGCCCACCAGGCAGGGCTGGTGGGTCCCGCTGTTGTCTTCGGGGTCCACCAGGCAGGGCCGGTGGGTCCCGCTGTGGTACTCGGGGGTCCACCAGGCAGGGCCGGTGGGCTCCGCTGTTTGCAGACTTCTTGCCAAAATTTGCACCCACAGATTTCCATGAAATAGCTGCATTATTATTTAGAAACACATAACATGTTTATGACATTTTCTTGTGGGGGTCAGATAAGTAACCAGAGCCTACATATCCAACTAAGTTAGTCCTTTTACATGAATAGTATAAGTCAAGGTCAACTGTCCCTTTTAAATATCTAAATATATGATTTATACCATTCCAATATCTACGTGTAGATACAGAGCTATATCTAGCAAGTAGATTAACAAAAAATTAAATATCAGACCTAGTGCAATGAGATAAATAAAGAATTGCACATATTGCACTTAAATAGGGTACTTCAGGACCCAAGACGTCTTCATTTTCTCTCTGGGCTTGTATAGGTCTTTGTTAACATCTAAAGACCTTACAACCATGAGTGTACTAAGTGAATAACACTTATCCATATTATATCTCTTCAGGAGATTTTTAGTATATTTTGCCTGATGGACTAAGATCTCATACTTGTTGCGTTTGATCGGTAGGGCGAGGCAAAATTTTATCTCACCCTGGTCTTTTATTTCAAACTCCTTTTTAAGATGGCCAGCAGTTTTCTCAATCTCTTAGGGAGATCCTATTAGATTTATATCATCTACATATACTGCTGCTATTGTAAATTCATTCTGGAATTTTTTAATAAATACATATAAGCATACAGGGTCATTTTTATAGCTTTTCCTAAACAGATATTCACTGAGCCGATTGCACTACAATCTTTCAGATTGTTTCAGTCCGTACAATGCTCGTTTTAATCTAATTAAATGTGTATTTCTAGATTTGAAGTTTGGTAAGTCAAATCCTTTAGGGATGTTTATATATATTTCACTATCTAGGTTACTATATAGGTAGGCTGTCATTACATCTATAAGTCTAATGCTTAATCTTTCAGAGACAGCTAGACTTATAAGATATCTGAATGTGATGGCATTCATAACTAGGGAATATGTTTCTTCATAATCTAGCTTCGAGAATCACAGAAACAACGTCAATCTTTTGCGTAAATTCTGGACAGTAAAAGTTTGCGAGGAATGCCTTCTTGTTCACTCGATCTCGCACGATGCACGGACCCTCGTTGCTGGATATCTAAGTGCCTCTATGCATCGAGCCTTCTCCATCTTCGATTCATCACGCGAGGAAGAAGAACCATATCCGAACCCTCGCCAACACGCGTTGGAGATAAGGGTGGCAATCCTTGACCCGACCCGCCAACCCGACCCGAACCCGACCCAAAGTTAGCGGGTTTGGGTTTGGCCTAAACGAGTTCAGGTCATAAACGGGTCGACCCGATTGACCCGTTTATTTAATGGGTCGGGTTCGGGTTTGTACTTATAACCCGATTGACCCGACTTGACCCGTTTACCAAATGGGTCATGTCAACCTGACCCGAGCCAACCCGAACCAACTCGACCCAACCCGATCAAACCCAGCCCAATCTGACTTGTCTTGACCCAACCCTGCAAGTTTACATGGGTTTTGTTGATCTAACCCGAGCCAACCCGACCCGACCCGACCCGTTTAGTAAACGGGTCGGGTAGAGTCAACCCGTTTACTAGGCGGGTCGGGTTTGGGTTTAAGTTTTTGACCCGTTTATTAAACGGGTCGGGTTCGAGTTGGGTGCTTTGCCCTTATACCTATGTCTCAACCCGACCCGAACCCAACCCGACCCGATCGACCCATTGCCACCCCTATTGGAGACGAGAGAGGAGACGAAGAGAAGGGGGCGGCTAGGGCATCATCATCACACATGGCTGGCCCCTCCTCCCTTGCAACTATATAGGGCCAACCCCCTATTAGCTTGTGTATGCAAGTTGTAGGGCTGACCCCCCTTTTGGCTCTCCCTCTTGCGTATGACACTAGGCCGGCCCCCTATTGCCATAAGTGGCCAACCTCTAAAGTCAATCCTCCTTAAAACGGATCCCCCTCCCATACAAGCTTGTTTGCAACTCCTACAAGCAAGGGAGGGGGGCGACTCATATGTGTCCCTATGTGCTAGGGGTGGCCAACTTAGTGCATGGTGATACTTTGATTTTTCAAAATACCCCTATAGCATTAGTTGGTTGCCCCTCTCGCTTGGGACCTTGCATAGCGCACTCACGTGGGTTATGACTAGTGATTCCACTATTACCGGGGTGCCCTTAGTAAACATTTAGGGTGCCCCTAGTAAAGTCAATCAGTTAACTCGCAACACGAACCGGTGTATCGCACCCATGTAGCGAAGCCCACTAAGGTAAGGATATGACTGCGTGTGTCTCCGTACTACTCCGGGGTTATTAGGGTTGGACTAATTACTTCCTCTAACTGCGTCCTGTGAATCGAAAAGATGGTTCAAAGACCATACATTATGTGGATAAGGTGGAACCTTCAGGGACCATGGTTCATGACTTCCAACTTGGACTCGATCGACACACTACCCAAGTGTACCGTCGATCCTCTGAGTCAGAGTTAACTTGCATAGCCACCCAAAGTGCAACGCAGGCTGAACTCTGATTCCCTTGGACTTTGTATGTTCTCTCGCATACCCCTGCTCTCAACTTAGTATGGTAAACCCGCTGTCCCTCCACTTAGTGCATGACGCGACTCGAGCGGTGAAGACCACCATCAGACTTGAGTGCTCATATGACTCGATTCCTTCCAGGTTGACCACATACATCGTACCTCCGATTACTCTACCGAGTAATCGGATCTGGTCCACAGTCCAACTGATGACCACCTAGCCAGGGTTTAATATGACGTAGGTCAGACAAGGAACGCACCTCCCGTTAGAGGTATGGATAGCCTACAGGAGTGGCATGCTGATTCGACGCCAACCGGGCAACCCAATACATCGTGATTTTGGGTCATGTAACTGAACACTCACACATTAGTGCGCCAAAGCACCACACAACTGATTAGCCCACCAAACATGATTCCTCAGGGTTTAGGACCGTTTTACCCTAAGTAGAAACACGGCTTAGTGCACCGGTGTCTGTTCACCAATCTGTGCACCGTGTTGATTCCGTTCGGCCACAGACTATGCCTGGTAATGACCGTGGTGGAGACACGCATGCTCTGTCATCCCAATAGCTTATCCTGATAGAGCGACCAACCCTAATTAGAGCTGTGAACGTATTTATGTTACATAGGACAAATCCATTGAGTCTCCTACTCAAGTGGATTACCATGTAGCCATGGCTCTCTGTTTTGTAATCAAAACACGTACTAAGGTACGTACCAAGATACAATCCTAAGCTATCAACCATACACGGATAAACTATAGGTTTTTACGAGCTGAAGACCTCACCAATTCCAACAGTGTGGTGCCGATGAGATGGGTCCCGGGCTCGCAAAGGGGGATGGATGTCGGGCTGTCCGTCGGCGCTTCGACCAACCATTGTTGCCGGTGCCGGAGGAGGCTGGGAGGTCGCCAGTCTCACAAGCCCAGCTGGTAAGAGTGGTTGGACTAGGGCTTTGAGAAGGCTTTCGGCATGTTGGACTAGGGCATCTTGATGTCAATTCTTCGCCACAAGGGTTTTCCTCCGCACTGGTTGGATGTCATTGGTTAGACATATACAACTTGTGTGTGATCCACATTTTGTCTATTTGATGCAAATCTGAGTTCATGTTTTGTCATATTCTATGTGGTTTGACTGCATTTTCATTGTGTTTGAAATCTTTGACATGATTAGGCATTGCTTAAAATATTGCTTAGAGTTTTAAATTGTAGTTATGCTTCGATTAGACCTATTCACCCACTGGGCCACCACTCTAGGTCCTACGGCTAGGATTTACTATGGTTCATCATGATAAGATTACCATTTGTTCGTTGTGATACGGTTGAGATAACTGATGATCACATCGTGTAACCAATTCAGTTAACATAATTGCTGATCACATCTGTCCCACTATCCTTTGTAAATAAATGAGTTATATAAATGTGATGGGCGTCAGATACCATAGGTAATCTGAACGCATTAGTTTCTGTTCAATATCTCTTCTTCTCCTTTACTATTTTACAAAGCTTTCATGGTATCAGAGCGGGCTTGAGTGTTTTTGGACCACTGTTCATCTCTCATCAATGGAATCCTCCACATCCGAAACACCTACCACCAACTCTTCTTTGTCCACGACGATCTCTTCTCCAATCTTTCACCTTATTCGTAACCTTGCCTCTCTCATCACAATCAAGCTTACGATCAACAAGGACAACACGTCCAATTACCTTTTATGGCGTGCACAGGTCACCACTACACATCGGGCATACCAAGTTGACTATCTTCTCACCCAACCTTCACCCTCGGTCACCCTTGTTGACGCTCAAGGCCACACTTCCCCAAATCCTGCTTACCTTGAATGGACCTCTTCTGATCAACAACTGCTCGCTGCCCTGCTTGCTACTCTTTCTTCACCTGCTCTTCAATCTGTTGTTTCCTTATCCCACGTGTGTGTTATCTGGGCAGCACTCGAGAAGCGGTTTCTTTTTTCGAACCGCTCCAATATTATGCAACTGAAATCTCAGATCCAACAACTTAAGAAACGATCCTCCACCATCTCTGACTATCTTCAAAATATCAAATTTATTGCTGATAATTTTGTCATTGTTGGCGCTTGCTTATCTGATGAATATCTTATTCTTCATGCCTTAAATGGTTTGCCTCCTAACTACAACGTCTTCAAAACTGTCATCCGTACACGTCCCGGGTCCCTGACGATGGATGACTTTATTGCTCTTCTGATGACTGATGAGATGAACATGGATTTGCAGCCTGTTTCTCCGGATCCGATCCCTGTTGTTGCTGCCCTCACTGTTACTCGTGGCGGCCGTGGTTGGCGTGATGGCCGCGACGGTCGTGGAGGCCGCGGCGACCGTGGAAGTCGTGATTTTCCTCGCAGTCACAGCAACATCCAAGATGGTGGCCATTTCTTCAATGAGAATCGCACCTCTTTCGGTGCCCAGTCTCCTGACAGTGGACGTGGCATCCTTGGTGCTTCTCCAGTTTGCTAGATCTGCGGGAAACGTGGTCATCTCGCTCCGGATTGTTGGCATCATGGTAACTACAACTATGGGCCTCCTGCCACACCTCGGGCTTCGCCGGCCTCTTCTGCTACTATGCTTGCCTCGACCCCTGGCCCCTCTTTTACTACATGGTATGTCGACACGGGTGCAAGCAACCATATCACCTCTGACTTCTCTAACCTCAGCCTCCACACCCAGCCTTATCACGGTATGGACACTGTCACTGTGGGCAATGGTCAGTCTCTTCCTATTTCCCACACTGGTGATGGCGTACTTCCAACTTCATCGGCCTCTTTCCATTTACGTCATATTCTCCATGTTCCGAATATATCTTCCAATCTCATATCTGTGCATAAATTTTGTCATGACAATAACTGCAATCTTATCTTCAATTCGAATGCATTTTTTGTTCAGGACAAGATCACGAAGAGGATGCTTTTTCGCGGGCGCAGTATGCATGGACTATACCCGTTTCATGAGCTCCACTCCTCTCTCTCGTCCTCCTCTTGTGTTGCTCTCACTACTTCGACCGTCGATACTCCCACGTGGCATGCTCGTTTAGGTTATCCGTCGGCAGCTGTTCTTCACCAACTTCAGCACGGCAACTGTGTTCCTCGCTTTCAGCCTTCAGATTCTGGTTGTGTTGCTAGAAACCTTGGAAAGAGTCATAAACTCTCGTTCCCATTATCTCGTTCTACTGTTTCTCGTCCTCTTGAGTTAGTCGATTCGGACATTTGGGGACCTTCTTCTATTGTAACCACCTCTGGCTATCGATATTATATGATTTTCATAGATGATTATTCTCGCTTTACCTGGTTGTTTCCTTTAAAACATAAATCTGATACTCTTCATATTTTTCTCTTTTTTAAAAATCTGGTTGAGAACCTTCTTGATCTCAAACTTAAAACTTTTCACACTGATGGCGGTGGAGAGTATATCAATCTTTCTATTGCCTCTGAGCTTGCTACACATGGTATCTTTCATCAGGTCTCTTGTCCCCACACCCCGGAACAAAATGGGGTTACGGAACGCAAACACCGGCACCTAATTGAGACCGCTGTCACCCAGCTTCAACATGCATCGATGCCCCTAATCTATTGGGTTGATGCCATTTGCACGGCCACCTACCTTATTAATCGTATGCCGTCCCATGTCATCTCTAATAAATCACCATATGATATTTTGTTTCATCGCACATCGGATTACACTACCTTGCGCGTGTTTGGATGTCTTTGCTTTCCTTGATTGTGTCCCTACAAGACACATAAATTAGATGCACGCTCCACACGGTGTACTTTCCTTGGCTATTGCTCCCGCTCAAAAGGCTATCGCTGCCTCGATATCGCCACTGGACGTGTTTATGTGTCCCGCCATGTTATTTTTCATGAGAACGTATTTCTCTTCTACAATACTGGCTCATCACTGACTGCCCGCACTTCTCTCGACTAAGAATAGTATCGACTAGGGGGTTTCACAAATCCTAGGTTGATACCTATATAAGCATGGTCAGATAAAATGAAAGCATAACATCATCAATGTTCAATCGTGCACAGATTTTTCTCTTCTGGTGTATGATGACATTCTTATAGCTTTTGTGTTATGATCAATATAAATTTTTTTATCAGACTTCCAGCACAGACAACCAATAAAAAAATATAAGCAAGCATATGGAGCAAAGCAATGGAGAGGAGAATTACAGATTAAATAAATGTACAATCATACATACCATTGTCATCATTCTACAGTAAGCTAGGTGCAAACCAGATAGGTGGAGGCCAGTTCAACCGTGGGTCTGGAGGATAGTATCGGTCGAAGCTTTCATCTTCTAAGTTGAAGACCCACACGTCACGCATCATTAGTCTATCCTCGTCGGCGTCCTCTGAAAGCCAGTCGAAGAGGACCTCAGTAAAGTAGATGCGATTCGGTTTCAGCTCGGGGATCTCCTGAGCAGATAGGTAGATCGAATAGCACAACCCCAGGAAGAGGGAGTTGTCGCCCAAGCTTTTCAAGGGTACCCATGCCGCATGATCAGGGTCGAATTTCATGACCCTAACGGCATGAGTTTTGAAATAATTGGATATCCTCCAGACCAGCACCAAATCTCCTGACGAGTCCACCAGATACTTGTCATTGGCAGTGCACCCACAGCCAAACCCCTTTGCAATCATTGTCAGTTCGGGAGAAGCCCCGGCGACGTCGACAGCCCAGAGCTCACCTTCGCAGGAGATCGCCAGGAAATTGCCGCCACGATAGATGATGTCCGTGACCCACGGTCCGGCGCTCAAGAGGGTCCACTCCTCTTTGCCGGCTTTGGCTATTGCAAGTGCATTGAAGCCGCTGAACATGGCCATGGCCGTGTAGGCACCGGCGGTCGGCTTCGAGGACAAGACGACCTTCTTGAAGGAAGTAGGGCGGAACTCCGGCAGAGTATAAGCGATCGGGGGACTTCTGATACCGAGTTTGTAATAGTACACTGAAACAGAGCCGTCGGAATTATAGACGGGATTGACATCGGGTATGGTGGTGACGGAGGGGAGGTGGATCTGGGCTCGGGTGAGTAGATTCAAGAGGCTCACCTCGGAGCTCTCGTCGAGGAGGGCGATCCACCCGTCCTGTGACCCGAGGCACCACTTCCCTCGCAGCTCAGGTACTGGGGCCATCCGGCGGCGGCGATGGCGATCGTGGATGCTGACGAGGGTGCAGGACTCGCCGCGCTCCGCTTCGTCACCGAAGACGAGTAGCCACGGCATCTCCGGGGCCAGCGGGAGCCAATCTTTGGCCGATGCGGTGGAGGCCCATGAAGTGCAGACTGCGCCGAAACGGATGTAATCAGTTACCGTCAGCCGTTCGACGATAGAACCCAGGAGCTCCGGCAGGAGATTTGCCCAGTCCCGATCACCGCCGGACATGATGATTCTCTCTCCAGGTTAGGTTAGGTTCAGAGAGAAAAGGGGCTGTTTTTATTTTTCTCTCTCCGGCGCCGTACTTGAAACCGCACGCGGCCCGCAGTCAATCTGTACACGGATCTGTAATCTTAGATAGATTCGGTGTTACGAGAAAACCGAACCCGTTCCGTACTACCGCTCCGCTTAATCAATCGGGCTGTTGAAGGATCCCTGAGCGTACCCGCGGATCACGATAACGCTGCTCTAATCCGAATGATCCGACGGCAATAAGATCCTCTCTTTGTTTATTTTCGAGTACTTTGGGCGGACACGATGGCATCATTGCCCCCACCAAGTTTGTAACCGCGCGTATTCCCAACAACACTGTCATCAAGGAAATTGTCAGGGATCAGATCGTAGGAGTTCATATCTCCTCAAGTCGGTCGCCCCGGTCGGTGGACCCCGCGCAAATCACAGCCGTGCACGGCCGCTGAAGTACTATTCACTAATGGATCTGCAGACATTGTGCGGCTGTGATGCGCGCCAAGCCCACCGACCTGTCGAGGAACTGGAGGAGATCTGAACTCAGTTTGATTGTAGCCGTCCACGTACCATTGATAAGCCCATCCGGACACATTTTCTGTTTTTTTTTTTTTTGGCATTTATTCTTTTCTATGAGAGAGAGAGAGAGAAAAAGAGAGAGAGAGGGGGGGGGGGGCCGCTCATTTTCTGTTTCCTCTTTGGACATCTGTTTAATTATCATATAAAATCCAAACTAATCATTGGACTAGCCGTTGGGCTTTATACAACAATTAAATTGTCATATAAAATATAGACCTAATCGTTGGGCTTTTATACGATAGTCAAACCGTTGTATAAAATCCAAACCTACCATTCGACTAGCCATTGGGCTTTATACGGCAGTTAAATTACCGTTTAACATCTAGGGCTAGCCGTTGGGCTTTATACATCAATCAAAGGTGCATATAAACGAACAAACTAGCGTTGAGCTTTATACGGCAGTTCAACTACCGTATAAAATCTAAGGCTAGTTGTTGGGATTTATACTGTAGTCAAACCGGTATATAAACGAACAAACCAGTCGTTGGACTTTATACGGCAGTTAAACTGCCGTATAAAGACATAGTTGTTAGCCTCCGAATGGTCGAATCCTTTCTCTTATAAATACACCCCCAATTTCATCTTTCACCACCACACCATCCACCCTCCAAATTCTGCTCAACCATCCACCCTCCAAATTCGCTCGCTCAAGTTCGCTCCCTCTTCCACTTACGATGGCCACTCGAATTCCAATTGTTGTTTATTTCGGAGGTTGTTACAAAGTCGAATCCTGTGTCGAAGGGAGTACCAGGGTCATCTTCATCCAGTTCAACAGTACGTTGATAGAGCTGTGAGAGGAGATCGCTCATTAGTGCAACATTTGACCAGGCTTCAATTTAAGGTCAACTCTTTTGGTTAGTCCATCGCAAGTTCATCTAGTAGAAGTATACAATGACAAAATATGTAGATGATAATAAATGAGGAGATGACTAGGGGCAATAGGCCTACTATGTTTGTAGAATACCCGTTGTCTATTGGTGTAAATATTGATAATCAGTCATCTTATGATGCTGGTGAACCTAGCTCCTCGGTACCAATTTATAACATGATTGATATCTTGTTGTCAGTGCCTTTATCGATACCAACATCGGTACCCATATCGGTATCAACCTCGGAACCAATTGCTTCTGATAGAGACATGGACTTAAAGCTTAGTAACTCGAGTTCATCATCATCGGATGATACAGAAATGTATGTTGGCAAAACATATGATTTATGCAAAACCATTCTGAACTACAATTAATGAGATTGCAATTAAAAAGAATTTAACATTAACATATGATTATAATAATAAATCTAGAATTTTTTTTAAATGTGATATTTCTAACTGCACTTGGCATGTGTATGCAACAAAGACTTGTAATAGCGATTATTTTAGTATAGTGTCATAATTCATGTCGATATAGGACCCATGAGTGCTAGGGCATTGACATGAGTCGTGCCGGTACATAATACACAAGTGCTAGGGCATCGACATAGGTCATGCACCGGCAGAGTTATGCACTAACATGTGTCATGCCGATGCACAAATCATGTTGATGTAGAACATTTAGGTTTAGGGTTTAGGATTAGGTTTATGGTATACTTAGGGTTTATGTTTAAAGTTTAGGATTTAGAGTTAGGGTTTAGGTTAGATTTATGGTACACTTTGGGTTTAGGGTGTTTTAAGGTATACTTAGGGTTTAGATTTAGGTTTATGGTGCATAATTCATATCGATGCAGGACCCATGAGTGTTAGGGCATCGGCATGAGCCGTGCATCGACCTGAGTCGTGCCGGTGCATAATTCATGTCAATGCAAAACCCACGAGTGCTACGGCATTGACATGGGTTGTGCACTAACATATGTCATGCCAATGCATAAATCATGTTGATGCAGGACATTTAGGTTTAGGGTTTAGGTACATTTAGGGTTTTAGTTAGGTTTTGGGTATATTTAGGGTTTTAGTTAGGGTACACTTAGGGTATGTCTCGGCACTCGTGGGGCAAGAGTCGTGTCCCGACACCCGTAGTCGTTGACTGGCAATAATGGTCATTCACCGACACCCATGTCGTGCACGACCATCATAATCTACAAATATATATTTAAATAACTTTATATTTAAATTCATATATGTTCGTGCTCCCACAAGCCATAGGAGCGGTGCAGGACTCACGCTAGAGCAACCCCGTGTGTAGTCGGGCCTCCAGGAATCTGCACGTCATTGACCATATTAATCTCCTATACTTCCTCAATTAACCAAATGTATAATTTGAAAATAATACAGGTAAAAAATAACTGCCGTATATGTCAATATAGGAGCCTACCTGCGCTGTGATGGTTCTTGTAATGACCGGCACTCCAGTGTGTTTCCGCCTAGAGCAACCTAGTATTAATTAAACATTATCTTAATCATGTTGATAGAATAATTGTTTGAATTTTTTGATTTTGATGTTGTTGGGTGTACTCGAGCGGGACTAGCCAGTGGGTCCCGAGTGCGGGTTGCAAGGCTACAAAGGAGGTGTAGTCACACAAGCTTGTAAGCACATGCATTAAGTCATAGCAAGAATGCTATTTTTAGTAATATAATAATAAAATAAATATGGTAGCGAGTCTGTCGGACCCGGCGAGGTTAGCGAGCCAGCACGGCTCGACACGAGTTGAGTGCGAATCGGGGCAAGTCAGGCTCAACCATTATTAAAAAAAAAAAACTAAAAACAAAAACTAAAACCTGAAACTAAAAACCTAAAGCCCAAACCCAATCCAAACCCACCCCAAACCCAAACTCGAACCCAGCCCCAGCCCCAACCCTTTCCCCATTCTCTCTCTCTCTTTCTCTTTCTCTCTTCTCTCCCACTCTTGGATCTCTCTCCCTTTCACTCGATCTCTCATCTCTCTCTAGGATCCCTCTCTCTCTCTCTCTCTCTCTCTCTCTCTCTCTCTCTCTCTCTCTCTCTCTCTCTCTCTCTCTCTCTCTCTCGGATCTCTCTCATCTCCCACTCTCGGATCCATTTCCCCCACCTAACCCGACCCCAAAAACCGATCACCGCCCCTCCCTCACCCCACCCATCCTGTCGCCCCTACTCTCCCCTCACCTCCCCCTCTTCGCCCCTGTTTTCCCCTCCCCCTCACGCCATTGACCCCCTCTTACTCTCTCGTCCTCTCATCTCTTTTCCCCCATTATCCCTACACCCCAGCCCTAGGTTTTAGCCCCCTTCTCTCTCACGCCACCAGGCGCCGCCCCCTCCCCCCTTTAAAAACCCGACCCCTCTCCCCCTTCCTTCCTTCAGTCCGACCCCCCTTACCCCCTCCGATCTCTCCCCCTCTTCCCCTCCGGCCTCTCTCTTTCCCTCTTTCAATCTCTCTCTCCTTCTTGCTGCTGTGTTTGGTGCACGGGAGCTGGAGCATAGCCGGACGGAGAGGAGTAGCCGGCGCCGAGAAGGAGCCGCCGGAGGAGGAGCCGTAGCCGACGACCCCGACTGCACTAGGTCAGCTCCCCCTCGTCCCCCTGTTCCTTTCTTTGTGCTGCAGACCAGACCAGTCCCTAGCCTGTTGTGACCTGCGCGGCCATGGCCATCGGCCATGTGGCCGGTGGCTGTGTAGCCGGCAAAGCTGACCCGGTGCCAGCGGCCTCTTTTTCTTGTGGACCCTATCGACCCCAACCCCTGTGGCCTTTGCTATGGTTGCAGCCATGGCTGCCGGCCAAATGGTCGGCGGCAGTACAGTCGGCAAGGCCGACCAAGCCAGGCCAAACCCCATCCGACCGGTCCGACTAGCTAGGCTCTACCCCTATCTTTTGGGCTTTCGCTGTCAAGGTTGCCGACGGCCTCGCCATTCGCAGACAGGCAACAAATAGCCCTCGATCGCCCTCGGATCGACGTCACCTCGTGCCTAGTCACTAATGTGCCGACCGAGCTAGACCGCAATTTTTCCCTTGCCCCCCTGCCACGACTGGTGGACCGGCGGTAGGTAGCTCCGATCATCTCACGCCAAGCTCTGGCCTGGCACACAAAACCCGAACCCTCGACTTCCCCACAAAAGTCGATCTAGTCCCTTGAACCTATGACTCAATATTAGCGGGCCCAATTTCATCGAGTCGTGTAGGTTTCAAAGTTTATAGTATTGGTGCGGGTCAGACTGCCTTGTATAGTTGTTTGTGCACGAGACCGACCCCCTTGGCAGTAACGAGGTGCTAATTAGCGGCCTAGGCTGGCCACTAGTGCGATTCCCGTGTAAACTCATCTTTTGATAAATCAAGCCTGACCGTGATCGGCTTTGCCGATTTCATCATCGACCGACGTGGTTACGACCGTTTGGTCGGATTAGTGCTTTTGAAATCGGCAATACCGACTAACCAAGACTGTACCATTAGTGCATCGTTTTGCGTGCTGGTGGACCAGCGTCCAACGCTATTTTCATTGACTCAGCCAATCAAGGCCCAAGCCAGAGATATTTAGTAGCACTTAATAACCATAGGCCCGCTAGGTATGTTTGATAGTTTGTGGCTATGCATGTTGACCAAGGGGGAGACGAAGCGAAGGTCGCATAGCAGCAGCCCGAGCCCACTTTCTAGGTGACACTACACACTGTTTTGTTAATTAATCATGCTATTATAGAAATTAAGGGTAGGTGTCCATAACGCTGCATGCGGGTCCCGCCGGACATCGTCGCATGTAGTAGAGTGGACCCCCGCCTTGCATGCGGAGTCGCGAGTCCAGCGATGCATGCTTAAAAATATTAATAATTAAATAATTATTATTATGTTGATTGCTTGGACACTGTAAGTAGGAATTTCCTTAAGTTTTAAAAATTAATAATTAAATAATAATCATTTGTACCCACCCTCCTGAGTGGAGTGTGGAGGCCCTAGCACACGGGAATATAGGCGAGAGGAATTTATTTTGCCTGTTGTGATACATGGGTTGTGAGCGCGGTGCGAATCCCGGGGTAAAACGTCGAAGCTATTGTATTATTATAACTGTGTGATATTCTATCGTGTGAAAAGACTGGACCCCGTGCGCGCAAGGGCCGTGAACCATCCTGCGCGCATAACCGAAGATCAATAAACTAGGGGGTCACTGGTAAGGGTTGTGGTAAAGCCAATAGGAGGTGCCCCTCTAGTAGGGATTGGCCTAGCAATCCTGTCCCGGGATAGTTGAAGCCCCCAAGGAAAGCAAGTTGGGCGGTAGAGCCCCACCGTGAAAGACGGAAAACCCCTTATGATCATATGAGTGACTTTTGTGCATGGTGTTGGAGGATGTACGGCGAGAGAGTTGGCCCTCTATATCGAAATAAAAGACCCTATAGTAATACCCGACCGGGGGCAGGATGAACAAAATATATGGGGTTCACATTGAGTGTGTTTACTTTTATGAATTATGAATTGTAGAAATGGCATACTCGATAACCTAGCGACAGTAGGGATTGCATGCGAATGTAGGCCTTGCATGGACACTTAGGGCATGATTGAGAATATAGTTGGACAACTAGGCTAATCAGTAAACTGTTTATAAATGTGACCGTCATTAATTACCTAGGTAGCTAGCTTGTCACTAGCCATTAATTTGGCTAATCTCCCAATTCATTTTGGGGGCTACTCATTTCCACGAGTAGGCTCTTCTACAAGTTCGGAGACTCAAGGGTAGCCGCAGCACGGGGCCAGCGGCGGAGTTAGGACAGCAGTGGAGTTTATATTTCATTATGTCGTGTAGCAGTCTTTACTTTCTGGCAGTGTAATCGAACTAGATTTGCTAAGAGCTATTTAGCTTAGGGTATGTTTTATGTCTGGCAATGATACAACTGATGTACTATTGGATAAGCCTCTCCTTAAGGCCCTAAGCCTTGCTCACAATAAAAATATAAGTCTTAAAATGACCAAATTGACTAGCTCGTAGATAGGACCTCTAAACCAGTGCCTGAGTGCTAGAGAGCGGAAGAGGCTACTCGGCTAGTCGTGAGAGGCTTGAGTCTCATGCTCCCTTAAGAGAGACTTCTGTCAGCATGTGGGGCACTAACAAGCCACACATGCTGAGAGGATAACTCGGTTTAAGGTCAAGCGTGGTCACCTTTATCAAGATTTTTAGTTCTCTCGGTTTCCTCTTAATAAAATATTTTTATAAAAATCAAGTTTTAAAAATACCCCTTGTTTCTCTCTCCTTCTTTTTCATTCACGAGAGAGTAGGAGCCCTGTGAGAAAAACCTTTTTGGAGCAGACAGTTGACCAAACCCTAAAACCCTTGGTTTTTCTTACCTCACACCCCAGGGATCGATTCCAGATTTCTTGGGTGTGACAGTTTCTCCATCGAGCCGGTTCCTCCTATCCTCCTCGCAGGTTACTCAAGCTGCTACGGGGTCTGATTGCGGCTCCTCCTTGAACTAGAGAGAAAAAAGGAAGGAGAGAGGGAGATTGGGGGAAGGGGGGAGGGGGAGCTTACCTAGCGGCAGATGGGTCTCTTCCTTCTCAGATCCGACTCCTTAGGGTCAGCCGCAAGCTCGACAGGAAAAAGATAAGAGAGATTTCAGTGTGCTAGTCCTTCATCTTCTTGCTATCCATTTTTTTTTTTCAAATCTTTTTTCTACCTCATTGATTTGCAGCATTTGAAACTTGAGAGAGACATGTGATTTGCAGGCTGGCTGTGCAACAAGCAGCTTGATTTGCTGCATTTGAGAGTTAGAGAGAGAGCTATGATTATGGTTTGGCTGTGCAATGGCTGGCCGTGTAACAGCTGTCCATTTTAGTAGCTTCCTTTCTTCCCTTTCTTTTCGCAAAGGAAAGCCGTGAGATTTGTTGGGTAACGGGATTTGTTGCATTTGAGACTTAGAAAGAGAGAGACAAAGAGCTATGATTGGGGGATGGCTATGCAACAACTATCCGTTTTTAGTAGCTTTCTTTTTTTTCGATCTTCTTTTTGCGTGGAAAAGCCGGGAGATTTTAGGAGAGGTTAAATCATAGCCCCTCTCTCTTCCTCAAAACAACTGTCATTTAAATATTGATTTATAACCCTTCCTTAATTAACTGCTCTTTGTTCCTTATCCGATGCAGTCTCAACCACTCTTTAGACAGATGAGATGTATTATTCATTGCATACAGGCCGGGATGGTAATGAACGATTGGGTTTGTCTCTTAAGGTTTGTCTTCCCACACAATTAAATCACAATCGTTCTTTTGTCTCTTCATGTTTGTCCCCCTATAAAACCCTGAAATATTATATATATATATATATATATATATATATATATATATATATATATATATATATATATATATATATATATATATATATATATATATATATATATATATATATATATGGGTCAGGATCGGATGACCCAGCAAAATTTGACCCAGCAAATAACCCAGCACCCTTTGAGGTACCTAGAGGTTTTAGAATGGGCTGATTTTTTGTAGACATGTTGTCTATGGTAAGTTGATCATCCTCACAAAAAATCAGCCCATTCTAAAACCTCTTGGTGCATCAAATGCGATCTTCAAATCAACGGTTAAAATTGACAGGCAAACACCGTTGATTTGAAGAGCGCATTTGATGACCTAGAGGTTTTAGAATGGGCTGATTTTTTGTGAGGATGATCAACATACCATAGACGACATGTCTACAAAAAATCAGCTCATTCTATAACCTCTAAGTGCATCAAAGGGTACTGGGTTATTTATGGGTCAAAATTTGCTGGGTCATCCGATCCTGACCCTATATATATATATATATATACTAGTAATGCCCGTGCCTGTCGGCACGCAAAAGATTTCGAAGGCGACAAAAATATTTTGAGGGCGTGATAAAATTTTGAGGGAAAAGGTAATATTTTAAGGGTGGCAATAATAATTTAAAAGTGATGATATTTTTGAGAAAGAGAACAATATTTCGAGGGTAATAACAATATTTCTTGAGCGAAAATAACATTAGTAATATTTGATTAGTCTATATATGAATGCACGTGCCTGTCGGCACTGCAACGAGCCGGCAAAACACATTCGGACCGCCTTCAGCGGCAACACAATCCTTGGGCATCACCACCCCCCACTCCCACCGTGCTCTTTAGCGAACACACTTGGCCACCTTCGATAATAAAACATTTTGGAGTGTTTTGTTATATATATATATATATATATATATATATATATATATATATATATATATATATATATATATATATATATATATATATATAGTAATAGTGTATGCCCGTGCCTGTCGGCACTCGGATGACCGCCTTCGGTAGCAACACACCCCCAATTGTCTTTGGTGGCATCCAAATATTGCTAACGAATTTCATTATTGGGTTAAACCAATTTATTCGACTCCCATTAAAAAGATGTATGAATTCCAATATCGTGGCTACATGGTTCGCCAAAATTAGCTAAAAAATCACACGATGGGAACGAAAAAAAAATCTTGTTTTGAATCTGCAACACACAAAAAAGGAGGGGTTCATTTAATACAATAATAATGGTGAAATCATTAAATTCTAAAATTTCAAATGATCAAAACCGAACGAACCTCTCTACTTGAGGATAAGAGAGCTAATGGGTCCTCAAAGCCCACCTGAAATTTAAAACCTTCGCATCAATTCCTAGCCAACAACCTTTTCCACCGTTGGGATGAAACACTCCACCCCAATATATTTTTAAGAGCAGCAACAGAAGAAGGCAGACAAAGATTCCTACTCTTTTCGATATCGCCCCTCCCTCTACTGCTTGCCGACCAGAGAAGGGGAGGGGGGTTGAATCCAGCCCTCCCTGCTACAATCCCGTTGTGGCTCTAGTAAATCGTGGGACGGGTAGTCGGATTCAGCCCTGGGTGCCATCCGGTGGTACTTGGCCGCAAGAAGAGGAACAAAGGGGGTTTTGAAGCTTAAGCTGGGTGGTACATAGCCATCAGCAATTGTGTGACTCGATGAAGGTGGCTGTGGTGGTTATCGGTGCCAACATCATGTGGAGATCGAGCACCAAAAATAGAGTTTGATATATTAGCATTTTTCCAAACACCAACTGGCCATATTTTCAACTCTTATATTTCCCTCATTGTAATTCCACTAATGTATTAGAACAATCTGATAAAAAATCTGGAGATGTATTATTCCAAAGGTTCTCATTGTTCACTTCAATGTAAGTTGATGCATTCAACAGAAAGATAGTGGCAAAGAGGATAATATCTATTACCATTCACATACTCTAGAATCCAAATTACATAGATATTAGAAAAAGATCAAACACCTAAAGACATCACCTCCCACAATCAATCTTCAAACCTAAACAAAAGAGAGCGAGAAGAGCAAAGGGTTATCGGACTCGTCATCTGTAGATGTGCAGGGGCAGTTTTGGAAACTACATCCTTCTTGGGGAGGTGCAAGTTGTGGATGTTGGGCATCACACCGCCGTTGGCGATAGTGACGGTGCCTAGCAGCTTCAATAGCACCTCATCGTTCCTCACCGCCAGCTGAATGTGCCTCGGCACTATACTCATCTTCTTATTGTCCCTCGCCGCATTCCCCGGTAAATCCAAGACACTTAACCACGTGCTGCTTGAAATTCTTAGAACTTCAGTCAAAACAAAGCAAAAGAATAGTATCAAAGAAACCCAAATCCATCCAATGCATAATTGTACATGCAGAGAGAAAGCAGAAGAGAGAAGCAATATCAAGAAAAACCACTTCATAAGCCACACCAATCTCACGGAAAGGAAGTAATAGAACAACGATATACGTTTGGATAGGGATATGAGCAGTTAGAATTTAGGTATTGAAGTCGAACTGTACTCGCCTCACTAATGTTATTTGGCCAAGTCGGACCGAGTTTTAGTGGCTTCCTAACTCTTCGTCAATATTTTTTATCATTCTGAAAAATGAAAAAGATATGATAAGGGATTAAGCCATTATGAATTTGTGGAAGTCTTAGAGTTAGGATTGGTAGAAGGATTTATTAATTGAAAATTTTTTGATGCAGGTTTCCCTTTAGAAGAAATACCAAAAAAATCTTGCATTTCTACTGCAGCTTTTTCCCATAATCTAATATTGTGTTTCCTATATGCTTCATTATTCCTGATAGTAGAAGAAAAGGTAAGATAAAAGGGAAGGCCATATATAAGGCACAACATATATGTCGAAGAAACTATTGATTATTATAAATGTCAAAAGGCATCAAATGACAATTAATTAAACAATTTTGGAATTCAGGAATTTGAAGCCCAGGGTTCAACCTCTTCAAATTATTCCAATAACTCATCTGTACATCAAAATATTCTGGACCACAAAAAAGGTGACTTGCATCTAATTGGACTTTTTACAACCAGAAATAAAGGACAAAGCATTTCAATCGAAGAAGCGAAGGAATCTCTATATACATGTGATCTCTGTGAGCGAAGTTTCCCCCCGTGACAACCTCCGCACAAGTTGTCACGGGCCATCCTTAACAGATCCAGTGGCCCAAGTAGTTTCACCATTCACCAATTGCTCTGCCTCTGTAGATGTACCAAAAAAATTAATAAGCTAATATTTTCAAATTGGAACCATGAAAAAAGCCTAAAATTTTTAAACCCAAATAAACCAACACACATGGAAAATATGCAAAGACTCCAGACCTCGAGGATGCAGCTCAAGTGTGGAGTTTTGCTATGGCGTGACTTGGGCTGGCTAGTCTTGCTTAGTCATCGCATCGACAGACTCAAGAGGTGAATCGGTGGCGGACGAATCTAAGAGCAAAATCCCATTAGACTTTGAACCCGAGCTCACTAACCCCTCGAACGTTAAACCCGACCTGAATGTTTGAAGCGGCAAGATCAACTTGGTAAAAGAAATATACTTGACTATAATAGTTAATGGAACCATTCAATTTGAATATTTAAACCCAATAAGAGAGAGCTATTCACGTAACTAATAAAAAGAGCAATACAAAGCCAATTCAAGACGTTCAAGGTTTCTATTTATAGAGTGGAGTTTCAAGACTCATTTTTTATCATATTTTTAGATGGGCAAGGTTTCTATTGAGTTTTCCTACATTCAACATAGATGAAGGTATGATCCAGATTATTTTACAAATCACAAATAGACGCAACTAATGAAAGATGCAATTAAAGAGAGATACTTCGAATGCAGAACAGGTCAAACAAAGGCAAAAGGGAATGAGATGTCATTCAAGAATGAACATAAGAGAAAAAACATACCTCCAATTCAAGGCATCTGCAAGCAAATTCAAGACACTCTGAACTCAAAAGGTAACACCTTGGTATCACAATATTTTGTCTCATTTGGCAATTTTCATTTGATCAAAACTGAATTGAAGGGGGCAAAATGTAGTTTTTTAACTATAGGGGGGTGAAGTGTTTTGGATATACAACTTTTATTCATTGGCAATGACATCATACAAAGACATTTGTATTGTAACATTATAGCAAAATGGTAATGTCGAATGCACTTGGCACACCGCACACTTCATAATGACATCTTGGGTTCCTTTATATAACCCTAGGGGTGTAAAATGGGCCGGGCCGGGTCAGGTCGGGCCTACATATGCTATGCCCGGAGTAGCCCGTCGGGCTGGGCCTCGGGCCTAGGGTCTGAGCCCGGGCCCGGCCCATATATACGTATATTGGTAATTTTGGGCAAGGTCGGGTCGGGTTTGGATTAAAATATATCTTTTAATAAAAAAAAAAATTCAAAGGATAATAGATAGACTCCAACATAGAACCTGATTGTAATTTCCAAGCGCTATAGCCACTATATTACATTTCCTTAGTATTAAAAATATACAGTCTATATATTACATCCAACAGAGGGAGACCTCTGTGGATCCCTCTCTAGTTCTGTATGAAAATCCTTACCTGATCCCCTTCCATGTGGAATCCCACAGCCTTTACCACATCTCTTTCTCACCTCATCCTTCACCGTGCCCCTTTTTTCTAGTACAGTCAACCTTGAGTCTTTTAGAAAGGCTGTTCAATCCTCTCTTTTTGCACACAATAATGGTTGACTTATTTCTGATTTTGATGAGTATTTTCTTTATTGTTCTTCCTGTTTCTTTCTTATATTCTCCTTTGCATCAATATATTTATATCTTATACAGATTTCACCCCTATTCATCTATTTGAAGTTAACCTTGTATATTAGTTTGTGTTTCCTGCTTAGAACTTGAAGCTTGATGGTGTTTTACAGTCTTCATTAAGCCTAGACTTATAGCCCATGGTGTTAGATGCCCTAATATTGGTACTTGGTAGATCTATAGTGTTTGCACTAAATTTTCCTTTTGAACTTGTATCCCATTTTTACATTTCTGTACGTACAATTCTACACACATACACACAATCACACACACACACACACACACAAATCATACCTCGGAGCAGCTCTTTTTTCATCAACAACTTATACTCTACTAAAATCACTCTAATAAGAAAGCCAACAGAGCTTACCATTGCATTGTGATACTTGTCCCTCAAGTAATTGCATAAATTATGGATAAAATGAAACAAAATTATACCCAATTCATACCCGAAATCCGAACCAAAATGCAAAACCCGATTGGGTATGGATCGAGTATGGACCCTCTTGTATCCGAATGGGTATGGGTCGGGTATGGACTCAATCCATACCCGAATTCGTGCAGACATACAGTATACGATAAAGGGGAAGCATGATTAGACATGATCTAAATGGGAAATAAGTAAAAATGAAAAACAGGAAAAAAACAACAAAAAACGAACTTAAATTTAGTGATATCCCTCGTGGTATTCACATAATCGAAGCCCGCCTTCTTACTTAGACTTGTTATCTCTGCTCATTTGTTATGGTTGTGAATAATTTTTTGTAAAAGTGGAATGAATAAAATTCCCAGACGTGTATCAATTTCAGTATGAGAGGTTGCATCTCTGCATCCAAAGAATTTTGTGATTGAAACTTCGCCAATGAGATGCGAATTCATTGCTACTACGCAGTGCGGATTGTTTTAAGTTAGGTCATTCCAAAGCATCACTGTGAGGTGTGAAAGAAACTTAACATTTTAAGAGAGGATCCAGACTCGGCGGTGGGCGGCGGGTGACGGGCAGCGGGCGAGAGATTGGGAGGTGGGTTAAATAGGTTTGCAATTTTGGACCCGACACGATAGACTTATATGCATCTTATAAGATGAAAATTTTCAATTTTGGAACCAACAAGATAGTATCTTTTAAGATGAAATCTTTGAAATCTTTTATACAATTTTAAGATGAAAAGTTCATCCAATATGCAATCTATTAAAGAAAAAAAAATGAGAAATTAATCACCTTGATCCCGTCTATTTCGAGATTCATCTTCTCTCCGCCCTTGATGGTGAAATTGGAAGCAGGTTTGGGAGGGCCACCGCTCTGCAAATCTCCCGGTCGGTTGATGCCACCGTATTGGACCGGCACAAACACCGGCCAAATAAATCTGAAAGAACAGAGCAATCACATGGTACGTGAAGAAGTATTAAAACGAACACATTACATCATTAATGTCATACAGTAAACGATGCTGAATTCATCCCCGAAATGGGGGAAGAAGACCAATGGCCGATTAGAAGCTGTTCAGAGAGGGGGAGGAGGAAGGTACAGAGCTGAGGCAGAGTAGAGATAGGTACATGGCATTAATTATATATTTTACTTGTAAAGGGTCTCGGCCACATACCCTTCTCTAGCAATCAGGAACTTGCTCTTGGTCCTCTCGGTGAGAAAGGGACTGATAATTGAGTACATCATGCTGAAATACCACGGCACGTTGATGAAAACCTGCAACCCAACAACCCATCCAAGATTATCAGATTTGATCCAACAAAAAAAAATCGGGAAAAGAAAAGGATTGAAAACCAACTTCATGGATTTGCAGGGATCTAAACAAAAGAACCCATAAATGGGTTTCATGTTTTTTCAGAGATCGGTGACCTAAATGATGAAGTTGACGCCGCCGGGGCAGAGCTCGAGGAGGCGGACGCCACTCTCCATCACCTGGACGCGCCACCGGAGGAAGCAGCAGATGGGGTGGCCGACGCGATCCCAGCCATGCATGTAGGCTTGCAGTTTCGGGGGGGGGGGGGGGGTAATGAGGTGCCGAATGGCTGTGGGTTCAGAGAGAGAGAGAGAGGGACATGTAGATCGATAGATCGGGTGAGATTTTGTCGATTGTCAGGTGAGAGAGAGAGAGAGGGGATCGTGGAGATCGTCGAGAGAGAGAGAGAGAGAGAGAGAGAGAGAGATGTGGCGGTAGAGAGAGAGGGGGGGTGTGGAGATCGGGATTGAAGAACCAAAATTTGGCCTGTAGAGAGAGAGAGAGGGATGTGGAGATCGGGCCGGTAGAGAGAGAGGGATCGTGCGATCCGAGCGCAGATGAGGTGGTCGAGAGAGAGAGAGAGAGAGAGAGAGAGAGAGAGAGAGAGAGAGAGAGAGAGACGTGTAGATCGGGAGATCGTGTGAGCTCAGGCCGATTGACGTGGCAAAGATCACACACCATCTTTTTGAATGCCCGATTGACGTGGCATATGATCATAGCGTCCATTTGTGTGGTGGTAGTCTTTGAATGAGATGCACCGGTCGGGGGAGGACGGTAATCACGAATGCCATTCACCGATCGGGGCACGGACGGTAACCAGGAATGCAATTTTGGAGAAAGTATTGTGATAACTACCTAATGCAGAGATCTTGTCCTTTGATTTTCTAACTGTCACTTATGTTTATATTATATATATATATATATATATATATATATATATATATATATATATATATATATATATATATATATATATATATATATATAATATTTCACTAGGAATGGATAAAGAGAGCCGTTGGATACAAACATAAGTGACAGATAGAAAATCAAAGGCAAAATCTCTCTGCATTGGGTAGGTATGCAGAATCATTTCTCTGAACAATTGAAGCATTTCTTTACCGGTCCCGTAGTGTGTAGCAGTTAGTGCCACGTCCGACTGCATCTTGAATGGCACGATCACAACCATCCGTCACATTGATCGAGTGCCACGTCCGCCCCCCAATGTGGTGCCCATCCCCAATTCTCTCTCTCCCCTTCATCTGTTACGCACCCCCCTCCCCCCTTATATGCACGATCCCCCCCCCCCCTGGCCAGTTAAGGCCACAAGATATTGTTGGAATTGGATCCACTTATCAGAGTCGCAGCGGAAGCAAAAGATAGATCCGAAGATCATACGGTGTATGTTTCATTACAATTAATTCTACAAAACAATCTATATGCAAATCTATGATCTTAGCATATGTGCGGACACCCTAGAGATATACTACGATCTACGGAAGACATGCATGTATCTAGTTAGGTGTTTAGAATCATCATACCTTTTGGATCTATGATCAGGAGATGACGGAACGATAAAGAACCGCACTTGAATCGCAAGGGAAACTGTCGGATAGTACATTGTCCTTTGCGAATTGAAGAATCCTCGAAATCCCGTCTCTGAGTGCAGGGATTACGAACCGACGGAGGAATCCGTTGCGAAGACGATGGCGAGCCGCGAGATTTTCTCCTCCTTTTTCTCCTTTCTTCCTTCTCCTTCCTTCCTCTTTCTTCTCCCTTCTTCTTCCTCTCTTTTCCTTGGCCAAAACCACAATGGAGGAGCTAAAGGAGGGGGTTCGGATTTTTGGAAGAGAGGAGCACATTAGGGCCGGCCCCTCCCCCTCCCTAATACATATAGGGCCAGTCTCCTAGTGCCCATGGGCAACCTAGGGCCGGCCCTAATAGGATTAGGATGAGGGGGGGCGGTTTTTAGGGATTCCAGGTGTTTATCGTGAAGCCCGGACAAAAACGCCCTTCACGAAAAGTGAAAAACTGAAAGAGAGACTGAGTGAGGTGCGCTACTCGGAATCGAGTTCCGTCAGCGCCTGTGAGCTCCTGGAATTATTCTGCTCATTCTAAGATCCATATTCAATATTTTCTGAGCCATATTTCAGTATTTACCAAAATACCCCTACAGCCCGTAACACATGTGAATTAGGTTCTTAGGCTCCGGGCTTGCGCTCCATCGCGCTACTTCGCATCCAATGTATCCAACTAGGTCGGGGAACATTTCATATACGTAATGACAGGGTGGAACCTTTAGGGTTCGGGATCTCTAGCTCCAACTGGATCCCTAATTAACTGTTCCGGTGACACACCAAAAGTTCCGTTAATCAGCCATAATCCGATTAACCCGCGTAGCCACCTAGAGTGCGACGCGAGTTAAACTCTAGTGATCCTAAACTTATGTTACTCCCTCGTAACCCTGTTCTCTACTATACTCCGATAATCCTTAGTTCCTCCTATTACTGGTGCCATGACACGACTCGGGCGGTGGGGAGCACCGTCAGATCCCGATTGATCATCTGACTAGGGTTTGATGACTTGTCATCTATAACACCACACACCTTCCAGTGCTATGCCTAGCATCCGGAACGTCGTCAGTCATACTGACAACCACCAGGCTTGGGTTAACTGTGTGGACAGATTGACTCATCAAAACGCACCCATCCAACACTGGACGTCGGATAACCTGTAGGGATTACATGTCACTCAAGCGCCAGCTGGGTAACCCAACGTACCGTGGTATTGGACTATGGAAGGTCTGCACACATTGGCACATCAAAGCACCACACAACTGGTTGGCCCAGTGAACATGGTCCCTCAGGGTTAAGGACAGATTATCTATAGTAGTAAGACGGTTTATGCACCAGTGTCTGAATCACTGAACTGTGCACCATCTTGGTTCCTGTTCAACACGATCATCGTGCTTGGTCAGGTGAATGGGAATCCCACGTTCCCATGGTAGAGACTTCACCACATCCTCTACCTGCCAATAGCTTGTTCTCGGTGAAGCGACCGGCATCACCTAAGCTGTGAACTAGTTCTAGGTCTACACAGAACTGGTCCACTGGGCCTTCCAAGCATGGATCCTCCATGCGCCTCAGTGGCCTACTGTGTTCCCTAGGGTCCTTTTATTATATGAGTATTATCATACACCAGAGTAGTATTTTAATTAAAGCAATAACCAAAGTCATCATTATTAATGTTAATACAGAAATTCCACACTAAGGACACACGAGCTACAACAGATATCTCCCTGATTCTCTCTCTTTCTCTCTCTGTTACGCCCCCTCCTCACCGCACACGCACTCTCTCTCCGTCAGTTAAGCCCCCTCTCTCGCTCGAGATCTCACTTTCTTTCTCCACTCTCTCTCCTTCTACGACCCTCTGCCCCCCAGACCCCTGTCCCTACCGCCTCCGCCAGGCCATTGCTCCCCTCCCCCTCCTTATTCCCTCCCGGCGGCCCTGAAAGGTGAATCGCCCAGTCCCTTCGATCTCCCTTCTTCCTTTGCCTCTTCGCCTCAAGCCTCCAGCCTCCTTCTCCTTGCTATCGCCTGACAAAAAGAGAGGAGAAGGGCCTGTCGCCTCCTTGCTACCACCGGAGAAGAAGAGGGAAGGAGGGCTGGTCACCTCCTTCACTCTGATCCTGTCGGAGGAGAAGGGGAAGGGAGGGGTGGCCGCCTCCTTTGCCTTGCTACCACCGGATAAGTAGGTAAGGGCTGTAGATCGGCCTCCCCCTCCCCCTTCCATGATCTATAGGGCTGTAGATCAGGCTCCTCATCCCCTACGAGTCATTGGCGACCACCTGACGACCCTGAGCCCGACTTCCCCCCGCCTACGGTGAGCCCCTCTCCCCGTCGACCAGCTGATGACCCCAAGTCTCTCTCTCTCTCTCTCTCTCCTATTTGTTTGGTTTGATCTGTAAGTTTATAAGGCGTGAAGGACGTAATGAAGTCAAGGAGAAAAGAGGAGGAGGAAGGAAGGACATTGAGAACTTAGATCCACCTCCATTGCAGGTCATTTCCTCATCCTCCTTCTCCATAATTCTTGCTCTATTTTTTTTCCCCTTGAAATGCTTTGGTTTTTTTTTTCGGTTCAGGGATCAGAAGAAGAAGAAGACTGAGAAGAAGAAGTGATGAAGGGGAAAGAGAGGAGGGGGAAGGAAGAACGTCAGTTGGGAAGAGGGAGAGAGAAGTAGGAGGGTGAGCAGTGGATGCGGGGGTGGGTCGAGTTGCAGTGGAGGTGAGGTAGATTGATGAGAGTTAACAACATAGGTGGGGAAGGTCAGGGTTGGCAGAGGTCGGTTGTAGGGAGGGAGACAGATGGAGGGGGAGCTGCGGGTGGGGGGGAGGCAGAGGTCCATCATCCCTTCTTCCACCACCCACTTGGTTTCTCTTTTACCCCTGCAGATTCCGGACTTCCGACTATCTAATCCTATATTTTTTTTATCTTTTCTCATAACTCTCTCTGATCTCTTCTTCTTTTTTCTATGTTGCAGAGCACATCAGCAACAATGGAAATGAACATGATCTTAAGGTTTAAGCTAACTTGGATTTTGTTCGATTAGTTACAGCTGAGATCCAGTCACAAGTTCTATGGCGATAGCATTCTGCTTTGTATTATTATGGGAATTGCTGCATATCTATATAAGTAAGATCCCCTTCTTTGATTTTGCCTTCTTTTTTTTTGAAAGCCCATTTATCCTCATCCCAGTTGTTCTTTATGGTGTAGTGTACTGAAGAAGTGAGTTGCGTGAAGGATCCTTTGTTCAACTCTGCGGCTGGATTGCTGTGATGTGTATTTGTGCTTCATTTATTCTTTTCTTTAGTTTGATGTCGATCTCAATGTTTTCGAATTAATGTTTGGCTTTTCAGTTTTGGTCCTCCAGCATCAACGTCATGGTATGAAGTTGTTCTTCTACTCTATAGAATCCTCTTTAAATACTGATCCAGAATTCCAAGGATTTGTTCAATCTATCATGTAGTTCTAGACTTCTAAACTCTCACGGACCTTCTCCTATGCGGTTTGATATTTGTTCTTTATGTACATTGATTGCGTTATCTGAATTTAGTTCATGATTGTCTATTATGTGACTTTGGTATCTAATAGTTTCCCAACAAATGTTCGATTATATGCTTGAAAAAGGAGATAAATTAAAGGAGTGTGTCAGGTTTTTCTTAGTTATAGTTCATCATTGTCGATTATATTACTTCCGTGTCAAATATTCGCCAAGAAGATGCTCGATTAAATGATTGAAAGAGAATATTAATTAAATAAATGTGGTCAGGTTTGTAGTGCATTATCTGAGTTATAGTTCATGATTGTCTATTGCCAGCGGTTCCGGATGGCAGTGACCGGCGAGAGGCCAAAGTTTCTCTAATTCTCTTTCTTTCTCTTTCACTCGCGTCAATTGTCCACCCTAGGCTTAAATGCGTGATTGGTAATATGATGGGTCTCAACTGATCAGCTTAAATGTTAGTTGTTGAATAGATCGGGAATAACCTATGAAGAACCATACAATCCCTTTTTTTTCCTTTCAAATCCCTTGATTCCACAAAATTAACTGATAAAATAAAGTGTTTTGCATGGCTGTGTTGCAAAAAATTTAGTGATTTACTTCTCTCAAGAGTATAGTAGCTGGTAAAGAGGCCGACATGGTGAAGCAAAAGGCGCCCTGTGGGGATGACGATTGCCACTCAACTCAAGATTCATTTTTTTATGTTGAACCAAAATGTGACGCAAAGTTAATATTGTAGAGAAAAAATATTATAAAGAGAATATTATAGAGATAAAATAATGTAAATATTATAGAGAGTGCGATGCACTGGTTGAGTATGGGTGCAACGGACGACAATGGGCGGTGATGGAAGCTTTCACCTATGGTAGTGGTGGCGGTTGGCGGAGGTGACCACATCGTGGGGAGAGAGAGAGAGAGAGAGAGAGAGAGAGAGAGAGAGAGAGAGAGAGAGAGAGAGAGAGAGAGAGAGAGAGAGAGAGAGAGAGATATTGTACTTCCTTATCGCCCAATTGGGGCCTGCCATGTCGTCCATTAAAGAGAGTTATGCTTTTGCTGTAGTTGCTTATGGCCTAATCGGGGTATGCCATGTCATCCATTAGAGAGAGAGCTACTTAATAAATTAAGTGGAGAGAGAGAGAGAGAGAGAGAGAGAGAGAGAGAGAGAGAGAGAGAGAGAGAGAGAGAGAGGTTATGGGGTTAGAGAGGAGCACTGCATGCCATATGTGTCGGGTTCACCAACCAGGACTGACCCATGCACAACATTTGCGTACAATCCAATCGAGATATGTCACATCGTCCATTAGATAGAGATTATACGGAGAGATCAATTTTTTTTGGATAATTACACTTTTCCTCTTGAAATTTAGGTAAAAAACACTTAACCCCCATTTAGTGTATTTAGTTCTAAATCACTCCCTAAAGTTTGAATTGTTATCACATTACCCTTTGTTGTCAACTACTTATTCCCCATTTTGGTAATTACATTTAGTGTTCGGAGCTAAACTTCAGGTGGGCAAAGTGTAATTTATCCAAAAATATTTGCTGTGGGGATCTTGGCATTTTGCTGAAGATGCTAAGTGCGACATCTGGATCGTTGATGTAACACCACGTTCAATCCAAAATTGATTTATGTGAGGATTTATTTAAAACTAAATTTTAAAAAGGAGAAAAAAGATAACCATTTGCTCACCGATGAATTATGTTATTTTGTCCAAGTGTGGGCTCCCCGTCCGACTATGGTTGTGGCGTCCCCGTCGATTGTGGGCGCCGCCAAACCAATTTTGCCACCCCGTTCGAGTATCGACAGACACAAGTATTATTATCACTCTCGAAATATTATCACCTCCTCGAAATATAATCACCACTCATGAAAAATTATCACAATTTTGATATATTGTTCTCTCCCTCGACATATTGTCCGCCGATCTTGAAATGTTTTGTTGTTACATTCGAAATATTGTATCTTCCTTGAAAAATTATTCTCGCCCTCGAAATATTTTGTGTCGCCCTCGAAATCTTTTTCGTGCCCTTGGGCACGGGCATTATTAGTATATATACATATATATATATATATATATATATATATATATATATATATATATATATATATATATATATATATATATATATATATATATATATATATATATATATGTATATATATATACACACACATATACACACACACACACAGGAGCGTAGCCAGAAATTTTTTTTGGTCTGGGCTGAAACTAAACTAGTTGTTTTTTACAATGAAACTTTTACTTTATAAAGAAATACTAAGCAAAATTTTTTAAGCGAACATCAACGGTAATAGAAATTATATTAATATAAAAAAAGGTTAATTACACTTTGTCCCCCTGAGTTTTAACTCAAAAACATTTTACCCCCCTTAGTTAAAAAACTACATTTTGCCCCCCCAGAGTTTTAACTCAAAAACATTTAACCCCCCTGTAGTTAAAAAACTACATTTTGCCCCCCATTGAAGTCAAATAAAAATTACAAAATGAGAGATATTAAGATGTTGACAAAAGGAGTATTGTGCTAACTTTTCAAACTTTAGCGAGTGTTTTGGAAAACTATAGCGGGGTTAAGTGTTTTTGACGGTGATTCACGTTTCGTGAGGACTTAGACGCGATAGCGATTCACGTACGTGTCATAAGGGGCCAAGGGCCTCGCTAGGTTGAGGCGGGCTGAGACATGCATGTACTTAATAACATGAGTTATTTTTTCTCAAAACTCAGCCGAGCTATAGCCCGGCCGAGCCAACTATTAGATCCGCCCATGCGCGCGCACACACACACACACCCACACCCACACACCAAATATATAATATTATGATCGGGCTTTTAGGCTTCCTTTTGGGCAGGGCCAGTCTGCAGGCCCATGGTGGTGGCTCAAGTCCGATCCATGGTGTTTTCGAGTAGGGTCGTTGACTTTTGGGCCAAGCTTAGGCCAATGGGCTTTTTTTTACACCCCTAACCCCACCCATCACAACTCAAAATAACGAGCCAGCTTACACGTTGATTTCTGACTAGACCTGGGCAAGACAGGACCCACTGAAGCTGTGTTCATAGGAGGGTAATCCGACTTAGCGGTAGGGCTGCAACTCAGGCGGATTGAGGGGTCAACCTAGTCCCAACCCAAGATGTTGAATTCTCTGCCCAAGCCCAATCCACTCTGTGATCGAATTGAACTTTCCTAGCCCAATCGGGTTGTGCATGACGGATTGGTCGATTTCAACCTGGTGGATAAGAAATTATTTACATATAACAGTTCATTTGCGATAATATAACACATAAAACAAATCATTGCATTTTTATATGGGTGAACATATAATATCTATCCAACGGTGGTCATTAAAAGCAAGATAAATACATATGAAAATTCAACTTGTGTTGATAATCCCAACAGATGGTTTCTAATCGGATCGATTCAAATTATATAATATTAAATATTTATTTACTAAATGGGCAGTTTTAGCCCTACGAAGCGGTGATCGGACCGCGCAATTCACCACGAGAAAAACGACGGCGTCTCTGAACTCGAGTCTCTAGATAAGTGGATCCCCTTCCGGTCTGTAAAACCCTTCCCCTCGAAAATGAAACCCTGATCGAACCCTCGACGATCCCTATATACGGACGATCTCTCGATCTCCCCCCTTCCTCCTCGTCCCCAGATCCCCATTCTGCCATGAGAGCCAAATCCGAGAACGGCCCCAGCAAGCCGGGATCCAGTTCTCCGCCGCCGCCGCCGCCGCCGCCCCTCGCCGATGCCGCCTTCCCCTTCCTCCCCACCCTCAAAACCCTCCGCCTCAAGACCAAGCAGCAGGAGCTCCTGCTCCGCGTCGCCGTCCTCGCGCTCGTCTACCTCCTCGCCTTCGCCATCCGCCTCTTCTCCGTCCTCCGATACGAGTCCATGATCCACGAGTTCGACCCCTACTTCAACTACCGCACCACCCTCTACCTCACCCGCAACGGCTTCTACGAGTTCTGGAACTGGTTCGACTCGGAGTCATGGTACCCCCTCGGCCGCATCATCGGCGGCACGCTCTACCCCGGCCTCATGGTCACCGCCGCCCTCATCTACTGGGCCCTCCGCTTCCTCCGCTTCTTCGTCCACATCCGCGAGGTCTGCGTCCTCACCGCCCCCTTCTTCGCCTCCAACACCACCCTCGTCGCCTACTTCTTCGGCAAGGAGGTCTGGGACACGGGTGCCGGCCTCGTCGCCGCCGCCCTCATCGCCATCTGCCCCGGATACATCTCGCGGTCCGTCGCCGGGTCCTACGACAACGAGGGGGTCGCCATCTTCGCCCTGCTCCTCACCTTCTACCTCTTCGTGAAGGCGGTGAAGACCGGATCTCTCGCCTGGGGGCTGGCGTCGGCGTTTGGGTACTTCTACATGGTGTCGGCATGGGGAGGTTATGTGTTCATAATCAACCTGGTGCCGCTGTATGTGCTGGTGCTTCTGATCACCGGGAGGTACTCGACGAGGCTGTACGTGGCGTATAATAGCATGTATGTGATTGGGATGCTGCTCGCGATGCAGATCCGGTTCGTGGGGTTCCAGCATGTGCAGTCCGGGGAGCACATGGCCGCAATGGGTGTGTTTTTCTTGATTCAGGTTTGCTCTTTTCGCTTTCCGGGATTCCGTGGCTTTGTTGTTTATCCTTGATTTGGAAAATTTTGTTTATTCTTGATCAGAAATTGAAACCAAAGTGAAAGTGAGATTCTCTAAATGCGGTCTTACTTGATTCTATAATAACCTACTTCTTTATATACTAATCCTGCATTTAACCCTGTGCTTTATACAAGTAGCATGATTTGTTAACGCGGATATATGCAAGCAATAGCATACAAACTATTGAAGAAATGTAAATTCCTTACCTTTTTTTTTCCCTTCAAGCCGGCTTTGCAATGGAGCGCAACATTACGGTAGAATTGGGATTCCATAGTGCACGTGAAAAATCTAGATCTTGGCATATCGTAACTCGGTGGTGTATCCACCTTGGAACCATTGAATCAAACATAGTCAAATTTCCTATGAAATGACAAAAATATGTCTTTTTTTAGGATCTGACCTAGTAATTGTCCCATAATTACAAATTTTGGTTTGACATCACGAAATGTCTGTGGAATAAACAATATTCGACAAAAATCTGGAACTCCGCCTTTTTTTTTTTTTGCACAATTTCACTAATTTTTTGTTTTTTTAAGTAAAAGGTTTCATCTTTTTTGTGAAAAGGTCCATATTTTCCTCCATTCCGATTCTTTTTCGTAACATATCAAAATTTGATCGAAATTCGACAATTTTCCACCAAAATCTTTCCATATAAGCTTCAAAATTTCCATCGAATTCTGACAAATTTCCTTTTTTTTATTGATCAAATTGAAATTGGCATTTTAAACCTTGCTTGAATCGTTACATTTTCTTTTGTTTCTGAATTCTACTTGGTTACTTCTTACGTATAACCTACAGTTGCTGCTATGATATTTTATGGATGTTAAATTCATGAAGTTTACTTCTCTTTATTTTGATATTCGGCTTAAAATTTATAACCCTGTTTGAGTTCAACCAAATTGTAGTTAGTTAATCATAATGGCTGTTCTTGTTTGATTTTTTCCCCCTAAAGTTTTGAGCCTTCTATGTTCCCAGTTACATAAGGACCTATGTTCATTCTAGATTGTCATTACATCTACTCTAAGGGATTTATGAGTATTATGTAAGCGAAACAGTTTATGTGAAGTTGATTGTGTCTCCACCTTGTTATCTATCAGTCGAGTGGCTGGTAGCCTATGCACATTAATGCTGATTTTCTATAGCAATTTATTCTATGGCCACTTTGGCTTACCACATCATAGGCCTGAAATATTTGTATGGTCATATTTTGTCCGCGTCATGATTTGTTCATGTCCTAATGCGGCTTGATTGGGATCATATTCTTGCTAATCTCAATGGAGATGAAAAGAAAGGCTAGAATGAAAATTTTAATAATCTATTGTCTATATGGTTCTCTAAAAGGGTCTTAAATGATATATTAATTAATTAGATCCTGACACTTTCTATGTATGATTTGGATATTTATACCAAAAACATGCAAGGTTTAAACCTAGAAATAAATTGTAGACCTGAAATTGAAGGACAAACCGATCTTGATGAATCCTTATTTTAGACAAGCCTTTGGGGCATAGTGCTAAATTCACACTTCCCGAGACAAAAAGAAGATATAGCTGCGGCATTTACTAAAAAGTGCATATCAGTTTTTTTATAATTTGGTGAAAATAATAAAAACTCAAATCTCATGAAAACGTGATACTCATGAAAATAGTGAAGAGAAATGATAAAGGGAGGAGAGAAGAGAAAAGAGGAAAGAAGAAAGATGAGAGAGAGAGAGGAGAGAAGAAAGAAGAGAGGAGAGAAAGACGTCGACATTTTCGCTTGTTGCAGAAAAGCATCTTTTATTCCTTGCAAGCAATTCACCAGCTAAGTCCAGTCTCTTATTTACTAAAATCATCATTGTTGTCACATTTCCACTTCCCAATAAAATCTAGTAGAAGACATTTGACCATGTATCATAGGAATAACGCATTTTGCCTGTACGTAATTGTTGTAGGAAACAAGCAAATTTTATAGGATTTTTCATGAATTTTAAGGATTTATTTATTTTATTATAAAAACGTAGACGGGTACATGTTTTGGCTGTATCAATCGATACTTATTCGTATCGGTCGGTACGACTCGGCCAAAGGTCGACCGATACCGGTACCGATACTCGTGTTTTAAACCTTGAGTTCTATACTATGAAACACGGACACTTCGTAGAGGGCCCCGTGTCCGTGTCGGACACGTGTCGGACACGGCCACGGCCCGGACACGTGTCGGACACAGCTCCGAAGTGTCCTGGTTTTTTTTTTATCCAGGACACTGCCGGACACGGCTGGGACACGGCCAGGACACCGCAGGGACGTTGTTTGCATGGGATCAGGGATGAGTTGGATGATTTATTTGGGGCTTGGTGTAATGGACGATTGTGATTAAGATTTGGCTTTAACTTATATACTCTAAGGTTATAACATCATAGGATATAATTAATAGGGTTTTTCTTACAAATATTAAGATAATCTTTTAGCAATAATTCTAGAACTTTGTGGATTTTGTGAACTTTATTGGATAGTTGTCATTACCCTTATGACCTCTAGTGAGTATCCCATAGTTTCAAACCCGACCCCATAGTAAATAAACTTCATTTTGCCCTCTTCAATTCAATTTTGATTAGATTGAATCGTTGAAATTACCAAAAGAAAAAATTTAGTAGTTGTCAAATAGGGTATTGTGCTACCATTGAAATTTCTTAAACATAACCATAAAGTAATTTTCCATCTAATTGGAGCTTGGAGCATGTTTTATGAATTATTCTTCTAAATTAAGCATCTTTATGAAGTATTCATGTATTATATATTATTTATATAGAATAATAAATATTAATTGCCGTGTCCTAGCCGTGTCGTGTCCTTCATTTTTGAAGAAATGTCGTGTCGCCGTGTCCGTGTCGTGTCGTGTCGTGTCGCCGTACCCGTGTCTGTGCTTCATAGGTTCTATATGATCTAGGAAGACTAGGATTAATCCTAGACATGAAGGTTGTCATATCGTGTATTGTACCGTGTATCGTTTTTTTTTTTTTGTATTGTGTATCGTAAGATACAATTAAATTTGTATATGTATCTATACATATATAAATTTATAAAAAATATTAGAACAAACTCAACAAAGGAGATTTGTGAAACCCTAAAGAACCTACGCTCAAGGTCTAAAGTGCCTTGTGCAATTGTTCATGCGAGACTCGTTTGTTTGAACCTTATTTTTTTCATCTTTAACAGCTTGACTGAACATGATCCCAGGGTGGTATGGCAGAGGTCCGCACCCTACAAGACCACTATCGTTGTCTTTTTGGAAAGATCCTAATCCTTTTCATAACAGATATTCCCGAAGGGGGAATACCATGAGGGAAATGACATTCTTATTTCTGAGTCAATGCATGTGATTATTGATGTTTATGTTCCCAATGAGGATGTAAGAAATCGTATTCAAGGTCTCACACAACCATGGATGCATTCTTTCTTCACCCTATGTTAGATTAGGGTTATAAATTATTTTTCAACTCGGACGGAGATGTATTGTCCTTTCATAACATTAGAGAAAAATAAAAAATAAAAAATAAAAAACTGTTTTAGAAGTTTAAAACATACTGAACCCTAAAGCCCGCACTTTTACTGTATCGTAGGTATCTTATCGTGTATTGTATGGGACAGTGAAAACGATATGCACATCCGTATCGTATCGTTTTTCTCCTGTATTGTATCGTATGTATCTTATCGTGTATCGTAAGATACCGACAACCATGCTAGGCATAGTCATCAAGTTTAGGTTTGATAATGAGTCGGTGCGAGTAAAACTCGGGAAAGTTTGGTGAAGATCGAAAATTTCGGGAAAAAACGGGAAAAAAAAACCAAATTCGAGATTTAATCTGTGATGGTGAAATTTGGAAAAAATTCGCAAGTTTGGAACCTTTGACTCAACTTTTTAGCCTACATTTAAGCAACTAAAACATTTAGAATGTGACATTCATAACACAACAAGTCAATCTAAAGTGAATGAAGTTGGGATGAGTGGTCTTACATTTCACGACTGCACAAAACCAATGCTTAGAAAACTAGCCGTAGAGATTGTGTGATCACACATGAGCCTATGTGCATGTACGGTGTTTGCATGACCTTTTCCATTGTTGTGCACCACGTGTCAGCATGGCAACCAAACTTGGCAACAATGCTTGAAATCAATGCACATTTGAGTGGATTCATGGCTTTTATCATAGCGATATGCGACTTATTTTTGAGGGAAAAAGAACAAAGAAAAGAAAAAAGCAAAACAACCTTGGGATGACGTGATGAAGAAGCAACTTTGCGCACAAGAGATCGGACTCACCCATTTTTTGAACTAGCTCTTTTTTGAGAAATTAGATTTATATTTTAGCCTTGTCTAAGTTATTAGCCTTTGTAGTTGATCTGTGAAATTTTCTTCTTCAATCTTTTGCTCCCCTGAAGGTCATGATTTATACTTTGATTTTTGTTTCCTTAGGTATAATTGTCTGACCAACCGGCCTGCTTTACATTGCACCGTTGAATAAGACTTGGCACATAAATTAAGAGCGAAATTTTAATTTTCTAAACTCTAGGATATCCTAGTCACTTTACCTGATTAAGTGTGAAATGTTCTGAGAAATCTGTCATTTGCAGGTGACTATTGCTATGGTTTTAACTGTACAATATGTTTTAACTTTACATTCCACCGTTGAATAAGACTTGGCACATAAATAAGAGCGAAATTTTAATTTTCTAAACTCTAGGATATCCTAGTCACTTTACCTGATTAAGTGTGAAATGTTCTGAGAAATCTGTCATTTGCAGGTGACTATTGCTATGGTTTTAACTGTACAATATGTTGTGGATCATACATGTCAAATGCTACATATCGGGTCACATGACTATCAGCGTGATATATGTGGTGCATTCCATGTACTAGCTCATGGTTTTCATTGCGGATCATAAGGATATTTTGTTTGGGTTCATACATTTTCAATTTGATTCTACATTCACCAGAACATACATGAATTGCATTATTCTTTGGGTAGGTTCATTTACAATGTTTTCCATAGTCCAAACCATTTTAAGTTTTTAACTAAAAGGGGTGGGATTCACATGACAAGAAGCTGCAAAATATTAGAATCAGAAGATTGCATTTGGATTAAATGAGACTAAATTGGGTTTTACTTCCTAAGAGGGTACAAGGAGCAGTGCAACCAATACATGAGCTTGGTCCGATATTGCTAGCACAGTTTCTGAAAAATACTATATCAAGCTGATCACAAACAAAAGCCTGCATGAACCTCCTGAGCTAATTTCAAATGAAGGCTGTGTATGATCCTCTTGAGCAAGTAGATAAATGAAGTTGCTTCATGTAATATATAAAACCCCTCTGCAACTTAATTATTTAGAGCAGTCATTCCATCGTAGAATTTGAGCTCTTTGTCTTTGTTTGTAACGTTTACTCCAAAATTTGGTAGTTTGAATCATTTTGCAGGTTTGATTTCCATAGATATTGCACTACTCATGTATTTGTTGTGTCTAATATTTCTGATTAATATAACATAAGATATTGCTCACCAATAAAAAAAACTTAAGATTTTCGATTTGTTGTCAAGAGTCAAATTTCTTGTTTTTGAATGTTCATAAGATGCATGCTTGTTTTCAAGAGTCGATTTGTTCCAGTAGTTCATGGCTCGAATGAAAGGAAGGATTGCCTAGTGTATGTTGGTGTGCCTTTAGTGTATTTTTTGGTGCTTACTGTTTTCTGCTTGGTACGTCATATTGCACTAACAGGAAATGCTTGATAATTTTGTGGTGCATATTTCTTGTATTTTCCATTAAGACATATGTTGAGTAACTTTAGGGACATGCACAGTAACCCAGACGATTGCATGGGTGTTTTTTCAAATACACTGAACACGATGTTTTATATGCAAATACTGTAGTTTCCAGGTTTGTACATGCAGAAGGCCCTATGATAGAACATCATCATTCTCATTTTCCTTTGTAAGTTCTTTGGAGTATACTGGAGTTTTTTATTAATACAGATACAATTCTGTAGCGTTTATGACACCCTTTTGTGTTCTTTTTAAATTAGGAAATATACTAGGATGAACTAATCTATGCACTTACCAAAAAAAAAACTAATATGTACATTATGCCTTCTTCTGCTCTTACACTTCATAATTGTGGTAGTTGCTGACTTGCCATTCTGACCTATAATCTTTTTTGCAGGTATTTTTCTTTCTAGATTGGGTGAAGTACATGTTAAATGATGCCAGATTATTCCAATCATTTCTGAGAATCACTCTGACCTGTGCAATAAGTGTTGGTGCCCTTGCTCTTGGAGTTGGCATGGCATCTGGTTATATCTCTCCATGGACAGGCCGCTTCTACTCCTTGCTTGATCCAACATATGCTAAGGATCATATACCCATTATTGCATCTGTTTCGGAGCATCAACCGACAGCATGGTCATCATTCATGTTTGACTTCCACATTCTCCTATTTCTTTTTCCAGCTGGCCTGTATTTCTGTTTCAAGCGCCTGTCAGATGCCACGATTTTCATAGTCATGTATGGTCTCACAAGCATGTATTTTGCTGGTGTGATGGTTCGGTTGATTCTTGTAGCCGCACCAGCTGTCTGCCTAATTAGTGCTATTGCAGTCTCTGCTTCCATAAAAAATCTTACATCCTTAATTCGAATGAAAAGCAGGTCTCTTCAGACAAGCACCGGCAAAGGGTCAGCTAGCATCAAGGCATCGGCTAAGGTGAGGGCTTCCATGTCTATTAGAGAGCGTTGACTTTCTGCCAAATAACTGAAATTACTGTTTATATTTATTTTGGATTTCTTCTTATGGCTTTTCTGTGCGGAATTATCATTGATATCTCTGAGGAGTTCATAATTTTTAATCTTGTTCAATCTTTTCTGTTTCCATTTACTTTCAATGGCTTTGGCATTTGAAGCATTTGTGCACAATAATAAAGCCTGATCATTTATGTCGAGTTATATATTCAAACTAATGTCCAAGAGATCCTGAATCTTTTATTTTAGAGATGGCTTGTTACTTACAACATTTCTTATAGATTAATGCATTGTTGGTTTGTGTGTGTTTGGGGTGGTGTGTGTGTGTGTTCGCGTGCGTGTGATCCCTCCTATAGATGTACATTCATATTATGAACTGAAATATCTATCAACATACTCCAGTACGCAATACATACATGTGTGTATGCATGAGTGTGTGCAACCTGTACTAGCCTCAATATTTGAACACCCTTTCATATTGAACCTGTCCTTGATACCTTAAACAAATATACCTTCTTTAGTTATTAATGTAGACACATTCATATCAATATCTGAATTGCCACTAAAATGTTGGGTATTCTGGTATCCTCCAACTTCTAAATTGTGTACTTATGGATTTTTATCATAATTTAATTTTTCTGAGTTTCCCAAGGAGTTGACCCCATTTGTAGGACTTCTTCAGAGTTTAGCCTGCTTTTTCGATGGACCAATCCACTGGGTTATTAATGAAGTTCACCTGAATTTTGTTAGATTACTATTTCATCCACACTTTTGTTTGCTTAATATTTTTCATCGTTTATTAAATGCCCAAGCTTCACTCTCTGCTGAACTTCTTTGATATTTAAAATTTTTCTATAGTCTAATGACTTCAGTCTCTTACTATGTGACTATGCAAAGAGGCAAATAAGTGGGGCAGAGTGGGACTAAATTCTCCTAACATGCGACCAAGTTTATTTAAGGCAGTTTTGAAAGACATTGTGATGTTACTACAAAAGATGTCGGAGGATTATTACGGTTTAAGTTCCTTGCCAATTTGACTGCTTATGGTCTTTAGGATATTAATGTGCCTATCATAGACCCAAAGCATGTTGATTCCTGTTTTGTTTAGTTGATGCTGCTTCATTGGAGGGTTTTAATAAGGGTTTTGAGGTCAGTTGCTCCAATATTGATTTGAAAATTTTGACTTAATTAGGATTTTATTGCATATGTGCACAGTTTTAAAGTTGCGCTAGCTCTTTTTGTTGGGGTAATTTTAATCATAATTGTATACATTAATTGTTTTTAGGGAAAAATTGCCCTAGTACAAACTTGATTTAGTAATAAATAATGTTTTTGTGTGTTCTGACATTATTCAAAGATTTGTCCTACATTAGGGTTTAGAATGGGCATACATCATAGTATTTGTGGACAAGCCATTGCTACAAACTTATAATGAAACTTGCCATGACCATCCAGTGCTTAGGTTGTATGAGGCACTCAGGTCTAGTGTCCTATATAAGTTTTTAATCATGAACAAACCTGATTTCACACGAGAAGCTGAAAATGGAGCACACTCATATGTCAACATGATTGAATAAAATGGAAAATGCAAAAGAGGCCGAAGGACCACTAAACCCCCCTAATTTCTTAAAACTATGCCACCCATAAGTAACCTAAATCCTAGAAAATTCCACACCTCTCAACATATAATATAAGGGAACAATTTATATCACCCTTTACTAGAGCAATATTCCAACCAAACTATTTGTAAGTGCAGGTATCATGCCTTCAAAATTCTCTTCCATTTTTGCAAAACACATTGTATTCCATGAAAATGTATAATTTATTCTCGCCTGCCGCTTTACAGGAAATAAGATCCAAGCTACATTCATAATTTGATGGTTGTTACATATAAGGACTTTTATCTAGACCACCAACCATAAGAAGACTTGGGTAAGTCTTCATAGACCTTTAGTTTTGGGCCCGACATTGATGGCTTGAGACAACCAACTATCATCTCCCATCTCTAATGGATCTTACCCCTGTGAAGCTAGAGGAGAGATTGTTAAAAATGAATCACAAGTTTCTTAAACCGACAACACCCCCCATTGCCGTCACCACCACCACCACCACCACCATACACACGCGCGCGCGCACGCGCACACGCACACCCACTCAACAAATCAAAGCATATATTGCCTCATACTTTCTAGTTAGTTTGAGTGGTTTATTCATCCCAGAGACAGTAGAAGTCTTTAGTTAGTATTTTTCTTGAGCTTGAACCACACAAGCTACCCTGCACCTTCCTAACCTATATCAAATCTAAGATAACCATGAAGCTTCCAAGTCTACTAGATGCCCTTCCAAAGAGTGCATGAGGAGTAGTTGATGTCCTAACAAGATGCCCATCGCATCTCAACCATCCTTTTATAGAATCTTATCGCAGTAGAATCTCTTTGTCGTAGGGATGGCATTTAACCTGATTTTTTGGGTTATTTGACCCGATTTGTCCCTATTAGGATGGGTTTGCAATCACGTTAAGTGGTTCTTTTTGTGGGGGAGGAGGGTTGAAATTTCTTTAAAAAACCTGGTTAGGTTCGGGTTTACCCCACACCTTCCTGAACACGATCTGATTATACCCTGTGTACATCCACAGTAATACAGAGAGCAGGAAGAGCCGTGGAAAACTCTAATCCTATATATCAAATTGACGTCTAATCCTCTATAACAAATCACAAAATAATGAACAACTTCTTAAGTTCTTATCATATTTTTGTTACAATAATCATATAGGTACAAACCCGTCCCGCTCCGACACCGGTCACCAAATATAATCGGATTGGGGATGGTGGGTTTGGGTTTTTAATCTAATAGACGTGTGGTGGGGTGTACTCCTAGCCGCGGCGGTGTCGTCCCGCCCAAACCTGCCTCATTGTCATCCCTACTATGTAGGCTCTAAACCACTCAACGAATGTCATTGAGCCTCAATCGCCTATTTTTTTAGAAGATATTGCGCATAATTGCTAGCACGCTCCATCAATGTTTCTTCTTTCCCTGGGACACCAATTCCTAAATCATGATGAGCCTATACCCTTGCCTCTTCCAAATGAAACATTAGTGGATATTCGCTAGATTAGTTAGTAATTACCAATATTCTAGAGCTGAGATAGAAATTACACATGGAATTCACTTCTACATTCAAGAGATATGAGAGCTTGTTCTTTCCACCCAACTAACTTTTTAGTAAAACCTTGACCACAAGTTTTTTATTTTGTTCAAATTTACGGGCCTAAGTTGTAGCTCGAGATATATGATTTTATTGCCTAGGACTTAGTTGTCTCACCGCAATTCCAAATCTAATATATTATGGCATGCAATAGCTGAGTCAACAGACTCAATACTCTCCTCGATTAGAAGCTCTTTAATAGATTTCCTTTGATGACCGTACAACACATCATAAGTAACTCTTTTGCCATTAGGGTAGTGAAATGAAAGGCTTCTTTTAGTTAGGTTCAGCCCGCTAAATTTTATGAAAGAAGCCCTTTGAAATGCTATTTATCAAGGTTTCGGAATCTGGATTGATGCGGAATCCTAGCAAGTTCATTGATAAAAAGAGATTTTTCTTTTTTCACATTATATAAATAAAATAAACATTAATAAAAAAAACTTTTGTTTGGTTGAGAACTTTAGTTATGTTTTCTATAATTAATTTAAAAAAGAGACAACCATCTGTGGTTTCTGCTTTCACAATATCTTTGATGGAAACGCTTTTGGATTAATCACTTTCAGTGATTTCAGAGGCGGGGGCATAAGGCGGGGCGTTTTGCCTGCTGTGGGGCGGGAGTGTAAGCCCCAGGGCGTGGGGTACCCCACGTTTTTTTTTTAAATTTAAAAATAAATAAATAAATAAATAAATAAATAAATATATTACATAAAAGAGTGAAAATAGATTAATAACAAACAAAATAAAAAAATTACTATGAATAAAGTTAGCAAACAAAGCATTTAAGCCTACAAACATGGTTAATAAATCACAAATATATAAAAAACGATAATAAAAATGAACATGTCATTGTCTTTCAATATAATTTAAGATCTAATTATAAGTTTCTAACCAAAATTCAAACTATCAATGTTTATATGCCATAGATTTTATCATTCCATACATGATATCGAACCAATTTAAAACAACTTTAGTTCCCAAAATGTCATTATCGTCATCCAAGAGAGTAAGATGCATATAAAAGATCTCACAGTAGCAACCAAATCATTTTTTTTCAACTATGCAGACAAACTCCAGTGGGGCGTAAGCCCAGGCCATTGGGGCGTAAAAGGCGCGCCCGGGTGTTCGAGGCGTACGCCCCAGTGGTTCGGGCAAGTTTTTTAAAACACTGATCACTTTACCTTTCCGCAAATGTTCACCTGAGAGGTAAGTGTTCTGGTTTTGCCTCCCCACCTATTTATACCATGTCTCAATTGTATTTTAATGTATCCTATCATTATATAGTTTTAATTGATAGACTTGTAATCAAAAAATAATATTTTCTACCTCCACATACTTGAGTGCTGTATGAGTACGATCTTCTTCTGGATGTCGATACACTTCAGGATTCCCATTGGTGACCTGGTCGTTTCAAGATAACAAGGATGTATATGTATTCAAATAATTTCAACCTATTGGCTATTAAATGGCTGTCTTACATTTCCCTAGTGAAAGGTGCACCTTCAATAATTTGAAGCAATTTTTCATGTTGGCTTGTATTAGCACTCAGGATGCTTGAAACTGGTATTTTTGGCTACTCTGAAATGTTCAGTCAGAGATAAAAGTTGATTTTTCTTAAACACAGTAAGCTCTTGTTTCAAAATTTCTAATGTTATTTATATATAATAATGACTTTTTTTTTTTGTTTTGGCAGGCGTCACTTGATCAGCCTCTGCCTTTTCAGAGAAATGTTGCTATTGCTTTGCTTATTGGTGCTTTTTATTTGCTTAGTAGATATGCTGTACATTGCACATGGGTCACATCTGAGGCATATTCTTCTCCCTCTATCGTCTTGGCCGCAAGGGGTGCCCATGGTGACAGGGTCATCTTTGATGATTACCGTGAGGCATATTTTTGGCTTCGTCAAAATACTCCTCAAGATGCTAAAGTAATGTCCTGGTGGGATTATGGGTACCAGATCACTGCCATGGGAAATAGAACTGTGATCGTAGACAATAATACTTGGAACAATACACATATCGCTACCGTTGGGCGTGCAATGTCATCATCTGAAGATGAGGCATATGAGATAATGCAGTCACTTGATGTGGATTATGTACTTGTTGTATTCGGAGGGGTCACTGGTTATTCTTCCGATGATATTAACAAGTAAGTTTTAGTTTCTAATAAATGTTTAGCTTTTCCAATATTTATTTACTTTTGCCATGTATCTGTTCAACTGTTTGGTGACTTCTATATTTATCACTTTTCATTATTGAACTGCTTATTTAGTGGTCTCGTTGCTGTAATGTCTGTATGGGTGTTGGTTGTTTTCTGATGATGCCAGATTTTTGTGGATGGTGCGTATTGGTGGTGGAGTTTTCCCTGTTATAAAGGAACCTGATTATCTCGTGAATGGCGAGTACCGTGTTGACAAAGGTGCAGCACCAAAAATGTTGAACTCTCTCATGTAAGATTTTCTTACTGCTGATTAAACTCAAGATTAACTGCAAGTAACTATCTTGAACTTATTTATGTAAGGGTACAACGGATATTTCTTACTTTTCTCTCTGCTTGATCAGTCTTCAATGGGTCGATACAAACTTTTCTTTTCTCAAAATTAGGAGTCCTGCGTAATACATGCAATTCCCCGTCAATACTTAATCTTCTAGGTTAAGCAAAGTTGATCATACCAAAGTTGCTTTTGGGATTGTAATCTTTTGCTTATGGCCTAAACCACGCCCTAGGCACAGATTAAGTTCTCACCATTCTAATTGTAGCCATTTCAATACCATGTAACGTAGGATGGACTCCTAGGTCAACTGGTTTGTGGGACCATAATAAATTACAATCCATGATGCTTTATAAGTCATATCACATCACATGATATGAATTCCCGTAATGTTATATTTTGTTAAAATGGTTTCAGGCACTTGGACTCAATGTGATACCAGTTTAAGGTTGGAAAATCTTAGGAGGAATTGGATTAATTTGGTAACTGATTAAATTTTGAAATAAGAATGATGCCAAATGGTTGAAAAAAAATTAGGGTACTTATCTATAAGAACAAAGGTGTGTTTAGAATTGTTTTTTTGAGTTAAGCTTAGTAATCACGTGATGAAGTGTGGGAGAGGATGAAACAAAGGTTAAGAAAAATGACATGAATGTGGTAAAATCAATTCAGAATTAGACCAGGAAGGTCACTAGTGAAAACTATTTCCTTGCTACGACAACTAATCAAAAGATATAGAGAGCAAAACGTTCCTTCTTATGGTTTTTATTGAGTTGTAGAAATCTGGATTACCACAAAATTTTGTGGGCATTGAGAAAGAAAGAGCTGCGTGAAGGTTATATACTTAAATTCAATGTTATATACTTAAATTGAATTACTGAGGATATGTATGAGGGAGCAATTAGCGAGAATTAGTTGTGACTTGTGAGATAAATAGTTTTCTATGCACCACAATATTACAATATTAGAGTGATATAACGTTGATTGTTGATAGATGATACAAGGACATGATTGAATGCTATTGACATTATGGATGAAAACTTTGGAAGATAATAGTTTAAAACACAATATAACTAAAACTGGAGTATATGAATTGCATGGAAATGGTACTGATAAAGAAGCTTGTTCAAGTTTAATGGTCAAAGAAATACCACAATGCATTTATTTTGTATCTTGGATCTATTTTATGGAAGGATGGAGAGACAAGAAAATATATCCAATTGAATTGTAGTTGGTTGGATCAAGTGGAGAAGGGCTTGGGGTATTATGCGATCAAAGCATGATTGTAAGCCTAAACATAAATTTGACAAGATAGCAATAAGACTCGTGGTTTTATATGATTTTTAATGTTGGCCACTAATATGGCTGAAACACACTAGATGAGCATGACAGAGATAATGAGGATGTTTGACGTGGATGTGCATGAAAAAAAAACTAGGAGGGAAAGGGTGAGGAATGAGTACATTCAGAGAAAAGAGTTGCACCAATTGAGGTCAAAATGACTAGAACAAATGAATATTGCATATGTTGTTTAACAGAGAGCAAAGGCAACTTAGATAAGGAGAGGCTCTTGGGTTTTAGTGGAGGGTCAAAAAAAAGGAGAGGAAGACCTATAACAACATGGATGGAAGTTGTTCGAAAATTATGGAAATCTTGCAGACTTACAGTGAACAAAGAGGTAGCCCTAAAATAAATAATTGGTGAAGAAGGATTTATAAAGTTGATCCATATAGACGAGCAAAAGGCTTGAGGTTATGGTTGTGTTTTTAATAGGAGAGGAAGACCCAAAATAGCATTGAGCTGACTTGCAGTGACAAAAGAGGTATCCCTAACATAAATAATTGGTGAAGAAGGATTTATAAAACGATCTAGATGGACGAAACAAGGCTTGAGGTTATGGTTGTGTTTATAATTGTTGAAATAATAATCCGAGATCTTCTTGTGCTACTTAAGAGCGTTTGGCTTCTTCCATTTAGTTTAGGAAAAAATGTTTTAATGTTTCATGTACTTTTTAGCGGTAATTTACTCCAAATTTAGGTATCATTTTTAGTAAGCATGTTAGTTGTCAAAGGTTTAATATGACAAGTCCTTGAAGTAGATATATCAGCCCAATTTATGTATAAGCTTTTGATTTGTTGGAGGTCTGTATAAACGGTGAAAATGAGAGGTGGAGTCATATCTTCATTGTTTTTCAGATTATATGGAATATGAATTTTATTATGGTGAATCCATACATTCCCCCCCCCCATTTGTTTTTCTCTCCTTTTCCTTGTATCCTTTTATCTCCAAACGCACTTCACAACACATGCATTTTTTTCTAACAAATAACCTTCGCTTAAATTACACTATGACAAAGATTTATACATTCCTATATTTCAGAAAAACAAAATTGGCTACTGTTTGTTATAGACTTGGTGCCATAAAAGCGAGTATGCTAGATATGTATTGATGACATTTTGATGCAAATTATAAGGTTGCTAGCTAGTGTCATTGTGCTAGTGCGCTGATGGAAACCATATACCTAAGGTCGAAGACTAGAAGCCAATGGAAGAAACAAATGTACACTACTCAATTTGGGGTTATACTTTGATTAATAATTTAATATTTAGGGGCTTTTGATTAACTTTAAGGGAATTTTTTTTTGTTAATTTCAAGCTTCCACCGATTTTTTAATTCACTAGGCAATCAATGATTTCTTTTGCAAAATTTGGGAAGGGGTAGCTTAGGTATTGTATGTCATCGTTTAAAGGTGGTCGAACCTCCAATAAGTAGAGTTGAGAGTGTACAGTAGGTCAACACATTACCCGAGGCATCATCCATCAGATGTAAGGCCCATGGTTTTAAAACTCAACCGATACTGAGTCGTACCGGCTGTTACAACTTGTGCTTGGGCCAAACCGAATTGATACCCCTCTCGAAACTGAGACTAGGCTGTATTGGCCGAGTTGGATAGGTATCGACCGCTCGGTATCGGCCGAGTGGGGTTAACATGCGAGAACATGAGTTTTTATTTGCCTCCCCTCTCGACGTATATAAGGGGGGCTTGGGTATTGTTTCTTCAGACCAAGCATAGAGAAGAGAGACTCTGGCATAATGGCATGTCGAGTTCATCTAGAGCATTTGATTATTGGAGGAAGTTTTTCCGCTATTGCAACTCCGACATCATCAAAGTGATCGAGTGTGCTATTCTCGTCGCCTCAACCGACTACCCGAAAAAGCTCGAGATCAAGCAGATCATATTGCCAAGAAGCTCTACATTTGAAAAGATCGTACTCTGCAAAAAAGGGTAGCCCCTTGCTCTTATATATTAAAACATGAAGCCCCCTCATTCTTACTCAGTAGAAAGTAACCCCTTCCTACTCAACATAAAGTGAAGCTTCGTCCTCTTACTCAGCAAAAAAGTGAATCGTCTCCACTCTCCCTTATACTTAGCATAACATGACGCCCCCTATTCCTATTCGACAGAAAGTACCCTTCTCTCTCATACTCAGTAGAACATGAAGCCCCCTCCTACGGGGTTGAAAACGACCTCGCTCCTACTCAACAGACTGTGAAGTCCCTCATGGTTTCAAATTTCGACCGAAATTATGAAATTTCAACTGAAATTATGAAATTTCGGCAAAATATTTCGGTTTTGGCCATGACCGAAACGAAATAAGGGTTGAAACCAAGGAGACTGGCCATGTCGATCAAATTTCTAGTAATTGGTGTACAAAGTATCCATGCTAGAATGGTAAGGTTTCTTTTTGACTAAAGTACTTTTTGATGTAATTCATGCATTATTTGTTGCTTATGGTTTTGTGGTGATGTGATACTGCAAGCCTACATGAATGTTGTTTCATGTCAGCTCTTTGGCGTATAAAAATTGTGCCAGAGAGATAAAGCAATTCCCTATATTACATCCTCTTTTCTATCTTCTTTGTTTAGACTTTTTTCTATTATGTGGGAAAGCTTGGAGTAGAGCTGGCAATCGAGTTTGGGTTAGGGTTGGCGGGTTGGTGGATTACGTTGCCTCTACCCTAACCCTAACCATTAAACGGGTCAGTCATACCAACCCTAACCCTAACGCACCTAACCCTCTTAGTCTAACATTACATAAATAAAAATATTTAATATTTATCTATTATTACTTATCACATACCATTGTGGACCAATCCACAGAAGTATTAGAGGAGAAATTGGACGGGGATGGTGTTGAAGGTCTTCGAGAATAAGATGTTGGGGTTTCAGATTTACCGAACAACGCTTGGCTTTTATCTGTAGCTTACCGCCCGAAAAGACGAAAAAGAGTGGATATGGGTTATAAGATCTCTTAGGGTATCTTTTATTCTTGGGTGTGTGCCAATGGTCGAGCGGCATATGACGATCGGACCATGCGGTGAAAGATCGTACAAGGTCATGGCGGGCAATGGGAGAGTTGTGAGCCCACGGTTTCTTTCCCCCCTTCAGCTTGCCCTAAGCCCCTTGGTTTAGCATGGTGGGTTTTGCGGGTTGACTGAGCATCGACCTTAATTTTGGTAGGTCAATTTTTTGCTGAACCCTAATCTTCTACCCATTTAATGAACGAGTTTAGTTAGGATCGGGTTGGCGTGCTAGATCAGCCTTTGCTAGGTTTAGCTTGGAGGTTCCTCCATTGGTACATAGAACTTAAAATGCATGACCAACAAGATAGTTGTTCCTATCTGTCAATTGGCCATTTAGATTTCTATGAGGCCCCTCTTGTCCCAAGTTGCCTTGGTTAGGCTCAGCACCAATCTTCGATGGTTGACGTCAGATTGATAGTAGGTCAGAAGATTCTTACATCTCTTTGGTGCCTCTTAAGTAGAGTTCTGTTCTAGAGTCGGCCCAATCTTTACACGATACAACAATACTACGTGGATGATGATGATTCTGTAATTAATTCAGTACCAAAGTTTATATCTGGAACCACTCTTTGGATGTAAAAATACTAGCTTGGTTTTGAAAAAAGTAAAGGGAAAATCTTCATTTTGATAATAATTAATATATTTTTTAATAATCAGATTGCATTAATAATCAAAAAATATTTTATGCCATTGCAAAGTAAAAGTAGGTATCTTCGTTTTAGAAACATGGGGCCTGCATGTGGGTTTAGTAGAGTAACCCCACATGTCAAACATTCTTTAGTGCATTTAGTTTTGATGATACTAAATTTTAAAGTCTAGAATCATTCTTCATTGTTGATTAGTATCTTCAATTCTAATGTTTAATTCGAACTTGGATCCCATATTTGGATATATGTCATTCTTGCTTCATGTTTCATATCATCTAAAACAAATCCTCTCTGTTGATGGACAGGTACAAGCTTTGTTACTACCGGTTTGGGGAGCTGCCAACAGAGTATGGGAAGCCCCTTGGGTAAGTTATTTGCCCGTTTCAACGTTATTGAGTTGGTTATTTGTCTGGTTTTAACACTGTATAATGGAAGAACTCAGATGGGTGCTAGTTCTTCCTAGCAAGAGGAAAAAAATTATGAAACATGTTATTAGTTATGTTTGCAATTTTCTTGATTTAAATTTTACTTTAAAAATTGGTTTCTTGAAAATTGGAGTTAGCTAAAGGGTTTAACCCTTTAAAGCACCAGGCATACACCTTGTTTTTCTTTTGTAGTAGAAGTGAGGAAAAATGAGCAAACAAAGGGGAGGATATGAATCATATGAATTGAAACCACTGAAGAACATTTTTCATCCATACAATTCTCTTGCGGTTGCATAGTCCACACAAATTATCCAAAATGCATATAAAACTATTTACAGCAACATGAGATTTACTACGATTTTGGTCCAACTTCCATAAATATTTCAACCGTTTGAAGCCTTTATCACAATAGCACATATAACTGATAATTATATTACTTGTATGACTGTACCATTTTGGTTCAAATATAGAAGACTTTAACTCAGAAATTGTCATTTACACCATCTTCAGATTAACTACCATTATAAATCTGTCTGTTGTGACTTCCATCGATTTAACCATTTCTATTAAGTTGTCTAATTATGAATAATATAAGTGATACATACCTATAAGGGCGCCCCAAGGTTATTTTCTGACATTTGCCTAGACAAATAAATGGCTACCTTGGTTGATTGTGCTTATGCGGTGGACCTTGCCCAAGCACGGTAACATTCTTTGGAGTCGGGTTTGCCAAAAAAAAAAAATCTTAGTCAAATAATTTCTTATCTATTCTGCGTTTATAAAATTGCAAGATACCTTTAAAGGTGTGAGCCCAAATGTGGACAGGTGGGTAAAAATCCTGAAACTTGTTAAGTTGAAGATTGGTGGTTTGGAAATCGGTGGATAGTTATGGCATTTGGAAATATCTGCAGGATATGTTTGGATCTTTTAGTATGGTGAGAAATCAGATGCCATTTTCATGGAGAACTATGAAGCATGACTATTCAGATAGGGGATGTGGATATGATACGATATGTGGATACGTCAATACAATAATTTTTGAAAAAGTAGTATACGTCTCGCCTGTGATACTTTAATGGATAAAAATAAATTATTATCAATAATAAGCATAAAAAAGTTCAAAATAGATGTAGAACCAATTACGATTGCAATAATAGATAACCATGAAACACATCTGTAATTCACAAGATGACATCAAGATTTCAAATTGATCATCCACAATACTTGTAACACTCATAGAAAACCCCAAAAATAAATCAACATTACAAATTAACCATCGATTATGTCCCTCATTATTAAAACTAACTTATTCCAAAAACAAAATAAAATAATCAACTTTGATTGCATCAAGATTGCAAATTAACCATCTAGTAAGTCCGTAATTTTCCTATAAAAAAAATCTTTCAAAAATGACAAAAGTGTAGTCTTCAATTTTCCGAATTATATCCAGTGTATCCCCATGTATCCATATATATTTTTTAAATTTGGGTTACACATGAAATGTATCAGATTTGTATCCCCCAGTATCCTACGAGTATCAGTATCCGATATAGATACGATACAGATCCGTAGCAGGGCTAGAAGCCTAGAATTATGCGCTCTTCATAGATGGAGAATCTAAAAAGATGGCAAATGATTCCATAAACCATGAAGTCTTGTTGCAACTATAGGGGTCAGCCTTATGAGTACTTTGTCATTTATTTATTTTCAAGTCTACCCCGTTGTTAGAATACGATTCTTCATATCTTTTCTCACTCTTTCTATCCCTGTTATTTAAACCTCTTTATTACCCCTTGAACACAAATCCGAAGCCGTCTCCTTCAAGAGCCTCATCATCTCTTTGTTGCACTTGCCCATTTACCATATTCATCATTTCTGTGTCATATGGCCCCTTATTAATGCAACTTGTATCTCTCTCTTATGTACTCATTTTTCACTCTTTCCTTTGTAGTTTTCCCACACACATCTGCAACTACATTCTTATCACAGGTATGCAAGTCTACAACATATGCTACAATCACATAACCTCTTTGGACATGGTTTGAGGATTCATTCGAATCTGGACCGGTTCCCCCGAACCGATACATATTTTGGCGTATCCGAACCCCCGAGCCAGCATTATGCCCCTAATTGAGTGACTTGAGTCTAATTCAAATTTGGTTAAAATCATCGTTCTATTAGTTTGAATGATATATATGTAGTTAGTAGTTATTCGTTGATCCATATGTCACGGGACTTGGATCTAAAAGGATGATTCAGGCTCAAAACGAGAAATCATAGTCTAATTTCTTGTTTCTTTCTGTAATATTTTTGGCCAAAACTATGAATGAGATTTTAGTCTCACCACACCCCCCGAGTGAGTTGATGTCGCGCGCTGCGTCCTCTCTTTAGAACCTGTAAGAAGACCGAGGTTCTCTTCGAGCCAAGGTCCCTTAGACGCTCAAGTCAGTTGAGACCCTAAGGGGAGAAGGCAAAGCTGGGATTTGGTATGATTTCTTGCGTATTGCATATCTGGCCCTCTGTGAGAGGGCATGCTTTTGTGGGTGTTCCAGGGCCATGGGTGGTCCTATGGGTCTTCGTCGTTACTTCTCTGTTCCATTGAGAGCGTGGGGGGAGTGGTCGGGATGGTTGGTATATGACTGACCATTCCGCCCTATTATCCAGTATCCCCAGGTACAACTGAGCGTGTGGGGGGAGTGGTTGGGATGGCAGGTACGTGCCTGGCCATTCTGTACCATAGTCCCCAATTATAGTGGAAGGTTTGACTGATAGGCGGTTCTCGCGGCCATGAATAAGTTAATGCATTCAAACATTCCTCAGGGGATGCTGCCATGTTGGGAATTGGCACTCGCCCTGGGTGAGCTTGGCTCGTGCAGTGGCCCTCGACCTACTCGGGTTAGTCGAGTAGTCGGGTTGTGGGGCCCACGACCTACTCAAGTTAGCCAGGGTGCAGGACCCGCGACTTACTCGGTCTAACTGAGTGATTGGGTCATGGGACCCACGACCTACTCGGGTTAGCCAAGTAGCTGAGGTGCGACTAAGTCGAGCTAACCGAGTATCGGGTCGTGGGATCCACTACCTACTCGGACTAACCGAGTAGCCGGGGTACTCGGGTTAGCCAAGTAGTCGGATTGTGGGGTTCGAGCCTACTTGGGCTAGCCGAGTAGTCGGGGTGTAGGTCTTCTACAGTGCTCCTCGTGGCCATGCGTCGGCACTGTGTTGGGTAGTGGAAATACCCACTAACAGAAATCAAGGTTTTAAAAGTATGGGGCGTACCGAGGCGTTTTTTTATTCATGAGGTGAGGTTTAAGCCTAAGTTTTTTTTTCTACAAAATTACATAAAAACACACGTAGCAAGCTTCACTTTAAAACAAATAAGCAAAATAAACAATAAAATTTGAAAAACATATACAAATTTAATACCGTAAAAAAGGGAAAAGTGAAACAAAGGAAGTAAGAGAACCAACCTTGAGGCGTGTTCTCTGGATCTTCTGCCCCTCCGATGCTTCTTCTTCAAGTCTTCCTCTTCCTCTTCATGTCTTCTCCTTCTCAAGCCGCGATTTTTTCCACTTCCATTTTCCATGTTCTTTTTCGTTTGCTGCTATGCAGTTGCGTCCCTTCATCTGCCACCATGCAGTTGTGTGGGTTTTTTTTTTTTGGGTCCATCAGAGGTCTTTGTTAGGGTTAGGGTGACGTAAGGTCTAAAAAAACACCTTATATATGTAGTGGCCCAAGTTGATCAACTCAAAGGCCCAAGTGTCCAATAGTAAGCCCAATCACATGTATTTTGTGAGGCTTACATCTCGAAAATGCCTCGTGCCTCAAATGTGGGGCGTACGACACACTTAATTGAGGTGTAAGCCTCGAGGCATTTTATTTGCACATCGCCTCGAGGCATGCTTTGATAAACCATGGTCGAAACAGCTAAACCAGAACCCGAACACAAATCCGAACCGGTTCATCTTTTCCAGGTCCGAATACAAACCTGACCCGAATTTTAAAACCTTGCTATGAAACATCCCTCCACTTCATGCACTCGGCTCTAATTTTGCTAGGTGTGTCTTCATCAATCTTTATATTTTCAATGTAATAGACGCGGGATAACAAAGATGATTGTATGGTATTTCTTGGCCATCAATTGGATAGGGACTTTATTATCATTTCTATAATCATTGAAATTGAATTCATACACAATGAAGTTATTCTAATCTTTAGACCTATCATCTAGGCCTCCACGATTCCAACTTTAAATTTTAACCTACCTCGCTTCCTCGATGATCATTGAACATTGTATCACATGCACACTTCATGAGACATTGTTCTTTTAAATATGGGCAACAAATTTGTCTATGACAATTGGAAAGATATATGTTCTTAATGCCAACCCTTGGCGACACCCCACCGTGATCGGAAGTTCATTGTTTTCTCACTATCACTTAGCTTAGTGGTTGTCCTGTGCTCGCCATGCATGTCCTTGTTGATTTCTATGTGCCCTCCATTTATTCCATTCTTCCTTAATGGCTGCCATATTTTATCTCTGATTCTCTCCGTGCTTCATCATAGTGCTCTGTCATATAAACTTATTCCAAGTCAATAAAAAGGTGATCATTGATGGTATTTTGATGGAGAGATCACAGCTTCATCTCTTGAGATAAGGATCCATCCATACTCTGTAATCAATGATCTGGACCTTGAAATTTATTGAGACAGCTATGGCCGAGTAGGCATGCACTCGTTGATTGTGTAACTATTTACATGTGTGGCAGGAGTCTGTTCGGAATTTTTTTTTTCCTGGTTTGATAGTCTGGGCCGTCTGGCCAATACAATGATCTCTTTTTTATACTCTCACTGGCAAGGTTTTAAATGTCGATTTCCATGTCGGTTTCGGTTGGTGAAAAAAAAAGAAGAAAATTTTTTAGATTTCTGTTAAATGTCGGTGGAAATTCTGTATTTTTTAAGGAAAGATTTTGGTGGAAATTCGTCGGATTTGGGTGAAATTTCGATCAATTCCATGTCAAATTCAGTTAAATGTTGTCTATTACGAAAAAAATCGGAATCGAGGAAAATATAATTTCTCACTGATAATTGATAAAGATAAGATTTTTTACTATAAAAGATAAATAAATTTCAGTGAAATTGTCCGGAAAAATGTTGGATTTCAATCAAATGTCGGTCGTTTCGGTCAACATTTCTTTATGTCAGACAAAATTTTGGCCCTTCTAAAAATTCAGCCAATTTCTTTGTCAAACTCTAAAAAAAAAAGGAGACATTTCAGTGATTTTGTAGGAAACTTGTCGATATTTGATTCCATGTTCACTAGTAATGATCCGGTGCCGTGTAATGCACGGACGGTTGTGGTGCTGCTCGATGCGGTGAATCTTGCTTCTCATATTGGGTATATGTGTGTGTGTGTGTGTGTGTGTGTGTGTGTGAGAGAGAGAGAGAGAGAGAGAGAGAGAGAGAGAGAGAGAGAGAGTGATGGGAAGGCTCGATGCGGCTTCTCATATTGAGTGTGTGTGTGTGAGAGAGAGAGATGGGATGGCTGACACATGGCTCGGAGACCTCAACTTTAAAAGTATTTGTAGATATATCAATACAAGTAGGTTCTCTACTTGTAGCCATTCACCAAAGGTATCACATGGTATGCCTGTTTGGATCAGACAACATGAAAGATCATTTTTGTTTTTTCTGTGCAATTAGCATTCAGAAGGTATTTGAACTGCATCTTAGTTTTTTTAAAACTCAGTTCCAATGGACAGCCACTAAGATCCATCTATTTACTTCATGGTAACTCACAGTAGAATCTGCAGTCAGGGGTGTCATTAGTTCAGATGCTGCAGTTGATTGTGTTCTACTCTCTTTCCTCCATTTGCATGAAAGTCTCATTAGATAACTTTTTTTTTCTCTGTGCGACAGGTATGACCGGGTGAGGGGAGTTGAGATCGGGAACAAAGATGTGAAGCTCGAGTACTTGGAAGAGGCGTACACGACATTAAACTGGATCGTCCGGATCTACAAGGTCAAACCTCCCAAAAATAGGTGGTGAGCCCTCTTCCCAACTCTCCCCCTCCTGACTTTTGGTGTTTTGTGGAAACCCTAATCCGTGGATCTCGAGCGCTTGAAGAATGGGAATAATGGGTGTGGTTTTATTTATAGCAAAGCTCCTCAGAAATTCGGGAATTGGGTTTCTTGGAAGTCCAGTTTGCGGTAGTATGGATAGCCTCGAGTTGAGTTATTTGTTTTTTTTTTTTTTTTAAATGCAATCTGATAAACTGAATTAGAACTCATTCCTTCTTTGAAGAGCTTCTTGCAGTGAAACCGATATATCTTATGCGCATCATACAATTTATTATAGTCGAAATTTATTCTCTATCTTTTCAGGGAGACGGTACTCTAGAGAGCCACTTTTTCAAAGCAACTCCAGCAGCCTCTCTATTATAGGGAGCATGATTTTATTTACCATCCATAATTTATAGGACCACCCCCTTTCATGTTGGCAGGTTTGGCAGTGTCAAGCGGTGAACCAACCGTTAAACTGTGGGGTGAAACAATCACTTAGTGGAGCGGTATGTGGGGACCTTTGAAAAATAGGCAGCCACTCTAGCGAGCAGGATAGGGAGCCCCTTAAATAGAGAGCCAAACATGGGGGTTGTTGGGAGAGGATTTTGCTTTCAAAGAGTAGGTATGTGTGGGTGGGGTGTGTCGGTGGGTGTTTTGTGTGGGTCTGGGGGTGTGTATATTTGCGTGGGTGTGGGTGGGAGGGTATTGTGTGTGGTTGGGTGCTTGGCTATGTGTGGGAGGGTGGGTGAGTATATATGTGATGGTGTGTGGGTTGGTGTCGTGTGGGTGTTCGAGTGTGCGTTGGGGGGTTGTGTGGGTTGGAGGTGGGTGTATGTGGGTTGGTGTGTATGTGTGCGTGGGTGGGTGGATGGGTAGGTGTCTGTGTGGTTGCGTGGGTGGGCAGATGAATATGTATGTGCGGGTGTACGGGTGGGTGTGCATATATAGTTGGTTGGATGAGGGTGTATGTGTATAGGTGGGTGGGTATGTGTGGGGGTGGGTGCGCGTGGATGGGTGTGTATGTGTACATGGAGGGCGTACAGGGGGTGGGTGGTTGCATAGGTGTGCGGGTAGGTGGTTGCGTAGGAGTGCCTTGTTATGTATGAGTGGGTGGGTGGGCGTTTTAGGGTTCGTGGGATTGTAGGGGTGTGTAGATGTGCGTGTGTGTACATGGATGATTGGGTAATTATATGTGTGTAGGTGTATCGGTACTTGGTATGTTCGTGTGTAGATGTGTGGGTGGGTGGTATGTGTGTGTGTGTGTGTGTGTGTGTGAGAGAGAGAGAGAGAGAGAGAGGATGGGTGTATGTGTTGGTGGTTAGATATGTATGGTTGAGCAGGCGGGTATGTGTGGGTGGGTAGTAGGTTATGCGTGGATGCGTGGGTGGTTGGGTGGGGCGTGCGCATAGGTAAATTGGCTTGCGTGTGTGGGTTGGTGGTTGGGTGTGCGTAGGTGTATGTGTGTAAGTGGTTGGTTGGGTGGGGGGTGGGTGTATTATTTTTTATGTGGGTGGGTGTGGGAAGGTGGGTGGTAGGTGTTTGTAGGGTGCTGGGTGTGTGAGGGTGGGTGGGTATACGTATGCAAGTAGGTTGGTTGATGTACGTGGGTGGGGTGGGTTTGTGTGTGTATGTGGTATACACGCATGTGTGTGCGCGCGCGTGGTGCATGTGTAGGTATGTATGTGTGTGGATGGATAAGTATGCGTGTGTGATGGGTAGGTATGTGTATGGATGGTTGCATGGATGGGTGCGTGGGTATGTGTGTGTGTGTATGTGGGGGGGGGGGGGGGGGGGGGGGGGGGGGGGGGGATGGGTGCGTGGGTATGTGTGGGTGGTGATGGGTGGGTGTGGGTGTGGGGTGTAGGTGGGTGCGTGGTTTGGTGGGTCTGGGGTAGGTAGGTGTGTATGATTGGGTGGGATTACAAGAGTAGGTGGGTGTATGTGGGTGGGTGTGTGCGCGCGCTCTCTCTCACACATGGGTTAGTAGGTGTGTTTGTGGTGATTGGGTGGGTGTGCGTGGTTGTATATGAATGGGGGTGTGGGTGCGTGGTATAATGGGTGTCTGGTGGTGGGTTGGTATATGTGGGTGTGCATGGCCCGTATTTGTGTGTGTGTGTGTGTGTGTGTGTGGGGGGGGGGGGGGGGGAAGGAGGAGGAGGAGGGTGAACAGGTAGGTGTGTCAGTGTGTATGCATGGGTGTGTGTGTGTTGGGTGTGCGTGAGTGGTCGTGTGTGTGCGTGGGTGGGTGGGTGTGTATAGGTTTGTGTGTGTATGGGTGGGTGGGGTTGGTGTATGTGTGCGTGGGTGGGTGTGGTTATGTATGTAGGTGGGTGAGCGGTGTATGTGGGCGTAGGTGGGTGTGTGGTTATGTATGTGGGTGGTGGATAAGTGTATATGGGTGGGTGCATGGATGTATGTGGGTAGGAATGTGTGTATGTGTATGTATGGATGAGTGGGTGTGCGTGTGTGGGTGCGTCGGTAGGTGTGCATGCGTGAGTCGATGTGTGTGTGTAGGTGTGGGTGGGTGCGATGTGGGTACGTGTATGGTTGACTGTACGGGTGTCCATGGTAGGGGTGTGTGTGAGCACGCATGCGTGTGCTTGGGTGTGTGTGTGCGTGTGGGTAGGTGGGAGGGTATGCATGGGTGAGTGGGTTCATGTGTTTGCGTGGGGGGGGGGGCTGGGTGTGCGTAGTTATGAGTGGTTGGATGTGGGTGGGGGGGGCATGTGTAAGCGGATGTGGGTGGGTGGGCGTGTGTATGCGGGTGTGGGTTGGTGGGTGGGTGTGCGTAGGTGTGTGGGCGTGGGTGTGTGTGTGGGTGTGGCGTAGGGTGTGTGGGTGTGTGGATGGGCGTGCCTGGGAGGGTGGGTGGTGGATGGGCGTGCCTGGGAGGGTGGATGTGGATGTGTGAGTGGGTGTACGTCGGTGGAGTATGGATGTGGATGTGTGAGTGGCTGTACGTAGGTGGAGTATGGATGTGTGTGTGCGCGCACGTGGGTGTTCGTGGGTAGGTGTGTGTGGGTGGAGTATGGATGTGTGCACACTTGGGTATGTGTGTGGATGTGGGTGGAGTATGGATGTGTGTGTGTGTGTGTGTGCGCGCACGTGGGTGTTCGTGGGTAGGGGGGTGTGTGGGTATGGCTAGGTGGGGGATAGGTGTGTGTGTGGTGGGTGGGTATATGTTGGTATGTGTGGTGGTGGTGGTGGTCGCGCGGGGGGGGCGGGGGGGGGGGGGGGGGGGGGGGGGTGTATGTAGGTATGTATGGGTGAGTGGATTTGTGCATGGGTGGGTGGGTGTTTGTGAGTGTGTAGGTACGTGGGTGGGTGGGTGCGTGTGGGTGTGCATGAATATGGGTTGAGTGGGTAGATGCGTGGGTGGGTGGGTATGTGTGTGTTGGTAGTGTGTGGGTGTGTGAGGGTGAATATATAGGGGGGGTTGGTGTGCGTGCATGTCTCGGGGGGGGGGGGGGGGGGGGGGGGGGGGGGGGGGGGGGGGGGGGGGGTATGCATGGATGGGGGGTGTGCGCATATGTGCATGGATGGGGGGTGTGAATAAAACGAAAGCCTGCTGACTTCATTAATTTCTGAACAGCCCCTTGTAAATGTTGCTTTTATGGGTCCAAATTTGATATTTTGATAAGAAATAAGAGAGCCGGTTGGAGATATTTCAAATCTCCCAGTCGATCGGTCCTGATCAGTGGTCAATGAGCATCATAGTCGCAAGAAATAGGCTGTGGTGCGATTATCTTTTGGGTCACCAGCCATCGTATGGCTATGTTGCGAGTCGGGCCCACCAACTGGAGGAGAGAGAGAGAGAGAGAGAGACGATTATTTGAGTGCTAGCGTTTCTGGACAGATACCGTCTCATGAGATTGCCACATGGCATCTAGATAAGGATAAGATGGTTGCCACGTGGCAACCAGGTGTTTGAGTCACTGTTTTAATATATAGGCATAGATTTCCTTTGATGAAAGATTGGGCAACAACCTTGTAGTCTTTCCTAGCAAAAGAAAACTATGATAATGACATGAAAGATTCTTTGATGCCAGTAGTCTTTGATCCTTAGAAGCTACAGCGGAGACTCGTATTGGAAAATAGGGTACGAGGTTCTGAAAATGGGGAAATCCCCATCCCTTATAATGTGCAAGAGCATCTCCAACCCGCTCCTACCATCCTTCCCTATTCTTCAAAGTTTCTAGCTGCCACGTAGGCTGGGGGATGCAAGATCATCTCCAACCGGCTCCTCAATCTCTCCCTATATCTTGTAAAAAGATCAAATTAGGACCCATAAAAGCAACCTTGAAAAGGGACCTTTTGTTTTATTCAAAGCGGACCCCACTATTCAAAGGCTTCCCAGCCTCAGCATGAGCAGTAACGAAATATCAAACTAGCGAAGTCCCGTCGAGCGAAATCTCAAGGAGCACGTTTGAGATGCTCTAAGACTGGGCCAACCCAAGCCCACACCTGACATGTACTGCCGTAAGTCCCAAAGCCGCCCGGCCCCGGAATTGTATATTTCAGGCCGGCCCGAGCCCAGACAGGGTCCAAAATTTCTTGCAAAGCATGGCCCCAAACCCGGCCCGATTCAAGCCAAACATGTGCTCGAAGAGAGAGAGAGAGACAGAGACAGAGGGGGGGAGGTTACATCCGGACCTCTGGGAGGTGCCACATGCCGGCACACACACAGAGAGAGAGAGAGAGAGAGAGAGAGAGAGAGAGAGAGAGAGAGAGAGCACTGGCGGGTAGACAAGCACACCAGCGCACAACAAGGCCGCCGACCAGGCGGGGGAACGAACATCAACGCCCAAGAAAAAAAAGAAAAATTTAAAAAATCCAAAATAAAAGGGGAAAAGAAAACCATCAGAGCCGACCTCGGTGGAGATCATGACACACCCCAGGAAAAAAAAATAGGTGACCACCGCAAGCCAAAAAAACCCCCCAAAAATTACAGTGCAAGTGAACCATCACCACAATCTCTTGCAGCCGGCCTAAAAAGGAAGGAATTGCAGCAGCTACTCCACCCACCTCCATCGTACACCACCTCCACCTCAGCTCCGAGACCCCATGCCCGCCGAGCAAGGGAGGAGATACCGGAAATCCACCGACGCCAAAGGGACCGGGGCCAGATCTACCGCTCCAGCTGCAATCAGCGACATATCCATACCCTCACAGCAGAGAGGAGGCCATTGATCTAGCCAAGGGACGTCACACGACGCCTGAGTGACGAGACCAAAATCGCCGGCCGAGGAGAAGCCACTATCTACATGGGGGAAGGAGGGGGCTAGATCCTGACCCAGGCATATCAGACCGAGGCCCTGGCCCCCCCGGAGCCACCGCCAGCTTCCGAGGAGGCCAAGAAATGGCCGACGAAACCCTAGGTCGGGGGGGGGGGGGGGGGGGGGGGGGGGAGAAACGGAAAGTGAGGCGCTCCGAGCCTCTCTCAGACCCCAAGCTCAGGTTCAACAATTTCATCAGAATCAAGGTATATTTGCTTCAACAATTTCATACAGGCATGATTCACCTTGACCGAAGAAGGAATATTTGCTTCAACAATTTCATTCAGACATGATTCACATTGGCCTAAGACAAACCCACCACAAGCCATGGCCGACGGTCTCAACTTGCTTCTCTGCAATCGGTGGCAGCCCGCAAAGCCTTCCATACAGAAACCAGCATCGTCACAGGTGGCCGCAACTCCTGCAGAGTTTCTTGATTAGATCTCTTCCTCTGTTTGAAACCCATGCAACACTCCCCGGAAATTCTTGATCTTCCAGTTAATCCAAAGAATTCCCGGAAAGCAATCAAATATTTACCTCGAAAACCAGCATTAGCTTCTCCTCGTCGCGGAGCATCAGAGCCAAGCTCCAGTAACAAGTAACAGGGGTCACACACTCGTTTAGAACCGGCCTCAGGATCTTGCCAATGGGGATGAAGCGACGAGCGACTCTCCCACTAGGGTAGGGATAAACAAAAGAATCACAATCGGAAACCGTGAACGAGATGGAAGTGATGTACCCAGCAAAACAACATTGTCTAGCAAGTGCAACACGGAACCAAACAGGTGAATGCGTGGTATCATCAGCGAATTACTATCTACGAAGCACGGTTTCAGGGCTAATAAGATCATTGCTTAGAGCTCCATGCGATGAAGGTGATCGAACTGATTCAATTCCTTCCCGCACAAAGATGGAACAAAATGGGGTTGGTCTCAATGTGCTGATTCAAGGAGTGCTGAAGCCCACTCTAAATGAGTAATTTTCTGATTTATTCCATTGGGTTGCATGTGCTTTTGTAATTCGACTTTGACCTACGTCATCGTATCTTTAGGCGCATATACACGGAAATCTCATGTATTTTCGTGTCAAAGTAATACGTATACGTGCCTAAAGATACGATAATGTAGGTAAAAGTTGAATTACGAAAAATACATGCAATTCAAAAGAATAAATCAGAAAAGTACTCATTTCAAGTGGGCTTCAACACTCCTTGAATCAGCTCTTTGAGGCCAACACCATATATTCCATCTTGCGTCCCATATAAAGTGAGGCATGGCAGTGTCGAGTGCAACCAGGCAGAAGAATAGACTTACAGAAATTCATCAAATAAAACACAAGAATCTCAAGACATACTATGAGTTCTTAGCAATAAAAATGGACTGAGCTTTTTAAAACTACAGTTTTTTGGAGGCTAAAATTGTTTAAATGAAGTAAAATTTGGGACGAATATAATACCTTAAACTTGTGCAGGAAATCCAATAGGTACAATAGAAATAAGAAATGGGGTAATGTGCGTAAGGTCCCTGACAACATATCACTATAGTGATAAGGGCCGACAACGATGCCTTTGCATCAGGTCCTCTTGTTTGGAAAAAATCCATTTTACCCTTTGACCGTTGGGAAAATAACGATTTTACCCCTACTCTACAATGAAACCATTTGAAGAGTAACATTCCGGTAATATAGAGTGACATTAGCTACAATGATTCACTGTAGCAATTTTTTTTAAAAAGATTTGATAAAGTATTTTGCTACAGTGAAATCACTGTAGCAATTGTTACTCTTTTATCACCGAATTGTTACTCTTTACTACCACATTAACAATTGCTACAGTGATTTCACAGTAGCAAAAATTTATTTTATTGAGACTTCTCCAAAAAATGCTACAGCGAAATCACTGTAGCAATTGTTACTCAATTCGATAATAAAGAGTAAAAATTGCAGATTGTTACTCTTTATTATCGAATTGAGTAACATTCCGTGGGTTAAGCTATGTAGCAACAAGGACAGAGAGGCATGCACTAAGGGGCAGTTTGGTCATTAAATGAAGATAAAAGTCATGTGTGGGACTTGCTACAGCTGCATTCTTTTCCGGAGGGACCTGGTGCAACACCATCTTGTTGCATGTCCTTCCCCTAAACTGATCTTGTCAGGGACCTCTCACTGAGTCCCCCAATAAAAAATCAAAGAAAGAAAAGGGAGGGGGGGGGGTGGGGGGGGTGGTTAAAGAATTATTCTGTGCCCAATGCAGCCAATCGAACATTCCATGCCAAAACATCCTAGATGAAAAACAGCTTACCTCCAGAAATGAGTTTCAAGCTGCACCCCAAATGCTGGCATAATAACTACGGACTCTGCAGGCAAGCAAAAATAAGTTAATAAATCCCCCGGAACACATACTATTAAAATAAATCAATATTGTTTATCTTATAACCTTGAGAATGGTTCACAATTTCAAAATGAGCCTTCGATAATGTTGAACCATAAATTAGCTTACTCGATGTACCAAAATAGTGTAGAAGACGCGCACCATTTCAGTAGCATAAAAGATGAACTTAATCACAATAGACATCAAATGGTCACAATAAACCGAGTTGTTTATTCTTCGTGAAGGCATGTAAATAAATCATTCATATAGATTTCGTTTGTATCTAAAACTCAAATTCTAGCGTGCGTGCCCTATTAGTGTAAGCACTTGCTTCATGTATTAAACAGGCAAAGGTTGTGAACCGACTAATTTGGAGATGAATAGAAGGTGCCACTGAAGTCAGAATATAGGCACCATGACCCAGGAATCAACTTTACTCCACTTTGAGGACTCGGTGGTCGAAGATCCGAAGGATCTCGAGGGAGCCAATGCAACCACGACAACAGAATATGCGGCAGTGGTAGCCGAAAGGGTGGTTCAAGTCGATGTATCCTGACAAGTCCAGGGCCTCCAGCTTTGACCGAAGAGTAAACTACTATATGGCATGATTATCTGTGCCAGAAAGTTGGATGTCCATATTTGGAAATGCCTCATCCTGTAGCAGTGCCGAATGTGTAGATACCCTCTCGCCCCAAAACCCGGGTCATAAGGGCAGATCCACTAGAGGGTATATAAGCACACCATCGTCCAGCCCCTAGCCGATGTGGGACTAAACCCAACAATCCCCCCCCTCACACGAGGCTAGGGCTGAAGAGATGTCGGTGCAGCGGGGGGAGCACAGAGCTGGCAGCGTCGGCAGAAGAGGAGTCGAACATGTTGTATCGGGACCGGAGGTGATGCATATACTGTTGCAGATCAACACAATGCACCTTTAATGAACAGTAGAAGAGCAGCAATGAATGGGGTGGGAGAATATGAAGAGTAACCTTGCGGATATTGTTTGATGTTGCAGGTCGTGTGCAAAAGAATTAGAGCTTCACACTTAAGCGGGGGAACCAGGTCATCTTTCATGATAACTTACATGGTGTAATCTTGATCCTCCGATCATGTAACACGCGAATCTAGTGT
>OX393555.1:67220811-67258311 GCA_947650365.1 Chamaelirium japonicum | reverse complement strand
TGTGTATGTAATGACTCGGAAGTTTGCCTACGTACTCCTAGATAACACCGGGGGGGGCCACAACCTCCTCACCAAAAGTATCATGTTGCTTACCAACTTCTTTATCCACTATATTGATTTTTTTTTATTACCAATGGCTGTGGTGCCATTGGTGGTAGCTGATCGACGACATCACTGATGGTGGTGGCAAGGTACGATAGTGGTCAGCACCACCAGTGATGTTAGTGGTGGGGAGAGTAAGTATCAGAGTGTCTCAACAAAATAATGCCTTCTTGTCTTAGCCGAATTGGTAATGTCTAGGTGTGGTGAGAGTTTTAGGGGGTCGAGACATCAAATGTCTGTAGACATTTCTCATAACAGTAGCCTCAAACATTTAGTTTCTTATGACATCTCATTTTAAGACCAAATGTCCAACCAGAAAAGTGGAGCCTAACAAATGGCCTTTGGGGTCATTCTTTTCAAGAGTTCTCTCCAATTGTGAGGGAGGGGTTTGGCCTTGACCCCAACATCTCTATTAAGTTCTAGAAAAAGAAGTTACATCATGGTCCATTGACATCCAATGATCTCATGCCTTGAGCTTCGCTAGCCGCATCATAGTCGTTCAATGAGTGTGTGGTCAGGATGGAGTGACATTTAGCTGTTTTTTGATATGCTTCATGAAAAGCGAACCAACAACAATTGAACTTGTTGTTGGTTTGAGAGTCTTATGCCAAGCCGAACAGGAGCAAACCCTAATTGGCACCCTTACGGGCGTCCTTTGACGCCTAGGGCGCCAACCCGAGAGTTGCTGCCCATGTGGTGCCCAGGGCACCAAACATGGAGCGGTGCGTGCAATCTTTTGTAGTTGGCGTCCTTTGGCGATTTGGGCGCGAGTATAGTTGGAGGCGCGAGTTTGACTTGTTTTTAGGGTTTTCTTTGAGACTGTTTAAGAATCCCTTGAGCTGTCATTGTTGAGAGGTCATGTGTTAGTTTTCTTGGAAAAAATTCGGTGTGCCGCCTTTCTTGTGCCTTGAAGGAGATTGGTTGGGATTGAAAACAACTTGATCCAAGTAGGATCGGTGAAGGGTGTAGAAGAACATCAGATCCGGTGGAGGCACTCTGTCTCGGTTCTCATGGTACGTGTTCTTGGTGAATCTTGTCATCATTCTTGGTTCTTCGTAGAAGCTTTGTAATCCTTATAAGCTTATTCTTATTTGGTAATAATTGAAGAGATCCTTTGCTCCCCCATTTGTGGATTAACTCTATTTTGGGTGAATCACGTTAGATCCTCGTGTTTTCTATGATTTTCTAGTCTCTGACTTGTTTATTTCCGTCGATTCAACATTTGTTTTGTGACGTGATTGATTCTATGTAACTAATCATCAGTTAAAGATCCGCTGCTGCTTGAGAGGTATCACTAAAATCTCCAACAAATTAGAATTTTGGTCTTTGGCAGAGAAGGGTGACAGCAGTGCTAGTCCAACTATGGATGCACAAGGCTCTACAAGGAAAGTCCAAGAAGCCAGAGAAGATGATAGATGCTGAGTGGGAAGAGATGGATCTGAGGGCGCTGAACACGATCGTGACATTTATCGGTGATGTTGCGATGTACAAGGTCATGAATGAGAAGATGGCCATGACCCTTTGAGCGAAGATGAAGTCAGTGTACATGACGAAGAACCTTACCAACAAGTTGTACCTGAAGTAAAAGTTGTATGGGTTGGATATAGTCGATGAGACATCCATACTGGATCAACTGAATGATTTCACTAAGATCGTGGTGGATCTGACAAGCGTCATTAGCGAAAGAGTGTCATGAGCGAAGATGAGAGGTTGTGTGAGGAGGACAAAGCACTAATACTTCTAAATTCCCTATGTTCATCATATGAGCATCTAGTGATGATGATCACGTATGATAAGGAGACTCTCAAGTTAGAGGATGTGAATTCTGCACTCCTAGCTAGAGAGCGAAGGAGGAAGTCACATACTCCTATTGGGTATTCAAATCCTTGGTTGCTAGAGGCAAGGATAGTGGTGGGAGACAGAAAGGTAGTAATAAATGTGGAGGCGGTACAGTAAAGTCCAAGTATAAGCCAAGGTGTTGTCACTGTGATGAGGTGGGCCATGTGAGAATTAACTATCCGAAACGATTGCAGAAACAGGACAGTGAAGAATCGTCTAGTACAATGACGGCTGCCTCTGTTGATATCAGTTATGATTTTAAGGATGCCCTAACTATATTAGATGGTGGAGTTATGATTCTGATGATGGATGGGTTCTAGATTCGAGGGTCGATTTCCATATCTATTCGAGGTGCGAGTAGTTTGACACTTTTGAGGAGAAAGGTGGTACGGTTCATTTCAGTAACGGATCTGAGGATGAGGTCACTAGTGATGGAATCGTTAAAATCTGGACTCATGCGAGAACAATGAGGATGTTGAGATGAGTACGGTATGTGCCTGGAATGTGCAAAAATTTGATCTCGCTGGGTGTACTTGACTCTGACGGCTGTAGATATTCTGCTCGTGGTGGAGATTTGAAGGATAAATGGAGAGGTCAGGTTTTACTGAAGGGTCCGAAGTGCTGCGGTGTGTATCAGCTTATTGGATCCACCTATCCTGGTGGAGCTCCTATGGATTCTAAGGTGAGGTGGAGGCTAAAGCAATGACCTCATACTGTTGCTATGGAAGACCCAAGGTGTAGACTCGAGCATGGCTTGAGTTTGTATTTGTAGCAGTTGTGTTTCAACTAGACCCCAGGGGCAGGGGGTGTAAAGAGGGGAGATCTTGAGTTAGGAGGCAAAGGTGGTAATGGCGACAATGGTGGTAACGGAGATGGTGAGGCAGAGCAGTCAAACGGTATCTCTTGGTTGACGAGTTGGCATACTCGCTAAGGTGGAGATTTGTTGGTTTGTGGCTCTTATGCCAAGCCGAACCGGAGCAAAACCCTCATTGGCACCCTTGGGAACGCCCAGGGCACCAACCCAAGAGTTGGCACCCTTGTGGCGCCCAGGGCTCCAAACCTAGAGCGATGCATGCGGTTTTCTGTAGTTTGCACCCTTTGACACCCTGGGCGTCAATATAGCTGGAGGCGCGGGTTTGACTCACTTTTAGGGTTTCATTTGGGGCTATTTAAGGATCCATTGAGCCGTCATTTTGAAAGGTCGTGTGTGAATTTTCTTGGAGAAAATTCGGTGTGCCTCCTTGATTGTGCCTTGAAGATGATTGGTAGGAATTGAAGACGGCTTGATCGAGGTACGATTGGTGAAGTTTAAAGAATAACATCGAATCCGGTGGAGACGATTTGTCTTGGTTCTTGCGGTACGTGTTCTTGGTGAATCTTCTCATCATCATTGGCTCTTCATGGAAGCTTTGTAATCCCTATAATCCTGTTCCTATTTGGTGATAATTGAAGAGATCCTTTGCTCCCTAGTTTGTGGATTAGCCCTGTTTTGGGTTAATCACGTTAGATCATCATGTTTTTTGTGTTTTTTTTTTCTCTGACTTGTTCATTTTCATTGATTCGATATTTGTTCTGTGGCAAGATTGATTTTCTGTAAATAACACTTGGTTAGAGTTCCGCTTCTGCTTGAGAGGAATCGCTAGAATCCCCAACACTTGCATTACCAAAATGATCCTATTATTGTTGGATAATTTTGAGAAATTCCAAGTATATTCATTTTAAATGAGTTCAATGTGTACGAAAGTCCCCCTCCTTTCTCCACCTTCCTCCATCTTTTTTGCCCCTGAATCCTAAACCGCTGGTCGATGCTGATTGTAGCCCGTCAAAACTGTGTCGGTGGCTACCTGCCGACGGTGTCGGTGGGGTATTTGCTGACATCTCTATGATGATATTGATACATACCTACCGTGCCGCTTCAGTGAGCAACCACTGACATCTGACAGTGGCTAGGGTTCATGCGCAAGGAAGATGGAGGATGAAGGATCATGGAGGAGGAGAAGGAAGAAGAAGAAAGGAGAGGGAGGGAGGAGGGTCATTCAATTAGGCTTTCGGCACGAGGGAGATGGAGGAAGAAAAAGAAAGAGGAAGGATGCGGAGAAGGAAGAAAGAAGGAGAATGGAGGAGGAAGAGGAAGAAGAAGAAAGAAGAAATCACTATAGTAATCACTGTGCATGCACTATGACCATATTATGGTAGGTGTAAAATTGATATTTTAAAAAAGGGACTTTAAGGCTAAACGTAGCAAACACAAGGGTTTATCAAAATACAACGTTAGTTAGAAGGGTCTTAGATCAAAAACTCTATTTTTTTATGTCATGTTTACCCTCATCCCCAACCTCCAACCGGCCGCCATTGATGCCGCCCTCATCACCCTCCGCCTTGGCTGCCGCCTCTGCTTCCTCCATCGCCTTCTTTTCCATGACACCTGAAGGAAGAGGAGGGCATTAGAGGGTGTCATTACCTATATGAGTACTCGAGATGACAGTGATTGTCATCTATATATCACACTCACAGATGGACATACATAAGTACTCGGGGTTAGGGTTAGGTTGCCTGTCCCCTCAACCCGAACTCGACTCAATTTCAACTCAAATTATATTATTTTAATCCTAACCCTAACCCAACCCAATATTCAAATGTATCAACCCAAACACACCCAAAACACGCCCAAGTTGCAGCCCTACAATCGGAGGAGAGAAATCAGTGGCACATGCACTCAAATTGCATGATAGTTTGAGTGGGCCCTACATGGCCATAAAGGGCCTTATGGGCCCAGCAGCAGCTGGAAGTCCATTATGCTGTGACTATACACATGTTAAGGGAGACACCAATTGGGCCATAATATTTGGTGAGCCCCCCATGACCGCACGTATCGGTGTTTATGGGGGCCCAACAATCACCGGAGGTAGTAAGCGCCTAGCTGCAACTTGCTCTCCTCCTTGCGTCGGCCCATACTGATCAAGACTTTGGATCCTGTTTCTCCACCAATGATCCGATGGACCCGCTATCACAATGTAACAGTCATAAGGTTAGGGTTCTATCTAAATCATCCTCTTTGGGCTTGATTTTCTCGGTTTGGGTTCACCCTTTAGCAAGGTTCTAAAAAGCGCTAGGCGCTAGTCGGGCGGTGGGGGGCCGCCTAGCGCCTAGGCGGCCTAGGCGGGGCCTAGGCGGCGCCTAGGCGTTTTACCTTTTTTTTAATTATTTTAATTATTATTTTGATATTTTATAATATATATATATATATATATATATATATATATATATATATATATATATATATATATATATATATATATATATATATATATATATATGTTTAAAAATTAATATAAGTTCAAGATTATCCCAAACCATTATTTTAAAGAACAAGTATATAATCATAATTCAAGATTGAGTGATTAACAAGAACAAAAGCAAACATGGTCCGCCTGGCCAGCCTAGCCCGCCTGGTCCGCCTGGCCAGCCTCAACCCGCCTGGCCCGCCTGGTCAGCCTCAACTCGCCTGGTTTGCCTGGTCCGCCTGGCCAACCTCAGCCCGCCTAGACCGCCGCCTTGCCCCGCCTAGACCGCCTAGCTCCGCCTGGGAGCTTGGTCGCTTTTCTGGAGCACCTAGGGCCTAGGCGAGGCGGTGGGGGGCCGCCTAGCGCCTAGGCGCCGCCTAGGCGGCCGCCTAGACCGCTTTTTAGAACACTGCCCTTTAGAGCCTGTTTGGTTAGCTGTAGTTGGAACGTGTGCATCAACACTAGGGGTGGCAATGGGTCGGGTCGGGTTGAGACATAGGTATCAGGACAAAACACCTAACCCAAACCCGATCCGTTTAATAAACGGGTCAAAAACTTAAACCCAAACCCAACCCGCCTAATAAACGGGTTGACCCGGCCCGACCCGTTTAACCCATTTACTAAACGGGTCGGGTCGGGTTCGCACGGGTTGGGTCAACATAACCCATGTAAACCTGTCGGGTTGGGTCAAGACAGGTCGGCTTGGGCCGGGTTTGATCGGATTGGCTCGGGTCGGGTTGACATGGCGCATTTGGTAAACGGGTCAAGTCGGGTCAATTGGGTTATAAGTACAAACCCGAACCCGACCCATTAAATAAACGGGTCAATCGGGTCAACCCGTTTATGACCCGAACCCGTTTAGGCCAAACCCAAACCCGCTAACTTTGGGTTGGGTTCGGGTCGGGTTGGCGGGTCGGGTCAAGGATTGCCACCCCTAGTCAACACGATACCCCACTGGCTGTTTAGTTTTCGAAAATCATAGCAGTTCCAACTCCCGCCTATACAAAATCCTATATAAAAACGAGTAGGTGAAACACACAACAAATTGACTGTGTGTTCCAACTGCACGTGTTGTGTCCCCACTGCACTATTTAGTGCCAACTGCACGTGTTGCGTCCTACTGCACCATATAGTGCCAACTGCACGGAACCAAACAGGCTGTTAAAGGGATACCATCCATCTGCGTAACTTCAGCACAATTTTGGGTGGCATGAATTTGGAATTAGGAAGTGGAAATAGCTATTTGGGCTTTTATTAGCTCCCTCAATGAGAAAATCCTATTCTTATTAAGGATTCTCCACCTCTCGAGAAATTGGTGGAAACGTTACATAATTGCCCCCAAAAACCATTTTATACAAAGGCTTACGCGATTTAAAAGAAATTTACAAAAATACCCCCCAAAAATTCTTCGATGCTGCCATACCATTGAACACCCATTTGGGGCTCATGTTACGTGCCTCATTGGGTTGAGTGCAATTGGGCTAAGATTGAAATACAAATAAAAGTCGGTGGTGTCATATCAAATATCATCAGTGAGGTATGGCCCTTATTAGTAAGATATGATCCTATCAACGATAGCCACATCAGCGTGTTGAAGCCGAGCACCCCAGCAACTGTTGGAACGAAGTGTTGTTAATTATTTTAAGTCTTTCTTTCTCTTTCTTTGCCCTCCCACACTATCCAAGACCCTATCCTCAGAATGGTCACCTTTAGTCTTCATGCTACAATGCCTATGCTTTGCTAATCTATTCCTCATCATTTTATCCTCAATTGAAGTAATTTTCACACTACAAGCACCTTTAGTCATAGAATGGTTGTATCTGACCCCCGCATTGAGGTTCTCCGTCGGCGGTTGTTCAGTCCGTCTCCACATGTCGGTGAACGGTGTCTGGTGGTTTGGTGGCAGCGGTTGTACGATACCTCCTCATCGACTCCATCCTTTGTGTTTGTTGCTGGATCTTGTCTTTTTTGTTTTTTTTTCTTGTTTTGATATGTTTCTCCTGGTTTGGGTTGTGTACTTGTGCTCTGTTGTCTTTTCCCCTGTGAGTTGTTGGGGTTATGGGTTGTGGTCGTCGGTGAGCGGCGTTCCTCTCACCTGTGGTGTGGTTTGGGTGTTCACCAATGAGGTGGTGGTATATCCCTATTGACGGGCAGGCTAGATGGTTTCCACCTGATGGTGGTCTTGTTTCTTCGTCGGGCGACGACTGTGTCCCGACCAGTGGTGGCAGGTGGTTGTTGTAGCGCCGGCATGTGGCGCCTCCCGAAGGTCAGGTGGTGACCTCACTGACCTGCCCTTCTCTAAACCAAAAAAAAAAAAAAAAGCAACTTTCACACTAATATAGTTATTCCTCATGCCATCTTTCCACCTTTTTCTCTTTACGGAACAGATTCGGCAAAAGGCTGGCTTTGTTTCCTTTTCTTTTAGGTCTCATGTTTATGTTAAAAAAATGGTGTTTTAAAAATAGTTATTTAATCATTACATTTGCATTTATTTCATGTAAAGAAGACATTGCTTTAAAAGATTATAGTTTTTATTATTACATTCAAATGTGTTGTCACCAAACCAATGTTTTTAAAGCCGGACTGTTCATCAAACCGGAAAGGGGGCCGGGTTACAGGTCATCAGTTCAACTGCTAGGTCAACCCGTGGTTGGACCGTGACATCATCATGATAACATATCTAAATTATTTTTTTATTATTTGTTATTTAAAATAGTTTAAAAAATTTTGTTTTTCTAAACCAATTATAATGTTGCCTAAAAACAATTAACTCTAACAAACACACTGAAGTGACGAAGAGAACAACAAAAAGGATTTTAAGACCCTTTTCATTGAACCGTCAAACAGGTCACGTGGGATGGCGGTTCAATCGGTGGATCGGTGGTTAAGTCGGATTTATGGTTATTGTAGGTCTTGTGTTTCTCAGACCAAGAATCTGGACTGGTTCATGGGTCCAACGGTTGAACCATCCGGTTTGCTCTGATGAACTCTTATCCAAATATGTTGGAAATTCCTTCAGTTTAAGAGGTTGATTATGTGATTTCTCAAAACAAAAAAAAAGAGTTTGATATGTGAATACCACACCCTTTGCCTGATGTACATATACAATTCAAGTCAGTCCAGGCAAAAGATAAGAACCGCTACTTAGAGCATCTCCAATGGACTCGCCACTTTCGCTCCTTCGCTGGAGGTTGCGAGCGAGAGGACAAATCACTGTCTCCAACCGACGCCTACACAACTCGTTGCTATAACTCTTAGTCAGTACGCTGGTCAAATGTGATGAGCAGCTTCCCCTCCCTACTTCTGGGCCCCACACGCCACCGACTTCACAATAATTAAACCTTGCACAATACACTATGGCCTTCTAAAAAGCCTAAATAATTAATTAAAATTTTGTATATGGAAAAGGGCACCCTACTACATAGAGTAGGAAAGTTATCTATTCCATGGCTTTGGCGGGCACCATGTTATTCGTTTTAACCGGAGTTAGCACTTGGTCAACTTGGCTTCATCATTCCCAATAGTGATGAAGAAGAAAAAAAAAACACATACCAAGTTTTATTGTTAGCATCCAAAAAAAATATAAGTTTTGTGGGCAATAGTTTACCGTTAAATTTGTTTCAACTTGATCTGAATGTTTTTATGTCTTTTTTTTCAAATATTTTTTAATAATGTTGGTCTATACATAGGGGTGTGCAGGATCCAAACCAAACCGATCGAACCAAACCAAACCGACCGAATTTGGTTGGTTTCAACACACTCAACGGATCGGATTGGATCAGGATTTCTCAAAACCGATATGATTGGATCGGTTATCGGATTTATCAATTAAAAACCGACCTAAACCGAACCGAACTCCGATTTATAATTTACTAATTTAGTGGTAACTGTTGTGAACTTTTGTTTAATTGTTAAAACTGAACTTTGTAGTGTTTAATATTTAATGGATATGAATATTGTGGACATAATGGTATTGTTGTTGATAACCTGGTATTTTGGTAAGTAATGTTGTATCATTTTATAATTTTTAAAATAATCATTTTAAAGTTGAAACTATGTCCAAATAAATAAATAAATAAACTAATAAGCATATGGGCCAAAGCCCAAACCGACCATCCAATCCAAACCGACTTTAATTGGATTGGATTGGATTGGATTCCAGTCTCAATCGGTTTGGATCGGATTGCAAATTCTCAAAACCGATTTAGGTTGGATCGGTTTGGGTTTTACCTAAATAGGTCGGTTTCGAACCGATGCACACCCCTATCTATACAAAGTGGATTAGGCCATACACGGTACATCAACGAAGAAATCGGTTAAAAAGTGCCACATGGCGTTCACTAAATCCAAGGAGTAGATAACTTCCGTACTCCATGGAGTAATAGAGAGTGGCTTGAGAAGTCCCTTTGCGATAGTTCCAAAAAGTGGCTCTATATTTTGTTGAAAAGCCCACATGGCTCCTTAAAATAGAGAGTGGCTCTAGGAGTCCCATGGAGATGCTCTTACAAGTAAACCAAGTCCAGACTCAGAATGTTTGAAATGAGTGCAACACAATTGAAACCTTTGCCCATCATGAACACCAACTGTTGAGGCTAGTAATCAAATCACAAGAAATCCTACTTCATCAGCTGAATTTCAAATCCTGATCCTTGTTCATCTTTAACATCTTATCCATCTGTAAACCACAAATATACCTAAATATCACCCCCCCAAAAAACAGACCTAAGTTAACCTGAGTGGTCGATATTCACAAGTAATCAAGTTTTCATGGGTCAATATGTAAATATAAAGTATCCAGGGGTTAATATGCAATTAGCCTAGTTTCCAAGAAGCAATACACAACAATCCCTAAACTCATAAACATTCAGCAAGCATAACAACAGGTAAATGTGCTTGCTAGAGTCTGTCTTTTATAACAGTAAAGAAATGCATGGAAATGGGCAGAGAAAATCTTAATGCATTGTATCATATCCTTTACAGTAAACATATTTTTCGACAGCCAAATGTGGAACAATTTATTACAAAGATCAGTGAAATTGAGCAAATTTCACGATTTGGCAATACATTTCGCACAAACGAGGAGCTGAAATATTTGACGAAACCCTAGCTTCTCACTTTCGGATCGGGACAAGGGATTATCCCCCATTTCTTCCGCACATCTTCTAAGTTCTCATCGAAATGCTTCTCGTAGTACACGCACATCAGGTCCGTGCACCTCATGCCGGCACGAGCGGCCCAAGGGAAGTAGTGACGGAAGAATAGAGCCCTCTGCTTCTCGCTAAACCTCGCCGAGCCCCCCACAACCGATAGCATGCACATGGGTAGAAGCATCTGCTCGAACTCCACCACCTTGAGGGCGGACTCCCCGATCAAGTTCGTGGGGAGCCCGAACAGCACGTGCCAGAAATCGTGCACCTCACGAGCTCGAGTCGCCACGTAGGCCAGCTCTTCTGTCTCCATGAACCGAACCGGCGGTCGGTCATCAGGAGAGAAGTTCCTTGATCCCATGAACTTGGCATATGCGGAGCCAAATGTGTTGGTGGGTAAATCCCAGGCATGCGAGACTTCTGCAGATATAACGCGAGGGCGGTATAAAAGAACTTCCTGAACAAAAAGAGAAATAAAAGGTGATAATGAATCAATGTGTGCAAACAATTAGAGCAAAACAAAGATTACAATTGAGAAAGTCTTCTTGTTTCCTGCATGGGTGTTACCACCGGTAATGATCAAAGACCACATGTGCCCTCTTCCTCCATACAAAAGATGCACATACACTCCCAGTGAAGTTGAAAGTTGAATGTAGGTCTAGAGAATGCCCTTGTAAAGGAGGAGGTGAGGTTATCGGGATTGACGCGAGAGTTTCTCTCTCTCTCTCTCTCTCTCTCTCTCTCTCTCTCTATATATATATATATATATATATATATATATATATATATATATATATATATATATATATATATATATATATATATAGAGAGAGAGAGAGAGAGAGAGAGAGAGAGAGAGAGAGAGAGAGGATACGGGGTATAGGCTAGCGGCCTATTTCGATGAAATAGGCATCCACCCATTTGATGACCCTAGAAGTCTTAGAATGTGCTGATTTTTTGTGAGCATAAGCACTTTACCTTAGATAGAACACCCACAAAAAATCAGCACATTCTAAAACTTTTAGGGGTATCAAATTTTATATTTCAGATTATCAGTTACAACAGACGTTCGATAAAACTTCTAACATTTGATGCCACAAGGAGTTTTAGAATGTACTGATTTTTTGTGGGTGTTCTATCTAAGATAAGGTGCTTATGTTCACAAAAAATCAGCACATTCTAAAACTCCTAAGGGCTTCAAATGGGTGGCTGCCCATTTCGCCAAAATAAGCTGGCAGCTCATTTACCGTTTCCTATAATATATATATATATATATAATATTTCACAAGGAATGGATAAAGAGAGCCGTTCGATACAAACATAAGAGGCGGTTAGAAAATTTGATGACCAAGATCTCTATGCATTGGGTAGTTATACCCATCCTTTTCCGTCCGTACCTAAGAGTCCCTCTGTTTCTCTCTCAATACAAAAAGATCCCTGCTTGCATCGCAACCGTTCAAAGATGCTGTGATCATATGCCAGGACAAATACGCTTGCATCGTAATAGTTCCGGATGAATAGCAACAGTTCATGATGCTCTCTCTCGTTGGATTACAACGTTTCGGATGAATCGCAACTGTTCGAAAACAACAGTTCATGATGTTCTCTTTTCTCTCTCTCTCTCCCCATCTCCAGTCTGATCTCCACGTTCTCTCTCTCTACCGCCCCACGATCCCACATCTCCACATCCCACGAACTCTCTCCCCGCAGTTACGCCAACCCACCAATCTATCTCTCCCCGTCAGTTCACCCCCCCTCCCTGATTCTCTCTCTCTCTTTCTCCCCCCATCAGTGAAGCCCCCCCCCCCCCCCCCCCCGGCACAAGATCACTCTCTCATTCTCTCTCTCCCTCTCCTTCTATAACACTCGAACCCCTGCCCCTACCCCTTCCTGCAGGCCGGGGGATCCCTCGACGCCCTCATCGGTGGCCTCCGCATCGCTTGCAGGCCCGATCCGACCGAATCTCCCAGATCTGGTCCTCGCCGGAGGAGCTCTGGTGGTGTTGCCGATGAAACTCGAGGTCGGGTCTGGTCGCGGTTGTCGGCGGAGCCCGAGGTGAACAGGAGATCCTCTGATCTTGAAGAACAAGAGGGATGTGCTCGCCGCCGGGAGCCAGGCCAGGACCATCTCGCATCCGAACCTGCACGGCCCTCGAGGTTGAGCCTCCTGCTCTCCTGTCAACCTCGAGACCTCCGGCGACCTCGAGGAGGAGCAAGAGGGCTGTTGCTCGCCTGTCGAGTCAGGGCAAGGCGGATCGGGGATCGCAGCTATGGCAGGCCGGCCGTCTGTCCATCCGTCGAAGAAGCTGCCACCGTCCGTCCGTGCGTCAAAGCCGCTGCTCATCGTCCGTCGAAGCTGACGCCCACGCCCAAATCCGACCCCGGGCGGAGTGCGACGGGTTTGGACGCGAGACAATCCCGGCGAGTGGAGGAGTAGGAGGCCGCACGGCTGTCGCTCGCCGCTGGATTTCTTAGCCTTCGGAGGATCTGTACGGCTGGCGCTCGCTCGCCCGCCACACGGCTGTCGCTTGATGGTGCTGTCGCTCGCCTCCCGTTCTCCAGTCGTCGATCTCCTCGATGGGGGCGGAGCCACACCGGTACTCTCTCTCTCTCTCTCTCTCTCTCTCTCTCTCTCTCTCTCTCTCTCTCTCTCTCTCTCTCTCTCTCTCTCTCTCTTGAAATCCCTTTTGAGGATGACATCCATCAATGGTGGAGGATTTACAGGTGGTGGCTTCGGGAAGACATAATCGAGGGGAGTCCGGCACAAGCTATGCCCACTGGCAGATATGGAATCTGTCCAGCAACTGCAATTTCATAAGGAGGTTTCAATCACCTGATTTCATGGACGAATCTCTAGCGGTCGACGCCAAAAAATTTAGGAAAAATTGGGGCTTTATCCCTAAACTAAAAAATTTCGGGTATGGAATCTGAAATCAAAATTTCTTGGTTCTTTTTATTTTTTGTGATCTTCCCATTGTGTAATATTTTTGAATTACCGTCTTTGTTTTCTTTGTTTACAGTAAATCAATAGCTATCCTTCAACGCAGAACTCGCTCCGCGTGCCACCTTTTAACCATTGTGATCATGCTGAACAACCGGTAAGAGTCTTTAATGGAACACCAAATCAAAATCTGATTTATGACCGATAAAACCTTAATGCATTTGAGATTCAAAATGCCAAGATTTGAAATGTGCCAAGATTTCAAAATTTTGAATCAAAAATGCCATCTAGCATTATGCAATCTAGCTATTAAAGATACTATGATCTCAAGTCTTGCTAATTATCATTGTGCATGTGCATTGTGTCGTTGGATACATATAGTAGTCGTATGTCACATGCCATGTCATTTTTATTATGTGGCGCTTTTTCTTTCATTTTTCTTTATTTATATAAATCAGAAACCTGAATCATCACTCTAATCTTCAACTTTCTATAACAAAGTTTGGAATATCCTCTCTTAAGTAAAGCTTCGAACATCCGGGGCCAAGACTAAAAAAGCAAAAAGGCTACCACCATGACATTGTCCAAAACTCTCAAAAAGCGAAAGTAAGCGCAATATGTCTATTTCATGTGTATGGGAGGTGACTGTTCACTGGTTTTGAGTTGCAGGTTCATGTTTGTGTTTTCCCAGCCATTCGGCTGGGCATGAGAGCTATGCAGTCAAAGTCGGTAGTCGACCCTAGTCGGCCAAAGGCCAACTAGGACTAGTCGGCCAAAACTTATTCTAATCCCGTCCCCCCTCCCTAAACATATATGATATATGAACTAGCATAAATGTCAATAATTATATGATATTAGTCGGTTAATAACAATACATACCTTCACACTTCACAGCATGGGTATAAATACATAAGTAATAGTCTAACAGAACACAGTTGATTAGCTTCATGCCCATGTCAAAAGACTCAGAACTAAGAATTCATCACAATATTTGTTTGATGATGTTTAATCAGTGAACAACCCCAATTTTGATTATAGGGTTTTATGGATATCAACAAATAAACTAATTATTTGTCTATGTTTTTATCTGAGATTCTCAGGTGCTCAACAAATGATTACAGGGAAGAGCCATAGTTGTGAGTCTTGTGACTCAAGACTTTGAGCCAATGTAAAAAAATCCAAACAAAATTGCTTGCAAAGACTTATTTCAAAAAAAAAAATTGCTTGCAGAATGCTGCCTGGGGACTAGTCAGCAGTCGTTAGTCGGGGACTAGTCGGGTCTAGTCGGGGACTAGTCGGGATTCCGCCCAGTAATGACGGAATCGAAATTAAACGGTCGGCAAAATGCCGCCTGGGGACTAGTCCCGACTTTGATAGCATAGCATGAGGAATCGGAATCAATCCAGATTGCAACCCAGAAAACAAAGCTAGCCCTCGACAGGTGTTTTCGATTCTCATCGCAATTCCCAATTATTGCTTCTTTTTCCATATTTTCACCAGGCACTGACTCCTGAGTTTCTGATGATTTTCAGCTCTTTAATTGTGCACTAGAACCCACAGAAAATTCCATGCTTGACAACCTATACGAGCTTGGATATCTGGATGCTGCTGTCTGGGCTTAGCAGAACCCCGTGGAGTCTATCGTACAAGACGAGAGGGCCCAAGCAGCCCATGATTGACATTCAATATCGAGCCTTTAGCACTCTTTCTTTATATCCATAAAAAAATCCTACTGAAGCAGAGGATCAGGAGATCGAAGTGAGGATCATTAAGGATGTTCTGCCCTGCAAACACCGAAAAAGTTTGCCAGATCCAAAGACATGCATAACCTGATGTGAAGCTATGAGATTTCTAAAGGAAAAGTTATACCAAAAAAATATGAGGAAGCCGTGCTTAGATACTGGACATATTTCTTCTTTTTTCATTCATATGTATCTTAATTCATTAAATATTGTATAAAATTAATGATCAATCTTGCGAGTGAAATGAAATCTTTCTTAACATGTATATTTTCATCAAAGGATTATCATGTTAGCACTATGCCCAAAGTTTGTTTCTCTCTTTTTTTTGTTAATTAAATTTCTACTCTAAAGATAAGGAAGTAAGGAACTCCCAGGTACCAATTCTCATGAATTCAATTTCCGAGGGTTCAATTCCACAGAGTTGTAGCTCACAAAACTTTTGTTTTCATTGTCCTTTGATGCCTGAAACTTCATATGGAAATTGATTTTTTTTCTTTTTATTTTATAGCTAAGAGTTTAGTATGAAAATTCAAATACTTAGCCGAGCCTTTGGCACTCTTTCTGCATATTCAGACCACTATGCAAGATCTAGCCGCAAAGGGCCTTGCTGCGAAGGTACCCACAAAGTCAATCATTCATCACCTTTTGTTTCGTAGAATCTGTTTGGATTCGCTCTGATCTGGGATTCTGGAAGCCCATAATCCCTAAAAAAGGCCAACAACCTGTTTGGATACAACCGAAACCCAAAAAACGTACGTTTGTTTCGAGAGCCCAAAACGTGCCCCTTGGAGTCATTTTTCTAGAGCCCAAAATCGAGGCTCCGGGATCCGGAGCCCTTCCTTGGGATTCTGGACTCCTAGAATCTCTAAATCAGAATCCTATCCAAACAGTTTAAAGTGTCCCTTTTTCGCTGATTGTCGATGATCGAGAATGCTGATTTCTATTTCAATGTCTGGACAGATTCTTCCACCACCTATTACCAAGACAAATTTCGATATAGTACTGGCAAGGCAGAGGCCTACAGTCAGCAAAACAGATCTCGAAGTGCATGAGCGGTTCACGAAAGAGTTTGGAGAGGAGGGCTGAGGATTGGGTGCTGGGGCAAATTATAGTCATGCGTCACCTACATTACCGAACTTTGCACTGTCGCTTAAGCAGGACGAGTACCAACTTCCTCCACTCGACCCCTCATGGAACTAGACGGATAACAAGCTGGGAATACTATTGGTTGTGCTAGCATGCTGCATTCAGTATTCACTTGGTGGTACGCTTCATCACTTTTGAATAGTGCATTATTAGAGTCCTCCTGTCGCCCACCGCCCATACTCGCGTCGCCGCCCATCCAAGGTAGTAAATCAAATTGACTTATCTACTAAGGTGGTTTTGTTGGTGATAAGGTACAATTTTCCATGTTTTTAATCAAAAATCTTATGTCTTGGTTATGATAGGGATTTGCTTCACTGCATGGATCTACTTTAGGGATTTGTTTCTTCTTCCACTGGTGGGTTATGAGAAGGATTTGCTAGCAATTCGCCCCACACTATTGTGACCATCATAGGTGCCTATAACTGCATGAATCTACTTTAAGGTGGCAAAACGTAAAAAATCAGACATTTGTACATGAAATACAAATAAAACCGTTGGTTTGCAAAATCCATTCCATGTTTTGTTGGGTATCTTTGATCAAATGTCTTTTGTATAATGTCATTGTTCTTATCCTATTTTATTTTTTTGGTTCTGACGATATTGGAGGAGGTGAAGGTGAGCATAACGGTTTCATCCCAATAAGGATATGGATATTGCTGTTGCAGGGCGCTATGTAGTCAACCTTTAGTTTCTATTTCTTTCCTTTCATGCATTTTTTGGGTTCTTTCGCTAATTCTGTGCTAGAACATGTTTGAAACCAATTTAAAAGGTTCAGGGGACGTTTTGTAATTTGCCCCTTTTTTTTGCTATAATCCAGGACTACAACGTGCTATAGACATGTCTCATGTTGAAGATGAAACTAAATGATTCATATAATTGCTTGACAACATCAGGTCAGCCCACCCAAGAGGATACAATTTTTATGTGAACAATTAATGAAAATGGTTTCTAACCTGATTTGCACAAAAAAAAAAAAACTTTTGAATTTCTGGGCTTCTATTTATTCTTACATTTTCTTCTACTATCAGGAATAATGAAGTATATCGGAAACACAATATTAGATTATGGGAAAAAAACTGCAGTAGAAATGCAAGATTTTTTTGGTATTTCTTCCAAAGGAAAACCTTCATCCAAAAATTTTCAATTAATAAATCCCTCTACCAGTCCTAACTCCTAAGACTTCCACAAATTCATAATGGCATAATCCCTTATCATATCTTTTTAATTTTTCAAAATAATAAAAAATATTGACGAAGAGTCAGGAAGCCACTAAAACTCGGTCCAACTTGGCCAAATAACATTAGTGAGGCGAGTACAGTTCGACTCCAACTTATTGTCATATACCTAAATTCTAACTGCTCATATCGCTATCCAAACGTATATCGTTGTTCTATTACTTCCTTTCCATGAGATTGGTGTGGCTTATGAAGTGGTTTTTCTTGATATTGCTTCTCTACTGCTTCTCTCTGCATGTACAATAATGCATTGGGTGGATTTTGGGTTTCTCTGATACTATTCTCTTGCTATGTTTTGACTGAAGTTCTAAGAATTTCAAGCAGCACATGGTTAAGTGTCTTGGATTTACCGGGGAATGTGGCGAAGGACAACAAAAAGATGAGTATAGTGTCGAGGCACATTCAGCTGGTGGTGAGGAATTGATAGGGAGGTTTTAAATTTCAGGTGGGTTTTGAGGACCCATTAGCTCTCATATCCTCTTCTAGAGAGGTTCGTTCGGTTTTGATCATTTAAAGTTTTAGAATTTAATGATTTCACCATTATTATTGTATTAAATGAACCCCTCCTTTTTTTGTGTGGTTTTCATATTTAAAACAATTTTTTTTTTCGTTCCCATCGAGTGATTTTATTACAGAAAGTGGCCAAGTGTGTTCGTTGAAGAGGACGGTGGGAGTAGGGGGTGGCGATGCTCAAGGGTTGTGTTGCCACTAAAGGTGGTCCAAATGTGTTTTGCCGCCGAAGGCGGCCGTTGCAGTGCCGACAGGCACGGGCATTTATATATAGACTAATCAAATATTACTATTGTTATTTTCGCTCAAAAAATATTGTTATCACCCTCGAAATATTATTCTCTCGCTCAAAAATATCATCACTTTTAAATTATTATTGCTACCTTTAAAATATTGCCTCTTCCCTCAAAATTTTATCAAGCCCTCAAAATATTTTTGTCGCCCTCAAAATCTTTTGCGTGCCGATAGGCACGGGCTTTACTAGTGTATATATATAGTGAGCTTCCGGTTTAGAAAGTGAGCTGCGGGTATTTTGACCCCTCTAGGTGTTTTGGAATTTGATAAAATTTGGTGAGGGTGTTGTCTAGGGTAAGATAATCATCCTCACCCATTTTCATCAAATTCCAAAACTTTTAGGGAGGTCAAATGAACAACACACTCACCAAATTTTATCAAATTCCAAAACTTCTAAGGAGGTCAAAATACCAACAGCTCATTTTCTCCTACCGCAGCTCACAGCTCAACGTAATAGCCCTCTCTTTCCCTCTCTCTCTCTCTCTCTCTCTATATATATATATATATATATATATATATATATATATATATATATATATATATATATATATATATATATGGAATAGGGAACACGGTGCTCCCGACTAGCCAACACGCTAGTCCTCCCATCAATTTGGATGCCACATGATACTTTTTAACCATTTTTTTTTATGGATATGGTCAATCCGCTCTACTTAGATCAAGATTTTAAAAAAAATTCAAAAAAAAAAAAAACTTAAAACAACCCGATCAACGGTCGACAAATTTAACGGTAAACTGTAGCGTGCAAATAGCCCTTGCTATGATTAATTTAAAAATGCCACTTTTTTTTTTCAAATTTTTTTTCATGATTATTGTTAAGAGGAGTGTACCCACCTTGACCAACCCCTAACCCCAGCTAAAAAGTGTCATGTGGCACCCAAATTGATGGGAGGACTAGCGTGTTGGCTAGTCGGGAGTTTTAGAAAGTGCTATTTTTTGTGGGTGTTCTATCTAAGATAAGGTGCTTATGCTCACAAAAAATCCACATTCTAAAACTCCAAAGGGCTTCAAATGGGTGGTTGCCCATTTCGCGGAAAAAAGATGGTATCTCATTTCCCGTTTCCTCTCTCCCTCTCTCGATATATATATATATATATATATATATATATATATATATATATATATATATATATTTATATATAAGGGAGGGATACTCTTACTCATGGTCTCTTACTCATATAGTTACCTATGATTCGGGCCGTCCATTAGATCCTGATGTATGGTTCGGATTAGAAGGGGATTTAAAGCAATGGTGTCCGCATTAAATGTCCGTATTAAAAGCCCACATTTAATGCGGATACCATTGCTTTAACTCCCCATCTAATCCGAGCCGTACGTCGGAATCTAATGGACGGCCCGGATCATAGGTAACTATATGAGTAAGAGGCCATGAGTAAGAGTACCGCATGCCGCATTATAGCATGCCCCAATATATATATATATATATATATATATATATAGGGGCATGCTATAATGTGGCATGCGGTACGTGCGGCACTACACCGCAGCCGTCTGATGCACGCGTTGCGTGCATTCGATGCACGCAGCGGTGCAATAGACGGCTACGATGCGGTGCCGCACTTACCGCATTATAGCATTCCTCTATATATATATATATATATATATATATATATATATATATATATATATATATATATATGGGAAAAGGGATGCTGGACCTGAGGTGCAGTGTGGTTGCTGCACCTCAGGCATTGTTTTACCATCCTAAAAGTTTTGGAATTTGATGAAATTTGGTGAGGGTGTTGTCTAGGGTAAGATGATCATCCTCACCAATTTTCATCAAATTCCAAAACTTCTAGGGGGGTCAAATGGTCGAAGCAAAATCAGCCATCTGCAGTCACCGTTAAAATCTTCAGATTTTGCTTCGACCATTTGACCCCCCTAGAAGTTTTGGAATTTGATGAAAATTTGTGAGGATGATCATCTTACCCTAGACAACACCCTCACCAAATTTCATCAAATTCCAAAACTTCTAGGTAGGTAAACAAGCAAGAGGTGCAGGCTCCCCGCCCCCTATTTATATATATATATATATATATATATATATATATATATATATATATATATATATATATATATATATATATATATATATATATATATATATATATATATATATATATAGTGCGGCCGTGTGCGGCCCCTACTTGGAGGGTTTTTTTTTCAAAATATTTTTTGGAGGACAATCACTTCCACTTTGATAGCACACACAAAATTTCAGCTCATTATAAGACCTATAGGTCTATCACATGTGCTCATCAAATGACGCATTGACGGTAAAAATGAACGATCGATAAAAGTCAAGCATTTTTGATAGACCTATAAGTCTTAGAATGCGCTGAAATTTTTTGTGTGTGTTATCGAAGGTGAGGTGATTATCCTCGAAAAAAAAATGAAAAAAAACCCCCTTAAGGTAGGAGCCACACGTTAAGCGACCGCAATGTATCACTATTCAATATATATATATATATATATATATATATATATAGAGAGAGAGAGAGAGAGAGAGAGATAGAGAGAGAGAGAGAGGTGTGTTAGGTTGCGCTGTGCGTTGCGGCGGAGAAAATGAGCTGCGAAACGGTGTCCGTCTGATTGAAATTGATCAAACGGTACACAAAAATCCCGTTCAGGATCAAACCTGTGCCGCATTTGATGGTTCGTTCGATTCCATCCGTTGGATCGATGGAATCGAACGAACCAAAAAAATTCGTTGTTACTGTAGCGGCTACAGTAACAGCGAATTTAGTTTGGGCCGTTTGATTCCCATCAATCCAACGGATGGGACGATTGTTGTGTCCGAGTGATTTCCATCCGTTGGATCGGATGGACGAGCGATCTAAAAAAATTTCGTTGTTACTGTAGCGACTACAGTAACAACGAAAATCACTTTGGTCCGTTCGATTCCCATCGATCCAACGGATGAGAATCGTCCCTAACAAACGGATAGGAAACCGTTGGATTGATGGGAATCGAACGGCCCAAACTAAATTCGCTATTACTGTAGCCGTTACAGTAACAGCGAAATTTTTTTGGTCCATTCAATTCTATCGATCTAACGGATGGAATCGAACAAACCATCAAATTCGGCACGGGTTTGATCCTGAGTGGGATTTCTGTGTACCGTTTGATCAATTCCGATCGAACAAACACCGTTTCGCAGCGCATTTTCTCCACCGCAACGCACAGCGCAACCTAACACACCTCTCTCTCTCTCTCTCTCTCTCTCTATATATATATATATTGATGAGAGGCTTGCTCAAGTAATGTCCTAGGGAATCTCCTTTGAAAAGTGAGGAGAATTAATAGTAGGATTATCATTTAGAGTCTGAACCAGCCTATGTTTGACTTACACCCGATATTCAATTTGTCCCAACCTCGAAGAAGTGTTTAGAGACGGGTGTAGAAAAGATGGATTACAAAGATGGTGTCGACGACTCTACTGTGGATTCTTTGGGACTTCTTGCCTTGGAAGTTGGAATTTATAACCCGCCGAATTGTAGTCTACTTGTTCTATCTTCAGTGAACTATGATGGCTAGAGGTATAAGATCGGTGGTCGTGGTCTCATCATTTATTCAATGAAGTGGACAGGAAATGATAGATTGCTATATATCCTTCAAACAACTTAGTCCCCACTCAGGTACCATAACAAGTCCAATAGAATTCCACAAGCAAGCTGATTACTTGAAGATTTTTAAGAAGATTCATCTCTTGGTCAATTATTTTCATGTTACAAGTTAAAGGGAAACTCCAAGGTACAACTAGGACAATAACTGTCACTGCCGCATCAAGGAGAAACATGACGATATAATGGATTAATAATTTCTGTAAATAGAAAGTAGAGGGACTTACTCTTCCTTCAGGGCTATTCTTCATCCGTTCAAGCACTCTTTGGAAAGCTGGTCTTCCAGTAGTTTCCCCAAGAGCAGCTATTAAATCTGCTCTTCTGGGGTCCACCAGGGCACCGAGAGCTGAACCGATAGCAACCGCTGCCTGTTGCCATCCCTTCAGATGAATACGAGCTCCTTCCATCATTGAAATAATTTAACTACGTGGCAAATGGATGATAGAAGTTAGGAGTCAAAATTAATTAAATCTGGGATTCAGACATTAACTAAAGACTAGCATAGAACTACCACGAGGCATCCCAACAAAAATTGTTAAAACTAACAGTCAGCTAATGGTAATGCTGGGTGAATATTGAGGAAGAAGAGACCAAATTCAGCAAATTTGTCATAGTATTGTCCTTCAGAATACGCACAATGTATGAGTGATTGATTCTAGAGGGGATGCTGACCGATAAATTTGGCAAAATCTGAAAAAAAAAACTTTTTCTTGCATAAAGAATCCTCATGAAATATCAAAGCAGTCTAATTTTTATATATTAGTCTTCACCAAGTAACCTGCAAATATCTTAGGGTTAATGTGTGAGAGGTCCCTGACAACATATCCATCCTGTGAACTGGACCGGCTAGAGTTTCTTTAGTCAAAGGTCCCATCCTTTTTTAATAAACCTGAGTTTACCCATCCCTCTCTCTCGACGCGACCACCGCCGCTGAGGAGGGAGGAGGTGGGGCTGCGGCTGGTGCATTGCACCCCATCCCGACGGCAGCCACTACCGACCGTGCATCGCACCTCACCCTAACGGTAGCCACCGTCGGCCGTGCATCACACCCCACCCCGACAGCAACCACAGTCGACGGGTGTATCGCACCCTAGCCCGACGGCAGCCACCGCCAGTGAGGAGGGAGGTGGGGTCTGGCAGAGGCGAGCAGATCTGACCATTTAGTGTTCACTGGTTCGATGACATTGCAAAGAAAATTTAAAACACAGTAACGAGTATTTTCATCTACAGGTTTTGACAGGCCTTTAGCTTAACCGATCTCTTTGTCAGGGATGGCTCGCTAAGTACCCCAATATCTTAATACGCAAGCAAAGAAAAGAAAACATATAAAATAGAAACTAGGACTTATTTTACCCCTAGAATACCCTCAGGATGCTATATGTTGAGAATATAGTCAGGGAAGTCGTGGGGATCCTCTTTTAGTGCCTATGGCGCAACAACTAATGATCGACGACCGATAAAGCTTTTCAAATTCGACATGCGTCGAGGTAGGGGTTTTAGAATGTGCTATCTATGGCGAGATCATCCCGTCAAAAATCAACAAAACACGAAACCTCTGTGTAGGTGCAATGGGTCACATGTAAGGTGTTTTGCGACATTCTATACGGGATAAAGTGTAGTTTACACAAAAATCTATAACATTTCATATGAGGGGATCATCCTAGTCAAAAATCAACAAAACCCGAAACCTCTGTGTAGGTGCAATGGGTCACATGTAAGGTGCAATGGGTCGAAATTCTGATTGATTATATTAGAACCGATCCAAATAAATGGATTTTCCTAGGATCTGAGTGGAAGTCTCTTCTGTGGTCAGATCCACAGTCGGATTGCTGTGGAATTAACAAATATAAGAGAATTGGTATAGAATCACACCATGCCATGAAAAAAAATTTATGCATTCCAGATGCAAAGCGTAAAGAGAAATCTTACAAAGAAAAAAAGATTTAAGATGAAGACAAGTCTTACAAAAAAAATTTCAGATGCAAAGTGTAAAGAACACGTATTAATTTTAATACAAAGCAAGTGCAAACCACCTGAGCATTCATCAGATCACATCAATGTTTTTTTTTTCTTCTGCAGGAGATCACATCAATGAATTAATCAGAGAAGGGATAAATTTGTTAGGGCAAACACCCAATACCTCGCAATTAGGATACTCTCTCCTTGGCTCCCTCCCAAGAGATTGATCTGCTGGACCCGCCCCTGCTACAGAATCAAATAAACCCAGCAAGAATTTATAACCTATACATGTCTAGGTAAAAATTTCTAAAACAAAAATTATAACAAAATTCAGAAAATGAGCATGATAATTTTGGCGGCGGCAATGACAATGAGTATAGGGTTCCAGAGAAGAGGAGAAGTGGAGGGGAAAGAGGGGAAAGGGAGGAGAAGTGGAAGAGGGAGGAAGGAAGGGGGGAGTCCTAGCGAGATGGTACCTCGGACTGGCGTCGGCTGTCGGGAGGGAGAGAGAGAGAGAGAGAGACTCAGACCTCGGACTGGCGACGACGGGACTGAGTGCGATTCTCCTCTAGGGCTCCCTCCGCCTTGATCTCCTCCGTAACATCTCCTTCCTCCGGGCGGCGACGGGCACGGGCGGCGGGCGGCGGGCGGCGGGCGGCGGGAGAGAGAGCGAGGAGAGGTATTGATGCTAATTTTAAGCAGATCTCTTTGCCATAGATATATAATTACAACCGTATCCCGTTGTACCGCATATCCTAATTATTTATCTTTGTTACAGTAAAATTACTATACCAATTTTTTTTTTTTTGTGAAATCTGTTTTTTTTTTTAAATGCTACAGTGAAATCATTGAGGCAATCACTACTGTTTATTACCGTAATGTTACTTTCCAGGTGATTTTCTTGTACAATTGCATGTAGGGGGTAAAATAAACATTTGCCAAAAAGAAGGATCTAATATAATCAACAGTATTTTGATGTTCTGTATAAATAGGGGTGGCAAAGGGTCGGGATGGGTTCGGGCCAGATCTGGACATATGTATAAGAGCAAAACACTGAACCCAAACTTGTCCTGTTTAATAAACTGGTCAAAAAATTAAACTCAAACGGTTAAACCCAACCCACCTAATAAACGTATTGACCCGACCTGTTTAACATGTTTAATGTACAATCTTGCACTTGCATAGACTATTTAGTTCTACTAGTTGGACTTTAGGGTTTTTTGTTTTTTTCAAAAAAAGTATAAAAAAAAATATATTTTTAAAAAACGGTACAAAACATTGGGCTTTGCTAATAAAGGACCTACTCGTCTATTCTATAGGCAACCAATTCAATCTTTATTAACCTGCCTGTTGTACAAGCGGGTAGTTTTGTTTAGGAAAAAAAATTATGCCGGTTCTACAGGCGGGGTGTGTGTGTGTGTGTCTATATATATATATACCCGCCTGTTGTACTGGCGTGTTTGTTTTTTTCAATTTTTTTTTTGTAAATTTGAACCTGCCTGTTGTATAGACGAGTTGTTTTTTTTTTTGTTTTTTTTTATTTAAACCGCCTATTATACAAGTATTTGTTTTTAATTATTTTTTGAATCGTTTGTTTAACGTGTAGTTACAACGGACGGCTTGTAATTTAATGGCTATTTGATGCACGCCCCAACAACAAACAAACCAACGGCTATATTTTTCAACCGCTAGTAAGGAATTTTCATCTCTCCACAAAACGCACTACACTTACTCTCACTTGTCCACCCCAAACCAAAAAAAAAACCATGCCACACCCATCTCAAAACTAACCACACTCCACTCCATCCCACACCCTTATAAAAGAGAATTGTGCACCTATTCTAAAGGTGGAGGGAGTTATAAATTTTAAAATGACCCAGCAATCTAAAATTTAAATTGAAAATTTTAAATCCCACCTGTATAATAGGCGGGTAAATTTTTTCTTAATAAAAACCCAAACAAATCCACATGTACAACAGACTGATAAATAAAAAAACATAATTCAAATGAAACCGCCTTTATCTCGTCTGTATAATAGGCGGGGTAAAAAAAAAAAGCCCGCCAATACAACCGACGGGTAAGACCTTTTTTTAACAATTAGGTATAAATATATTAGTTTTTATATTTTTATAAAAAATTGCTGTTTTTATTTTTGAAGTCACAAATACCATCATTGTCATGACATGTGTTGATGGTGCTGTTCACTTGTTCTGTTGAAAAGCCAACCACATGAAGCCATCATTGTCATCACATGGTTTACATGTGGCTCTGTTGTTGTTCCACATGGATGGAATCAGATGGTTGTGAGCCTTTGAGCTCATGACCATGACAAGCTACGATCGTAGGACCGTAAACGCAGCACATTGCACACCAGGGGGGCTTAACTTTTAAGCCGGTTTTTCGGGTTGACCCGACCCGACCCGACCCGATAGTTAAACGGGTCAATCGGGTTAGATGCATAGACCCGGACCCGATCCATTTAAGAATAGGGTCCGTAGGAGTCAGCATGACAAGCTAGGATGGTTGTGTCTTTGAGCCCGGAGAAATGCTATTCAGCTCGAAGGTTTCCCTATTCCGCCCAGTACGACCGATGTGGCAGCATACAACTGGTGATATTAAAGATTGTAATATCGATAGCGAAATTCAGCCACCAGTTATAGGCTGCCATGTCGGTAGTACCGAGCGGAATCGGAAAAACCTTTAGGCTGAATAGCATTTCTCTTGAGTAATGCTATATAGCCAACTCCACGTGATGTGGAGTGCTAGGAGATCCTCATTGCTTGGAATATTTTTGTGGGGGTTCTGGGATGAGCCCTAAGCGAATGCCACGTAAAGTTGGCAAACTAGGGGGGTGTTTGACATCAATCCGGAACCGCCCATTTCTACTTTCGGTTCTAGATTTTGAAAGTAACGGCTAGTGTTTATTCTGGTGGACTGAAAATTTGGGAAGGACATTTTATTGTTCCATCAGCTTCTCTGCCAATAGGTCACCAAACCACTAAATTAACACTAAAAAAGATGATTTACGAAAATATCTTCATCCGGATGAGATTCCAGCGGAACATCTGTTCTGCATGCCAAACACCCCCTAGTTGGTTTTCTAGCATTTTCCATTTCTCTGGAGCCCGTGACCATGGCAAGCTAGGATCAGAGATAGGCCCGTAGGAGTCGACACGGTTTTACAGGCAAATACCACACATTGCACATCGGGTTTTAACATTTAAGCCGATCATATGGTTTTTGCGAGTCAAGCAGGTCAGTGGGTTTTTCGGGTTGACCCGACCCGCTAGTTAAATGGGTCAAGTCGGGTCAATCGGGTTAGATGCATAAACCCGGATCCGATCCATTTAATAATCGGGTCATTTGGGTCAATATGTTTATGACCCAAACCCGTTTAGACCAAATCCGAATCTGCTAACTTTAGATTCGAGTCGGGTTGATGGGTCGGGTCAAGGATTGCCCCACCTTTGGACTCTGTACGTTAAATCAAATGTTCTGTCAGGATTAGTCACCAATTATCCGAATACAATTTCCCATCTTAATTTTGGTTGGTGGAAACGGAGGGCCCTTTTGTAAAAAATCCCAATCGTGGAGATTACGATCGGAACCGGGTCGGTTGAGAACCGGTCGGAAGGATTGAGAAACGGGTCAGACGACTCAGACCCAATATAATCCTATCCGCGGGAATCCAACGTCTCCTCTCTCCCTGAAAACTGAGATGGAGGTGAGCGTACCGTTACAAAGCTGCGGTTTCCACACCGCATCGCCTCCTTACCTTCTCCTCTCTCGGAGGGGGAGGATAGGGGGAGTGTCGGCGAGGGCGGCGGAGGAGGTGGAGATCAGGGTCTGCGTGAACCGGAGCTGCGGGAGACAGGGGTCGAGGGAGGCGCTGGAGGTCCTCTCCGGACTCGCCCCACCGGGCGTCGCCGTCGCCTCCTGCGGCTGCCTCGGCCGGTGCGGCGCGGGGCCCAACCTCGTCGTCCTCCCCCGTGGCGCCATGGTGGGCCACTGCGGCACCCCCGCCCGAGCCGCCCAGCTCCTGGTGGACCTCTGCGGCCCGGGGTTCGATGCCGGGAGGAATCTAGAGGCCCTCGCTCTGAGGAGGAAAGGCGAGGCCGAGCTCGAGAAGGGCAACGCCTCCGTAGCGGAAGCCCTCCTCTCCCAGGTGAAGGATGTAGTTAACAATTTGGGTAAATTACACTTTGCCCCCCTGATGTTTAGCTCAAAAACACTTAACCCCCTTGTCGTTTATTTTGTTCCAAATCACTCCCTGTAGTTTGAAATGTTAGCACAATACCACCTTTTGCCAACTACTTAATTTTCTCATTTTGGTAATTTTTATCTGATCAAAACTGAATTGAAGGGGGGCAAAAGTAGTTTTTAAACTGTAGGGTGGATAAGTGTTTTTGAGCTAAACTTCTAGGAGCAAAGTGTAATTTACCCTAACAATTTTTTATAATTTTCCTACAGGTGCAACCGGCTAAAGCAGGTTTTTTTTGGGGGAAATTAGTCTAAAGTCCCTGTAGAAGATGCTATGTTACGTTAAGGTCAGGTTTAAGTTGCGTTTAGCGTTTGGCCCCTCCTTAACTATTTTTTTTAAAACTACATCCACTTGTACAGGAAAATCATTTAGAAAAGTAACAATTCATCTGTTTCAACGGCTACAGTGAAGCTGCAGTGAAATCACTTTAGCTGTTACAGTGATTTCATTAGGGTTAGGGTTTAGAAATTAGGATTAGGGTTATGGTTTAGTATTTAGGGTATAGAGTTAGGGTTTATAATTTTGTATTTGGATTTATGAATTAGGTTTAGGGTTTAGTATTTAGGGTATAGAATTATGGTGGGTTTAGAATTTAGGATCAGGTTAGGGTTTAGTAATTGGGGTATAGAATTAGGTTAGGGTTTATAATTTAGGATTAGTATTATAGTTAGTGTAAGGGTTTAGAATTTAGGATTAAGAGTATGATTATGTTAGGGTTTAGGTTTGGGGTGGGTTCAAATTTTAGGATTAGGGTTAGGTTTTGGGGTTTCACACCACGATAAAAAAGTTTCGGAATTCCGAAACTTTTTTGTCATACCGAAACTTTTTTGTCGTGGTGTGAAACCAGTTGCCCAAAGGTGGTTCGACTGGATGGATAATGGAGGTTAGTTTTATCATTTGAAGCGTTGAAAAGTCAACAATTGCAGTTGGGGGACTTGCTGTAAAACTCGTCTTCCGGGAGGAACTTGATGCAAAACTGAAACCTTATTTGTCGTGCAAAACTAAAACCTTGTATGTCCTTTAGATCAAAACAAGCTCTCTAAAAGGACTTAGGGCTAAGTCCCCCGTTTTTTTAATATTTGAGATGAAAAAGGAAAAAATAAATTAATAATATTTGTGTTCATATGCGGTTTGTATTTTGTAATTGCAGGCCATCAATCTCCAACCATCAGGAGGTCTGCATTTTATATATAAAAGCAGGTTTCGTGTTAATTGGAACAAAAGATTATTTCAATTGGTTGTTTTAGACGGAATTATGAATTTGTTCAGAATCTTTACTTCTTGTTGTTTTATTTTGACAGGTCTGCTGCAAGATTAGCCATGGGAGATAATGTGGGTGCTGTTGGAGATGCTGAAGAAGCATGTAGGATTGCTCCAAAGTATCCTCAGGTACTACTTGAAACTTCAATTGGCCAAAGTTATTGTCTTTTTTATTGTTCTGACTTCTGATCTCATAGAGACACTGCATGCTATGACCCCGTACTTTTTACATTTGAAATGAAGCACTGAAACATCAGTGGAATCAAGGTGTGTTTGGTTTAGCGTTTTCGAACCTCATACGTGGCTTGCTCTCTCTAAAAACAGGAGTTTCTATTCTCGTATTTTGTGTACGGTTTGAAACCTCCGCATTTTAGTTGGAAATAGAGGTTGCTTCCTGCCAAAATATGTACCCACTACCGCTCCCGTAAGCCAAACACAAAACCTAGGCCCACTACCGCTAAAATGTGTGGTAATGGCCATCTTTAGTTGTCTTCTGATCTATTCCCATTCCAAAAATGATTCCATGGGACGTTCTCTGAAAAGATTATTGAGATTTTTCATAATCAATATGAAGTTATCAATACAACGAGTAGACTAATGTTGTTTTGATTAAATACTGAACTGTGGTTTCCTCGTCAAATAAGAAAAGGATCAATCCGAAAAGCTAGAATTATGAACGAGTGATTTTTTTTTTTTTTTTTTTTTTGAGAACCCCTCCTCTTAGGAGGGAGGGTTTGGCGGACCCCAACCAGAAGTCATTACGAACTAAGATAGGATACCATCACAAAAGCGGCATTGACACCCAAGGTGTACCCCCTTCCAACACGGGCTAACAAAAATGCCCTGCACAACAAGCAAGAAAAAACAACAAGCCGAAAGTCCTAAGGCTCCGAAGCCCTCGATCTTTCCATATCACGGAATAGAGCTAGGAGCGATCCCGAGTCTTTCTCCTTGATGGAGAAGCCGACAGCCGAAGCTAAATCAAGGATGGTTTAGTCCTCCAGCAGGTTGATGGGTAGGCCCAAGTCCTCTCCATTCAGATTAGACAACTGATCCTTAAGATCCTTCATGAGTGGCGACCTAGGCCGTGGTGGTCGGCGGTGCAAGTTAGACTCAAGTGCTCGAGATTTGGCTCGGAGCGAAGCCCTGGCTTCAATTGTGTCCGATCCTCGGTTAGCTAGTCTAGGACTGCGGCGAGCAAGTCCCCCCTCCACTAATCCTCCAACTTGTGCAACCCCATTATCTGAGGGTGGGGCCCCTGCTGGAATTGAAATCCCATGGACCTCCCCACCGATGTTGACTCCTGAGATGTTCTTGAGGACTTGTTGATGCTCCTCATCAACTGCAGCACTAGCAGTTGTATCCCCAGTAACAGTCGCCTCTTGCTGTTCAGCGTCATGCCTTACAGCCTGTGTAACATCAGCCCTCCCTTCCTGACCCGCCTGCGTAACAGCAGCATTAGCCTCACACTCTTCAGCATCTAAAATAGCAACATCTATGTTGGCAGCCTCAGCAGCAGCACCAACCCGTGTAACATCAGGTTTTGCAACCGCATTACTGCTGAAACCAGGAGTGACAGCAGCAATTGCAACATCAGTTGTAACACCAACATTGACAGCCTCCGCATCAGCACCAACTCGTGTAACACCACCAGGTTTTGCAGCAACATCACTGCTAAACCCAGGTGTAACAGAGGCAATTGCGGCATCCTCGATCTCACAACCATCCACATCCCCATGCTCTTCATTCAACACATCATACCGAGACCCGGTCGGCTGAACCGTATGAACTAATGGCTCCTTCACCCTGGGTGGATGAGCCCTGCCAATAGTTTGCCACCCATCATCCACAACCTCCTTGCCTTTGGATGACATGGGCACACTCCTCCGACCTTCAAGATTCCCCAGCACAACTTTAGGCTGCCAAGTTTGGCTAACCCTAGCACTGACCAACTTTGGGTGCTTAGTACAAACAGCCCCACTATGGTCAAATGTTTTGCATGGCTTACAACGGGTCCGAATCCAATCATTAGTGACTGTTTGCCAAAAGAGAAACTCACCCTTCTCATTTCTTGCTTGAACCCGACTTGGGAGAGAATCTTCAACGTTGATCTCCACGCAAATCCTTGCAAATTGCGCCCTTGTACCTCCAGCTGTTGCCTGATCCATATAGATTGGGGTGCCAAAAACACTCCCCAACCGGCTAAGCATGGGCTCAGTCCATAAGTCCCCCTCTAGGTTAGGAAAGTTTGCCCAAATTGGGATTTTCGGAACAACTTCCCTATCACTACACATTCCCCTTTCCCATTTCCTCACTATCAATGGACGACCTTCAAAGTGCCACATTTTTCCTTCAAGGATTCGGTTAAAATCTGTCTCTAACTCGAACTTGAACCAAAAGACTCCATTAGCTCTTGAAAGAATATTCAAGCCTCCTGATGGCTGCCAGGTTCGCATGACGAAGTTTTTAAGATGTAAATAATAAGGCCGCCTTCCTAACACAAACCCAACTAGTGTGTGCTCCCATCTCTTAGCGTTGGCTTCTAATTCTGCGGTTGGACAAATTGCCACTTTTTGCCCGTCAAATATGCCAGGTTCTATGTACCGCAGACGGAGCTTCTCCGGGGGGAGTAGAGGCGTGATCGGTTTTGGGTTTGCATCCCAAGCGCGACTCCCACCCCCACTCTTCCTTTCCAACCACACAGCACCACCCTTGGCTGCTGTATTTGAATCTTCTGCAGGTGCAGAAATTGGTTCAGGCACTTGTGCGAACACTTGACAGGTTGCAGCAGTTTGCTCTGTAACAATGTTACCAGGATGTACTAACCCACCACCAGGCAGCACCTTGTTGGGTAGAGAAGTCCAATCATTACCTGCCGCCCGCTTTGAATTGTTCTCTTCCTGATTTGCAGCATGCCCACCCGTGTGCAGCTGGTCGCATTGTCCAATTGCTGGTCTTGAATGTGGCAAAGCAGCAGCTGATTGTGGCTGTAGCAAATCAGCAGGCACCTGTTGGGCACAAGGCTGCACTAATGTCCCAGCAGAACCTAAGTCCCCAGTCGACCTTTGCATTTCATCAAACACCTTGCAAGTGCCAATAGTCACATCAGCTTTGTGTTGCACAACACTATGCAGCATATCATTGCCGAGTTGCTTCCCTGCCAATTGTCCCAAGCGTGGACTATGCTGAGAGTAAACAAGGGCTGGGAACTCCTCAGTTTCCACATTAATCCCACCTTGTGGATCTCCCGATCTGAGGCACAATCCCATCCTAGGTGGAATCCCATCTGCATCATGGGCAATTGCTTCCGACCCACCAGATCTGGAAACTGACGATGCCTCACCATCTTCAGAAAATCCTGAACCCACCACTGCAGCTCCACCCGATTGAGATCCTGAAGCACCCGAACCTTGCTCCGTTCCCCCATGGCCACGAACTGAAGATGATGAAGAATAAAGAGTGCCTCCTCCACGCCCCTTAGCCGAGGATCTACTGGATCCCGTTGCAAGAAAATCACCCAAGGTTGGAGCTCGGGGTGGCTGGAACGCCTCCTCAACCCCCAACAGATCCTCTACTTCCTGATCATCCTGACCACCATCAACGCACCCATCACTGCTCCCCTTCCTCCCTTGCCCAACAGAAGGATCCGGATCTTTCTTAGCACTCATCTAGTGCTCCTTCACCAAGCCAAGGAGAAGATTTTACTCTCAGACTTATTGTCAGGAACCACAAACACAACATTTCGTATTTCCCCTATGTGTGGTATCCGAGTGAGATAAGCATTTATCACCGCTACGAGTGATTTTCAACAAAAAAAATAAACAAAGTGGATAAATTTATGGCTCACTTTGCCTCTATTTCTCCAAAATACAGCCATGGGTAGTTTACATCTAAACCATCAAACTTGAAGCAGGAATATCAAAACATTTAACTTCCATTAGTTCCATGTAAAGGTATGGGTAAGTCATTTAGACCATTATTAATAAGTTATGATTGAAATTTGAACTTTAATTAATCAATTATTAAATTTGTGACTAGGGATGCATTTATCACAATCCCATGTTTTTCCGATTTTGTTTTATTTCTATATGCTTCAAACTAAAGCGTGCCCATTCTGGATGAGAAATTGTTAGTGCTATGTCATGAAGATAGACATTAAAGCGATAACATACAAGACATCTGAAATAATCATGACCATAACCATCAAGCCTTGTCCAACTATTTGAGGCCAGCTTTATGAATCTTTGTTCACCAATAATTTGTATCAAAGTATACCTCTTTTATCACGGTTTAACTTTTGCATATCTTTTTCTCACAACCATCCAAGTTATTTGGTCTTTTTATCCTCTTTTTGCCTCTTGAACAAAAATGACTCGTCTTTATTGGAGTCCCATCATGTTTTTGTTGCACATACATATAGCATCTCAATTAATTCTCCATCATTTAATTGTGTTGTTGTTGCAACTTCTACTCTTCCTATAGTGTCCTCATCCGTACCCCACCCTATCCTTCCTAGAATTACCATGCACTAGTTTATCATTGTCATCTTTGTCTCCTAACTTTTGTGTTTGTAAATCCTCTTTATTACCCAACATTTTTGAACCATACAACTTTGTTGTTCTTATTGTTTCCTTATAAAAATTCTTAAGTTTTAGAGGCATGATCCAAATTACCTCTTTATTGCATCCACCTGGCCCTGATAGTAATAGATAAATCTTGATTTTTTGTATAGTAATCCAAGTTAATGAGAGTGATCACATTGTGGTATCTCTTGGGCATCATTTGTTTGGGACCTCAATTCTTTTATGGGTCCGAGTTCATGCGCTCTTGATACATTTTATGTGTAGACCTTTGTGCTTTTTATCACGCCAACTAGGAACCATTTCAACACATTTTGGACACGCTAGACTGTGCTCGAGAATTAATGAAAGAAACAAGCATTTTAGTTCCATATTAGTTCCTAACTAGTTCGACAGAGCAAAATGAAAGCATCAGAGAATTATATCTGACATGGTCGACGAGGGTCACGATTCACGAGATGTGGCTCTCTCCATTGGGGCTCTAGAACAACAGGTTCAATACAACAAAGTAGCCACATTGGCCCATTCTTTCCCTTTCCATATAAATGGATAGGGCTCTGGGATGCACCATCGGATGGTGGATAAGTGGCCATCCAACGGTTGCAACTAGTAGCACGAGTTACGATTTATGGGTTTTGATAGGTGGTTGTGGGTTGGGCCAGGTTACAGGATGGTCTGGGTTACTGGTTGGAACATGTTACAGGTTTGGTCAGGTTACAAATTGGGTTGGATTTCTTGAAACCCAAATTGAGATTGGGTTGGGATTTTTCAAATGAAGCCCAACCCATACATGTCCAATCCCATCCCTAGGTTGCCCAAATTCGAGCTAGGTTCAGGCTGTCTTGCCTGAGTTGTAGCCCTATCTTTGGTCTTGTGACTGTTTAGTGCAGCTTCGCATGTATCTTGTCTCAAGTCATGCCTATTTTTGGATGCGAGTTCTTTAATGTAACCTTGTAGATTTCATGCAATTCCATCCCCTCCTTACCTAGAGACCGTTGTGTTAGTTTCCATTCAACAAGTTACTTGTGTTCTTGACCTCTTGAGTTTCATGTTCTTTTGAACCCAGTGGAGCTAGAATCTTGGGATTATACGGAAGCAATCCTCCAGTATTTTTGAATTACTGGAAATGAGTAATATAAGATTTTACCTAGTTTTAGAAAAGTTATTAGTTCTTTAAACGGAAGATTTTCAAATAAATAAAAAAAAAAGTAAAATTGGAAAAAAAAAGTATATGTTTTTAAAAGCAATGGAAAACGTCAGCACAATTGGCGTTTTACCTCGGGTGCAAATTATGCCAACATCCAATATCAGCTATTTTGTTAGGACTTTTTTGCCTCCATGAAAGCACCTACTAAAGTGGTGTTTGAGATTATAAGGCAACTCACGTGGCGTTTGCATCTAGACGCCAACTCATGTGTCGTTTAACTCCAACAGCCACTTGTTGGAAGCCAACCAACTTGTCGTTTGTCTCAACGGGCTTCTATTGGCTTGCCCTTATGTTGTTGTTTATCTCCAACGTCTACACATGCCATTACTACTAGCTGTCAGACCCCCAATGGCTAATAGCAATGGGTACAAGGCTTTTCCTTCAAAATAAGCAATCCCTTCCAAACATATTCACCACACGCTTCTCAAATATTCTTCTCTAAATCTCTCCACTTGGTCTCCCGATCTTTTTTATCTTGTTCTCTGGAGTTTAAATCAATTGTTTCATTCTCTCTGTACATATGACCTTGCTCAATCGTTTCATTCAGTCTCTACACATATGGCCTCACAGATTACTTTGATGTGTCGCTTCGGAGGCACTTACGAGGATGCTTTATGATTCTTATTCGGCTGTAAAATATATTGTTGGAGGTTCAAAACGATGTTGCTTCTAGCTTCAACTTCATCCCAATATTATTTCTCAAAAAAAAAAAATCTTCATCCCGGTATTACATTGAGACGGTGTATAATGTGAATCCATCGGATTCATATTTAGTTGAAATCTGTGATGATGATAGTTGGCAATTTATATTTCCTTCCAGTATTGCTAGTGGTGGTAATATGGTTATTTTCATGTTTATGAAAAATATATCTCCACTATTTCAATTGAATTCTATGTGTATTCTACATAAAATAGCGTTTGAAATAAATCAAACGAGTACGTACCTGAGCACCTTCGTAAATAAACATCACATGGTGAGTCGCTCGATTCTTTCGTGCTCTTAGTAGTCAGTAGTCGGACCATCCGGAATACGGTCATTATTCCATTGCGCATTCATTGGGTAGGAGGGAAGAACAACAAGGGAGAAGTAGTAGTGCAAGGGGGGACGGGTAAACAGAGGGGTTCAGGGAGGGGTATAGTGGGTGGATAAAATGGGAGGAGGGGGATTGTACAAGTGTTTCTCATCGAATAGTCATTACTAGCCATTGGGGGGACCAAATTTATTTATTTTTGTGATTTATTTGAATTGTTTTTCTTAAAATAGGTGTTTATTATGTATTCCATCCCAATTGACCTAAATTGAACATATCTTTAGAGTAGAATCCCTCTTTCGTTTCTTTGTAGCAAGCAAATTCTGTAATAAAAACCCAAAACTTTGAAATTCATAATTATTGTGAACGAAAGGAAAGAAGTATGACTTTGATGTAAATGATGAAAGTTCAGACTTTGAAATTTCTCTGAGTTTTTGCCAAAACTGGATGCAAGAATTGATATCCAAGCCATCATTAATATGATCTAGCATGGTGGAAGTCGCAACTCTATTCAAGAGTGTTAATAACTTATCCATCATTGTCCGCACCGTCTTGCCTCATCAAGAAGGGGTCGATTATAAGGAAGATTGACAAGGATTTTCCGAACCCTTGTCAACCCGACGTAAACCCTCTAGGATTGGAGTAGGTGAATCTTATCAAGGTAACTCGGAAAGGGAGGGGCATTTCAAGAAACCAAAAAGGGAAATTGGCGGATAGACAGATCTAACTCATTGGTTATGATGCTTAAGCTCACGCAACCAATGAGCAACCCTCCAATATTCCCTAGCCTAGGAAAGAGTCCAGACAAAGAGGGTAGAAGGCAAGATTCAATATGGGGAACTGGGAACTGTCTTCACCTTCTTGGTACAAATTACAAGCCAAAGATATGAAATAGAACAACATTCCAAATATTTTATTAAGAAAAATGTGGAACTAATTATGATGGATGTTCCGTAATCAGCTTCTCTAATTAAAAAATAATTTGGAAACTTATTTGAAATCTGTCAGGTTAAGAATTTCAAACAATGAGTCGGTTCATCTATATTCTATGTTGAATTTTTGTCTCATTATTAGCAAGTTCATGTCAAATTTGTTCTCACAGATATTATTCAAAGGATGCTTACTAGTTTGGTGGTGTAGGCTTATATATGCCAAGGTGATGCTTTCTTGGCTATGGAGGAGTGCAATGCAGCTGAGAAAGCCTATTCGACTGCTTTGCTGATTGATCCATCTATCCGACGGTCCAAATCTTTCAAGGTACTAGTAATTATTATCTTGGCATTGAACCCACATCTTCA